>CM060692.1:172754615-173115368 GCA_030686995.1 Artemisia argyi | reverse complement strand
TGACAATGAATTTATGTACAAACTAGGCATGCGATCGGCTGCTGCGGTGGAGACATTGGGGGGGGGGGGGGGGGGGGGGGGGGGCCTCGGCCCCATCCAACAGGCCAAATCTCTTTGGTATTTATCTGATAAAATTTGAGCTCTAAGAAATAATGAAAGTGCAAATGTAAACAATTTAAAGTGGGAACTCTTAGAGCACTTACGCACGAGGTGCGGTTAAACGCGATTTAACGTGTTATTGAGGCGTTAACCGATGTGAGCTCGTGCGTTATTCGGGCGTTAACAGGCCAAGTTAATAAACTAACGATGCGTTGAAGCTGATGAACGAACGGAGAAAAAAAAATTACATTTTACCCCCTTTAAACGGTAAAGAAGTCGTTGGTTTAAAAAAATATTTACACTTTACCCCCTCAAACGTATATAAACGGTTACATTGTTTAAAATACAAAAAAAAAAATAATAATAATAAAAAAAAAATAAAAAAAAATCAACCTTTTTACTCCCAATATAAATACCCATTCAACCCAATTCTTTTTTTCACACTTTTACAACTCAAAATATTAACTACCACACTTCTAATAGCAAAAAAAAAAAGTGTTTCAAGGCAACAACGACAACTCGTTTCAAAATCTTCTCGGTCGGTGGGGGAACCCATATGCGGGTTCATCGTCAAATCCGAATTGAGATAACCCTACCCAATTCGGTATGTCGAGCGAGGAAGTTGTAGGATTCGACAACCTACAACCCTGATTACTAGAACGTAATGACTATCGATGTTGAAGAGGAAGTACACACACCAGCAATTATGATGTAATCGACAGAAAAAGAAGCTTTGCACAAGTAAGTAAACCCTAACCAAACGTTGATTAGTTTTGAAAGAATGCGTATCAAATCTGTCCCCCCCCCCCACCCCCCCCCCCCCCCTCACCTCCTTTTATAGAGATGAGGGGGACGGTAAACCGACTCTAACAAGAGTCCTAAGTCGGCTATTACAATGACACGGGTTGGGCTTGGGACACAAGCCAACCTACCCGACTCCTACTTGACTAATAATAAGTTTAAGCTTAACACTCTAACCCCTAGACTTAGTTATAAGCTAATATGAAGACTAATTACATAACAATTTCCACCTTAGGCTTCATATTGGCCTATACCGACCTTCAACAACTCCAAGCAATGTTGTAACTTCCGTCCAGGTACCACCTTCGTCAAGTCATCCGCAGCATTGTGTTCAGTACCCACCTTCAGAACTTCAACCGTCTTAGCTTCCAAGGCATCTCTGATAAAGTGGTAACGCACATTGATGTGCTTAGTCCTTTCATGAAAAACATGATTCCGCTATAAGTGAATCGCGCCCTGATTATCACAATTAACTGCCACAGTGTTAAGCTCCACGCCCAACTCTTCCAAGAGTCCCCTTAGCCAAATAGCTTCTTTCACAGCCTCCGTAAGGGCCATATACTCTGCCTCTATAGTTGAAAGAGCCACCACGTGTTGTAGCGTTGCCTTCCAGCTTACAACACATCCCTGTACTAAAAACGCGTAACCTGTGATTGACCTACCTTTATCCGGATCCTTAGCGTAGTCTGAATCAACAAAACCTGTTACATCCACATGGTTGCTACAATCTGTCCCATACACCAAACCCACGTTTGCAGTACCCCGCAAATATTTCAGAATCCACTTCACTGCTTCCCAATGCTTTTTACCTGGATTCGCCAAATATCTGCTAACTACACTTACCGCATACGATATGTCTGGCCTTGTGCATATCATCAAGTACATTAAGCTCCCAACCGCATTTGCATATGGCACCCTACTCATCCTTTCAACATCACAATCCTTAACCGGACAATCCTTCAGCGACAGCTTGAAGTGCCCACCCAATGGCATCTTAACCGATTTCCCATTGTCTATTCTATAATTATTTAAAATCTTAGAAACGTACCCGGATTGTGAGACCCTCAGAATCTTGCGACTCCGATCCCTGATGATCTCCATGCCAAGAATCTTCTTTGCTTCCCCGAGCTCTTTCATGTCAAACTCCTTTTTAAGCAAAGACTTGATAGACCCAATCTCAGCATTGCTTTTACAAGCAATCAGCATATCGTCTACATATAACAGTAGATAGATATACTTACCTGGTGCATAATTCCTGTAATATACGCAGTTGTCGTAACTGATACGCTTGAACCCGTTGCTCAGCATGTACTCATCAAACCTCTTATACCATTGCCTAGGTGACTGCTTCAAACCATAAAGGGATTTCTTTAACAAACATACCTTGTTACCTTGTTCATAACATGATGGCTGCCTCATTATAGTCAATACCTGCCCTTTGAGTGAATCCACGAGCCACCAACCTTGCCTTGTGCCTAGGCTTTTGAACACCTTCAATCCCTTCCTTTATTTTGAACAGCCATTTGCAGCTCACCAGCTTTTGCCCAGCTGGATGATCCACTAACTCATAGGTCTCATTCTTCTTCAGAGAATCCACCTCTTCATCCATAGTAGCTTTCCACTTAGATCTATCTTTACAAGTAACTGCCTCCTGGTATGTCAATGGTTTCATGAATATCTTCTTCCTCTACTGCAGCAAACGCGTAAGCAGCCATATTACTCTCATCCCGAAACCTCAAAGGTTTTGTTCTTGTCCTTGGCTCTCTATCCTGAACCAACTGATAATATGTGAGATCCGGGTGTTTGATCATGATCCTGATCCCCTGCATCTTCATCATCGCCATCTTCCTGACCATCAATCAGATCTTCCTCAAGCGAATGATTATTTAACCTCTGTAGTTCCACCTCAACCTGTAATTCCTCAACAGACTTATCAGTACATGCACCAGAATCCTTCAACGTGTCTTTATACATGACACTTTTATTGAAGACCACGTTCCTGCTAGTGACTATTTTAGGTGATTCATTATCAAGCCTATATAGCCTGTACCCCTTCACACCTTCAGGATACCCCAAAAGAACACAAATTACGGCTCTCGGCTCGAGCTTACCTTGTTTAACGTGTGAATATGCGACACAGCCGAAAATCCTCAACATCCCATAATCACTTGGATGTCCCGACCACATCTCCATAGGTGTCTTTTTCTCAATCGCTGTCGATGGTGACCTATTTATAAGATATGCGGCCGTACATGTCGCTTTCGCCCAGAAGGTCTTGGGCACTCCAGACTAAATTAATAAACAGCGTACCTTATCCATGAGAGTTCTATTCATCCGTTCTGCTAATCCATTTTGCTGTGGCGTCCCGGCAACTATCAAATGTCTAGCAATCCCACTCTCAGTGCATAGCTGCTCAAACTCTCGGATACAGAACTCAAGACCATTATCTGTCTTCAGCTTCTTAACCGTCCTCCCAGTCTGATTCGCTACTAATTGCTTCCACTCTTTGAACTTTCCAAATGCTTCGTGTTTGAACCTGAGAATATAAACCCATACCCTCCTGGAATAATCATCAACAATAGATAAGAAGTACCTCTTACCTCCCAATGATTCCACCTGAGATGGACCCCATAAATCTGAATGAACATAGTCTATCACTCCCTGAGTAGTGTGCTTTCCTACACCGAAACTGACTTGATGTGACTTTCCCAGAACACAATTCTCACAAAAATCGAGCTCACCTAGACTTTTCTTGCCAAACAGCTCCTGCTTTTCTAGCACCTGAAGTCCCGCCTCACTGATATGTCCTAGTCTTTTGTGACAAACCTGCGCAAGACTGTCTTTTTCTTCAACACTAGCATTAAGCTCACCTGCCACTGCATGGCCATCCAAAGAGTATACGCAATTATCCCTTCGGGTTCCAGATAAAATAACCCTAGAACCATTAATCACCTTGATTTTGCCCGACTGCATTTTTACGGTATATCTGTCTTTTTCAAGAGTTCCCAGCGATATAAAGTTTCTTTTCAATTCAGGAATATACCTGACATTGTGTAACACAAAACTTGACCCATCTTTCAGTTGTACCCTTACTTTGCCAATACCTCTGATCTTGCACTCCCTGTTGTCACCCAACAGTACCCTGCCCCCATTGCATTCCAGAAAATCAAAAAATATGTCTGACCTGGGTGTCATGTGATATGAACCTCCTGAATCCATAATCTAATCCAATAAGGCTTCTGCACTCATCACCATCATCACCTCAGAACCGTCATAAATCGAACCACTGGAGCTTGGCTGATCATCTTTCTTGACAGAACCATTTGACTTCTTGCGATTATTCTTCGGACAGTTTCTCTTCAAGTGTTCCACAGATTGGCAAATATAGCACTTGAGTCTTCCACCTCGAGACTTCGATCTTGACTTTCCCCTAGGCTGATGCGAATTCCTGCGATCAGTTCTTCCCCTCACATATAACCCTTCACCATCATCCCCCTTCACCTTAGACCTTTCTTTGATTTCCTTTGAATTCAGTGTGGCCATCACATCCTCCAAAGTCAAAGCTTCCCGTCCATAGAGCAAGGTATCCACAAAGTGCTCGTATGATGCTGGTAAAGAAGTGAGTAATAATAAAGCTAGATCTTCATCCTCGAATTTTACCTCAATATTTGCTAAATCAAGAACGATTTTGTTGAACTCATCTATATGCTCGGAAATCGTACGTCCAGCCGGCATGTAGAATGTATACAACTTCTTCTAAAGGTACAACTTGTTGGCCAAGGACTTTGTCATGTACAAAGTCTCGAGCTTGGTCCAAACCCCCGCTGCAGTCGTCTCCCCGGTAACTTCTCTCAGAACCTTGTTACCTAAACACAAAATCATGGCACTGTGAGCTTTCTTGTTTAGCTCAGCTTTCGCTGTAGCATCCATATTTGCGGGTAAAACCTCCAGAGCTGCTTCACATCCATGTTGGATTAATAAAGTACGCATCTTGACTCTCCATAACCCGAAATCACCAGTTCCATCGAATTTCTCGATCTCAAACTTGGCTCCCGTCATTCTTTAATCCCTTTATTAATTTGCTAAACCTTGTGAAAAAACCTCACAATCAAAAACCAACAAAGTCCCTTGTGCAATACCCTTCAAATTATTTAATCCTTTATTGAATAATAATAATAATATACCTAACTATTATTATTCAATAATAATAATATACTAAACTCTATACCAAGTGTTAGATATTATTATTATAAATAATTTGAAAGTTGACTTTTCAACCACTTGTTACAGTTTCAGTTTTCTTCTTCTTTAGACGCCGCCAACAAAAAACCAGATCCAAAAAACTTCTTTGTCGATCTAAACACAATACAATCTGATGCACCTTTGTTGTCGATTATACCTGGTAGCCCAAATAGAAACACACCGTTCTGCTCCTTCCAGAAACCGAACACCAAAGAAGAACCCTTCTCGATCGATCCTAGATAACCAGCGAACCCCGCGAACCGAGCTCTTCATACCACTTGTAGGATTCGACAACCTACAACCCTGATTACTAGAACGGAATGACTATCGATGTTGAAGAGGAAGTACACACACCAGCAGTTATGATGTAATCGATAGAAAAAGAAGCTTTGCACAAGTAAGTAAACCCTAACCAAACGTTGATTAGTTTTGAAAGAATGCGTACCAAATCCGTCCCCCCCTCCTTTTATAGAGATGAGAGGGAGGGTAAACCGACTCTAACAAGAGTCCTAAGTTGGCTATTACAATGACACGGGTTGGGCTTGGGACACAAGCCAACCTACCCGACTCCTACTTGACTAATAATAAGTTTAAGCTTAACACTCTAACCCCTAGACTTAGTTATAAGCTAATATGAAGACTAATAACATAACAGAAGTTTTCCGACAACATTAAGAGTTACGGTATCGGCAAGAAAGCCAACAACGAAACTCCCTAAACTAAAACTAATACTTCTTTTTTTTAAAAACCATAACATTAATTCTTAAAATATATTACATTACGAAAAAAAAACAATACATTACGAAATTAAAAATACAATACGAAATAAAAAAAATACATTACGAAATTAAAAGACATAAAAAAAACATTACACCACAACACATTTATTCATTCCGTACGCTTTGGCAACCCGTATTTTTTAATGATACGACCCTTTTCCATATTCACCAGTGTCACGTAGTAAGGATCTTTGTCGGTAGTGTCGACCAACAAAAATTCAAAGTCCCTCGTCCGTATTGCTGAGTATTGGTTTTCAGCGGTTGCTTTGTAAGCCAAGGCCGCATCTTCACGTTTAGCCCGATATTCCTCGTGCAAATCCTCCCCGAATTGGGCCGACGAAACAGATCCTCCGGTACTCACGCCCCCGGTGCTTGTCGTTGTCTTGGATTTTTGTTTCTTTGAAGCTTGCTTTTTTCCGATCGGACGTGGATGTGCATCAGTTCCAAACAACGTCTCGTTTGTGTTGCTTGGGACATCACCGGTTAAATCAATCAGATCCGGCGCGTCCCATTTTTTATGAGAACGAAAAACATTCCAAGCCGCCTCATTATTAAACGGGGCGGAATTGTTCTCTACACGATAATATTATTTGGCACGTGTGTGGATATCCATATCATTTTCTCCACTTTTTTGATCGCGTTGAGCACGTTTGAAACACGCGTTGAATTTTGAGCAAGCATGGTTCAATGTAGGCCACTTCCCTTGTATCATATCTTTACCACGTTGCTGAAAATTGTTTTTATTGAACTCACTTTGAACCCGTTGCCAAAATGTTTCCCCCGATTGGGAACGACCGAGTTGCGGATCCTCGCTAGTGGCCACCCAACACGTAGCAAGTAATTTTTCTTCACTTGGTTGCCAACGTGTATGTATGCCTTCTTTATGTCCTTCATCATCGTCAACTGGTTCTTTGTTTCTTCTGGCCTTTCGTTTAATACGTCCCTTCGATTTCTTTGGTGGAGAGGTTGGTGTTTCGGGAACTTCGTTTGTTTCCGTTTGAGAATTTTGTGATTGTTGAGTGAATTGGAGGTTTTGGAAATCGGTATTTAGGGAGTTTCGTTGTTGGCTTTCTTGCCAATACCGTAACTCTTGATGTTGTCGGAAAACTTCCTCGCTCGACATACCGAATTGGGTAGGGTTATCCCAATTCAGATTTGACGATGAACCCGCATATGGGTTCCCCCACCCACCGAGAAGGTTTTGAAACGAGTTGTCGTTGTTGCCTTGAGACATTTTTTTGGCTATTAGAAGTGTGGTAGTTAATATTTTGAGTTGTGAAAGTGTGAAAAAAAGAATTGGGTTGAATGGGTATTTATATTGGGAGTAAAAAGGTTGATTATTTATTTATTTATTTATTTTTTGTATTTTAAACAGTGTAACCGTTTATATACGTTTGAGGGGGTAAAGTGTAAATTTTTTTTTGAAACCAACGGCTACTTTACCATTGAAAGGGATAAAATGTATTTTTTTTTTCGTTCGTTCATCAGCTTCAACGCAGCGTTAGTTTATTAACTTGGCCCGTTAACGCACGAATAACGCACGAGCTCACATCAGTTAACGCCTCAATAACGCACATTAAATCGCGTTTAACGCACCTCGTGTGTTATTGATGGAACTGCTCTTACAAGGTACGTCCTTGTCAGAAACGCCTTAAATGCAATTTAAGATGCTTAAATGAAAATGTTTTAAGGAAGAAAGTCATTCAAAAAAAGATATGTTTCTACTTTTTTAAGTTCAGGTATAATTTGATGCCCATATCCTTAAGTCATTAAATCAGTAAATTAGCCCATATACTCCTTAAGTTCTATATTTTGATGCCCCTTTAGGTTTACTATTGGGTAAGGATCCAGTGAGAAGAAAACTTAAAATGAGAAGGATGAGAAATAATTATAACCACACATTTGAGATGCATCGACTTGATTTAGATATATCTCTATCCATTTAGATGCATCCTGATTAGTTTTGAAAGTGATTTTGAAGTGAAAACGATGCAAAGTAGTAATAACAACAAATCGCAGAGGACGAAAAATGTATAAGATTCGTCTAACTTGATGAAATGCATCTAATATCTGTATATGCATCTAATTTTTTGCTAGAAAATATATTATGGTGCATCTAAAAGACTAAGGATGCATCTAATTCAAGTCGATGCATCTCAAATATGTAGTTATGATTATTTCTCATCCTTCTCATTTTAAGTTTTCTTCTCATTTAATCCTTAGTTTTACTATTATAGCAAATTAACCTCGAAACCTATTATAAGTTATGTTTCTACTTTTTTAAGTTTAGGTATATAACAAACTAACCCGTAAAACCCGTTAAACTTTATATGTTTAACTCATTCTTAAAAGAAGGTGTTAAAATGTCTTGAAACTTTAAAAGTTAGGTTTCTACTCCTTTTATGTTTAGTAATATAGCTAACTAAACCCAAAACCCGTTAAACTTTATAAGTCCACTTTTTTTTTTTTTTTTTTTTGAACGGCGATATTATTAAGCTAGCAAGGTGCTAGAAAGACTTACAAAGCTACGGAACTAGGAATTTTCATCCAAGAGTTCCAATCCAAGTTAATGTTACAACGATTTGAACACAAAAAAAATAGATAAACGAACAATATCATCAAAAAGAAGATCCATGCGTGGCTGCTTACTCCCGAACAAAACTTGATTGCAAAAGTTCCAAATAGCCCACCACACGTCTACTTATTTCACGTCATTCTTATTATTGTTCAAACTTAATTTCTTAGCTTCAAAATGAATGTTATTGCACTTTTCGCATCGCGCGGGCAAATAGTCTTGTTGATTATATTTTCTGACTTGACCGTTGGAGGATGGTTCAAGGGGGCTTTAGCTTCGGGACTCCTTCTAACTGGTTCTTCTATGTTTGTAGTACTCTTCGAGCTTGAAGGATGACGATGAACCACATCATAAGGCTTGTCAAGACAACCTAGCTAAATCATGCTCAAACAACATTTATACGGGATAAATAATTACTAGTAGGGTAATATAACTCATCAAATACAAGAAAGTTTTGCTAGAAACTGTGTTTTACTTTGGTTCCGGATAGAATCACCTAAGTAGTAAGTAAGCACGCCTAACATGTTTTACCCATTGTTTTCATTCTATAAGTCTAATATAGAAACACAATGCAAAAATATTATTTAAAATGTGTACATAATATTTCACATTTCACCAAGTATATCATATCTTTTATATAATAAAACAAAACCTCTATTGAGAATTTTTCATTTAAAAAAAATGCATGCATACCTTATTTAGTAATAATTGTATTTAAAAAAAAAGATTATTTTCTTATTAGGTAACATTTTATATTTATCCATAACACAAGTAGAAGATAAGTACACAAAATATAGATAAGATGCAATTAACACAAGTAGAAGATAAATACAAAAAAATATAGATAAGATGCAATTAATAATAGGATTAAAATTTTTAAATAATTATCTTTAATAATAAAAAACTATAACTAAATATTATAAATCGAACAAAACAAATATTAAATTATTTATTTTTTTAATAAATAAAAATATATGATTCAAAAAATTTTAAAAAACTCGCGCATGCGCGGGCATTATAACTAGTTAGTGAAACAACCGAAGAATTGCAATACTATCTTGGGGTATGTAAACTGTTTTAAGTTACAATACTTATGCTTAAATTGAAAAATATCTTTTGTTAAGTATTAACTTCTCGCTCGTTTTTTAAGGTGCTAATTATATGGGCCTATGGGGACTTCAAAAAAGTTGCATATATGTTCTGGCAACAAAACATAAATGTTACTCTCTTCGTCCCAAAATTATTGTCTCCCAACAAAAAATACATGGTTTAAGAAAAACATAATTAATACAGCTTTCTCTCTCTTACTTTTTGCCAAATGACAGATTTACCCTTAACCAATTAATTAACACTTCTCTAAAGTTTGTAATATTAATTTCAACTAAGGGTAATATAGTAAACTTGACTAAACTCCCCTATCTATTTTTAGCATTGGACAATTAATTTGGGACGTACCTAAAAGGAAAGATGGACAATTAAATTGGGACGGAGGGAGAAGTATTAATTACTCTTATCTATACTACATATAATAGAAGGATGACTCTCTTTTTAAATTTTAAGACTTACAAAAAAAAAGAAACATAGTTTACAACACTTTAATACACATAATTTTTAGACGTACAAAACAAGAAGTATAGTGTACACCACTTTAATGCACATATTAAAAAAAACAAAACACCACATTAATGCTATTTAATATATTCAATTAATTAACTGTTCGATAAATACAATTAATACAGTTATAAAAACACCCTTACATAAGAAATATAAATTATCAAACATACTGTATAATCAAATTAAACACAATTCATGCATTAAATGTAACTAATACAAATAATAAAACATATTATACAAATACTAGCAGGGTACTCGCGCGTTGCAGTGACGGATAGCCTGTGACAATTAACCAGAGAAATAGATCCCGATAAGGCATGGCTCACAAGTTTGTATCGGTTCCAACGGGTCCTCTTTGGTTCATTTTCGGATGGCTTTTATTGGCTAGCCAACCAGTGGCGACACCGGTTCCCGATTGAACCTGTGGTCCGGTCTGATTTTCAAAACTATATGTACCATCAACTTGTTAGATTGTATAAACTTTTGTGTGTTTTATTAGTTTGTATAATATGTATAATAACATATACTTTTCATTTTATTTTAGGGGTGTTTTAAAAATAACATTAATTAGTGTATTTAATTATTTTATATTTTGGAAAATCTTATAGCTTGTTTAGATTGTACATTGTGAAAATTTTATTGTACTTTTTTTAAAAGGGTGTTTTGATTGGTTGTATTTAATTTGATAGTTATGCTTTTAATTAGTTGTACAATGTGAATAATTCATTGTATTTTTAAGTAATGGGGTGTTTTAATAGGAGTATTAATTATTTTTTAATTTAATGTTGTAATGTTAAATTTTAAGACATTAAATGTATAATTTAGTTGATATTACTTGTACCTTTAACATTAAAAAGTGTAATGCTGAATTTTAAGGTTTGCATTAATTTTTAGGCCATTAATGGCCGAAAGTGGCGTGTACATATAGCTACAAAATTTGTAAATGTCTAATTATATTGATTTTAATGTATTAAATGTCTAATTGTGTTGATATTACTTGTACTTTTAGCATTAAAATATGTAATGCTTAATTTTAAGTATTTCTATATTTAGTAAGCATAAATGCTTTATAAGATAGTTATATATTCAAGCCCGAACGGGCAACGGGCCAAATGTGCTTGAGCCCGAACGGGCACGGGTTATACGAAAATCTTGATATCCGTAAATTTATTGTCAAATATATATATATATATATATATATATATATATATATATATATATATATATATATATATATATATATATATATATATATATATATATATATACTAGTCGCATGACCCGTCCGATGAACGGGCTAGCGTCATATAAATTTAATAATATTATTACTTATTAGGTTCATACGTTTAAATTTAACGTTACATATTTATTTTGTTAGCATCGTAAAAATTTAACTATAGATACTTCAACTGACAAAACCAGTAAACAAAATTAAAACATGATTAAGACATTAAGTTTTTAATATTAGAAGCATTACTTCTTTGTATTGGTAACAATTTGTTGTTGCCGTGAACTTTTTAATGCTTCTCTTTTTCAGCAACTTTCACTTTGAATGCTTCTGGTTAATTTGAATCATAAATCAACTTTAAATGATCACAACTTTAATCCTAACAAATTATGACTTCATACATAATTCCATATTCCGGTCTTCGTAGTTTAAAAACATATGTCATAGCTCAATCTTGTCACTTCTGCATCCTTATCTCTTTCCATCATAACAGATTATGCTCCCTGCCGCAATGCCTTAACTCGACCACTTTTTAGCCCTTCCATATAAATCTATTGAAGTATAACACCAATGTTAATGACTTCATCATAAGATCAACTTTAAAATGCAGAACTTCTATTTACAACGGTAGATATTATCAAAATTTACAATCCTAAAGCCAATTACGTGTATAACATAAGATGAACTCACACTAAACGACTTCACACTAAATTAACATACTCAACGAACACGCCGAACTTAATACTCATATTTTGTCTCATACATTAAATTAACATACTATTGAAAATTTACAAATATGAAATCCAACTAAAATAAAACATCCCATATTAAACAATTATTAATAGTTTCAATCAGCAATGGCTAAATAACATGTAATTATCACGAAAGCCAAATTAACTATAAATGAAAATTCCTTGACTCTATTCTTTTTAAAATAAACACCTTTGCTCCATGAAATTCAAATTGTATAGGTCAACTACTAAGTTATATTATGAGTTTATGATTAATAAGTTGTATATCTCATCTGACCATTCAGTCATAGCCAATGAATCTTGACTCGTGCATTGGGACTTCAAGAAAGCTTCTTTCTCAAAAGCAATATACATTCTTTCGTCGTTATCTCGTTCAAAGTTTTGCTCAATGATGCCAACCAACTCTAAACCTTCCATGCTATCAACTGAGACTCTTTTATCATGTCCCTATGTATATGTGTATTGGGGCAGGTGGTCATCGTCACGCAGAATATTAGCATCTGCACCATCTTCAACACCAGGTCCTTCTAGAGGACGTAGGCATACTAAGTAGTTCATCCACCGGACTTCTCTTCTTGATCAACCCCTTGCGACACCTGGAATGTATTAAACAAACATCAAGCAAGTCAAATGGGTTGGAACTCATCAACCCAGTGCATAAAGAACCTTCAAGGTCATTTCAAAATAATACTTCCAATCTATTATAGTCGTAATATGGACCACGTAAGGCTAAATGCAAGAAGTGTATATGAAACTCACTTGGTTTTTATACAATCCTCCAAGAACCACAACTGCTGATAACAGCCTCCATGAAGAGTGAAGAGGGCAAACGTAAGATGTCAATATTTAATGACCATAAATGATATCCGCGTAGTTGATTGATCCCCTCACAACTGGTAGAAGCATAAACACTATCAATGTTCTCACCATGTGCTTCAACATAGGATTTCAGATAAACAGTATCAAAGCTGATTATTGAGAAATTAATAAAGACATGTTGCTATAATAGGTTTAATAGCTACTGTAATAGTAAAAATGGAATTCCCAAAATTGAAGTGATACTAAGATTTTAGATCATCTTTGTGACCAATTCCATGCCAGATGTATGTAGTATACATATATACTTTCATCATTTTTATATATAATATATCTGATATCACTTGTATCGAGATTAGTACAGGTTTACATATGAGCCTATAAGAATAAAGGATATGAATATAAAATAATTAGGACTAATATTACAAAAGTTGAAGTCATGCCTGCACAAGCACCTAAAGCTAATCTTCCAATAATATAATGCTTACCATCAGTTCCCCTAAGCAAAGTTGCCCTTCCAAATAGCCTTTAAGGCCTTCTTGCTTCCTCACAGAAACACAGGCCTACAATTCATTTCCATATTATCAAAACAAAAGCATTCTTAACCCTTGCAACCTGAATACCAAACAACCCGCATAAGCAATTTCAATTGTCGATTCAAAGCAGCCTCTATAAGAATTTTTCAATAACCAATCCAAACAACCCTTATGAGTAGTTACACTAATAAGCAATCATATACAACCACTATCAGCAGTTTCAATAAGCAACTTCAAATTTATCTTATAAAGAAAACCTTATTGCAATTTTAATAAGTGATTCCAAACAACCCTAAAAGTATTCATTTTAATAACCAATCAGTAACAACCGGTATACAAACATTCGATACGAAGTTTCAATATGAAATCTTTCAAGATACCTGTGATTCCCCTTGAATCCTGAGCAACTCTTTTGACTGTAACAATATCGGGCAAGACCTAATACACCAAATTTGTTAGATTGATAACACACGTTAGAGAGGAACCAAACTCATAAGAACATTAACATTTCATTTACAAGTCAAATTTTAACCTGTTTGCTTTTCAAAGCTTATTCCAGATACTACTAAAGCTTAAATTACGGCTGACAAAGATTGTACAATGATAGTCTCTCTATTCTTTGATTCCTCGTGATTCCTGATCAGTGACTTGAACAATATCGGGCAAGACCTAATCCACTAAACTTGTTAGCTTAATCACACACGTTAGGGAGGAACCAAACTCATAAGAACATTAACATTTCATTTATAAACAAATTATGACCCTTTTGCTTTAAAAAGCTAACTCCAGATTACTACTAAAGCTTAAATTTTGGCTAACAAAGATTATACAATGGGTACTTTATGGTACAGGTTAACACGGATTGGGCTATGTTAATTTCTCTATAGTACCTCTTATGCGTATGCAAATACGTCAAAAATCTGTCGTCTTTCCTGAGGTATTACCAGTTCTTGATGATCCTCAACCTCCACGTATTTCATCATGTAGGAGTTGGGCAGGTGGTTGTATAATAAAGTGGGAAGTAAAAAGGTAATAATAAACCTAATAATATGTGCATTTCAAACCATTTGTACTACCCCAAGCTATTTACATTATGAATAAGCTAATAATAATAAAGAGGGAAGTAAAACTTAATCTTAAACGTACAAATAGTCAAAACTAATAATAACAGTAATGCTATAATAAGTAAAACAAACAAACTAATTATACAACGCTTAAAAGAGGTTGTTTGGGATCAAATGCAATCTTAACAATCAATTGATTTTATCACTTAAAAGGGGTTCTTCAGGATTTTCTTATTAGATCAATTTACTATATTGGGTGTTTCCGATTTCGCATTGAATCCTTTATATTCCGTTTAGATATGCGCTTCCAAACATCCTTTATATATGCAATTCCAAAGATACCCTTTATAAGCACTTCCAAACAACCTATTTAGTATGTATTTAGTAATCTTTCTAAATCATTGCATGATATTTTGAGTAGTTTCGAATTTCTTTTGATAATTAACACATCGACTACCAACGGTTAACATTACCCACCTATGATTATGTGAAAAAGATGTGTTGAAATCACATTATACGTCAAAAACCTTCAAGTATTCAAGTATCGCCTACCCATTGAGAGGCAGCCCGAAAGATTGTTATACATAGGTGCAGCATACAACACATACAACACAGGACCTGCAACACAAAAGATAATTATCCACACTTCATAAGGCTATGTTTTTTAAGTGTGAGAAAGATCAACAAAAAAGTGTGTAACTTTAGATTATTTTTGTATGTTATTAGTGAAACATTATGTAACCTGATATCTTCAATGTGGAATGTGGTTGTGTTATTGCTGGGAGTCAAGCTGCTCATCTCCTGATTCATCCCACCTTGTGACTGCATATAACCATGTAAAAATAATGGAACTTGTTTACGTTCATTGATGTTTGTTACTTTATTCGCACATGTAACTTCTTAATTAATAATTGATGAGGCGAAAAATGATCCATTTTTAGGGGGTCATTTAAGCCCGAATCCGAATTTATTTGATCAAATATTGCCCTAAATCGTTCCTTTTGTGATTTTAGGTACTTGGAGAGTGAATTCTGGAAAAGAGGCTATTTTGGACGTTTTTGGAGCATAAAGTGAAGGAAACGACAAAGTACCAAAAATCCAAGCTGGAAATACAAGGTGACGGCGTCACGACTTTAGTCTTGACGGCGTCAGACAAGATGAATATTTTACCGTAGCTGGTGACGGCGTCAGATGGAGAGATGACGGCGTCAAAGTGGCCAAGATTAATTTACCGTAGGTGGTGACGGCGTCACTAAGGCCGTCACAATTGGATCTAGGGCGTCCGAGGAAGTGTATGGCGGCGAGTTGACGGCGTCAGATTTTACTCTTGACGCCGTCAGGACGATTTTCCTATAAATAGTTTTCTAGTTTTTTCATTAAAAAAATGAGAAGTTTTGGTGAAACCCTAAAGACGATTTTGGTGCCTCTTTTACAGGTTTTTCAAGGGTTCCAAACCCTTGAGACCTTGCATTGTAATTGAGATAAGTATACTCTTAATTCAATCAATATGTCTATGTGTTGGTTGTTTATCTTTTGTTCTTATCTTAATTCTACTATGCTAGGCTAGATTTTCTTTGTGTTTGCTTAGATCTAATGAAACCTAGATGTTGATTATGTGTTGATTACTTGTCTATTCTTGTTCTTGGATGAATGATATTATATGTTAGGCTTAAGAAAACTGGCAGATCTCCAATGGTAACATGCTTGAACGTCTTAAGAAACATGAACCGAGGCGTACTAGGTCTTTATTGGTTGTATTTAATGCATGAGCCACTGTTTACAATCCCTATAGTTGTGCTGGGTCATGGTGTAGGAGGAGATAAGAGCTCATAGAGTTGGGGAGTTATGTATGCCACCCCACGAATGGTATTAAGGAATACAATCCGTCATCCATACAAGTATAACAAGTAATTGACATGTAAAAGATATCTAGGGAGTAATGAAGTCTAAGTAAACACAATTTCTCCACATACTGCTCACAACCTTAGTTTAATATTAGTTTATTTTTATTTTTATTATTTTATTTTGATTGCATCTTAGTTTTGGGTTAGTTGATTAGCAACTAATTCCGCCCACTCCTACAAAACCCGAGATTTACTTGCTTTTATAAAAATACAAAAACACAATAATAATCATCTTCCACCTCTAGAACTATTAATTAGGTTTTCTAATCCTAGCGACACTATTCCTAAGCTGAACGATCAATCCCCCGGTACTTGTCACTATACTATACTACAACGATCAGGTACACTGCCTGGTGGGGGTTGTAAGCCTCGCGAGATCCCTCGAGAGGTAAAGCAAGGTGCGATTCCCACGCATCAAGTTTTTGGCGCCGCTGCCGGGGATTGTCTATCTTTACATTTATTCCGTAACTTTCGCGGCGCCATCAAGTTTTTGGCACCGCAGCCCGGGGAATAGTTATTGTCTAGGTTAGGATTTCTTTTTATTAGGTCTACTTGCTAGATTCCTTTCTAGTAAGATTTTTATTTTTTATTTTTAGGTCTTCTTTAGTCTATCTTATTTCTTCGTGCCTTTATTTGTAACTCTTTACCATCGGACATCATGGAAGGTGGTAACATCTTTGAACCCATCATCCCACCACAACAAAACCCACCACTAGAACCCCTTAGGCCCCGAACCTTAGGAAAATATTCCTGACCTAGCCACCAAGGCTACCGAAACACCATTGAGCTCACCGGAGCCAATGTGACCCCCTTGCGATCCGACACCATCCGGTTGGTGCAAAGCGGATGTGCATTCCATGGACTTCGTTCCGAAGATCCAAACCAACACCTTAAGGACTTCCTCAAAATCGTAGATTCCATAGACCTAGGTGTTGAAACTAGAGAGACTATCCGTTTACGCCTATTCCAATTCTCTCTACGGGATCAAGCTAGTCAATGGCTTGAGCGTTTACCCGCGGGATCCATCACCACATGGGATGATCTCACCACTCGTTTCCTTGCTCAATTTTTCCCACCGGGGAGAACTACTAAGCTTAGGAATGACATCTTGATGTTCCAACAACGTCAAAATGAATCTCTTTATGAAGCATGGACTCGTTTCAAGGACTTACTCCAAAAAGTCCCTCATCATGGCATAGATCTTTGGCTCCAAGTCCAAATTTTCTATGACCATATCGATATCCCCACAAGGCGAACCATTGACCAATCGGCCGGTGGTAAGCTACGTGATCTTAGTGCGGAACAATCATGGGAACTCATAGAAGATCTTGCTCTCTATGACAACGAAAGTTGGAATGATCCCCGTGATTTGAACAAAACGGTCAAGGCAATATCTTTGCCTTCGAACAATTCAAGCACTCCCGACCGTAGGATCATGGAACTTGAGGACCACGTCAAGTTTCTCATGAAATCTTACGAAGCTCCGAAGCATTCAAGCCAAGTGAACAAAATCACTTCTTCATGCGAATTATGTAGTGGTCCCCATGACACTCGTGATTGTATGGAACTCCCCGGAACAGCTTTTGCGGACTACGCATCCACGCGTACCGACGAAGCGGGAGATAAGTGGTACACTTTCAAGCCCGAGCCAAACACATACGGTGATTCATACAACCCTTCATGGAAAAATCACCCAAACCTTAGGTGGAAACAAAATCAACCCAATTCTTCCAACCCACCTAATCGTTACCAATCAAACGGTCCACCATCCAACCGTACCTTCAACAACAATCCTTCTAACAACTATGGTAGTACCAACAATCTTGAAGGATTGATGTCGAAATTTATGGCATCTCAAGAAGCTCGCATAGCTAAGTTTGAAGCCGATTTCAAACAAAATCAAAATGAGATGACCAATAGAATTGACACATTGTTGAAAGTTCTCAATGACCGAGAAATGGGAGCACTCCCAAGTGACACAATCAAGAATCCGAAACTAACCGTTAATTCCATATCTTCAGTTTCGTCACCCACTTCGTGTCCACAATATTATTCGGTCAAATCGACGAGCACGTGTTTCAAACAAAACCAAGTTCCCCAAAAGGGCCAATCAAATAAAACACCCACTATAGAGCCGGTCAAAAGCATAGTTGAAACACCTCTTACGCAAGACCTTGACGATGAATTCAAAGAACTTCACCTTGAACGCCCCGTCATTGATGTCTTAGCGCGTGCTCCTTACTATAATGCCCTCCTAGAAAAATATGAGAAGTGTAAGCTAGGTAAAAATGGGACCGCCTTCGTTCAAAACAAGTTACCTAAAAAGCTTGATGACCCGGGTATATTTCTTTTGCCTTGTAAGATAGGAAGATCCGAAGCTTTCGACACACTAGCCTATTTAGGGTCAAGCCTCAACTTGATTCCCTTATCCTTATTCACCACTCTTAAGCTAGGAAAGTTAGAGGAAACGGAGGTATTGATAGGGCTAGCGGATGGGAGTATTGCCCATCCGGTTGGAATGATTAAGGATGTAGTTGTTCACGTAGGAAAATTGACTATATTAGCGGATTTTCACGTCCTAGACATGGTTAGTGACACTACATGCCCATTATTGGTAGGAAGAGGATTTTTAGCAACCGCTAGTGCCATGATAGATTGCAAGGAATCTAAGATAGCGGTAGGTGAAGGCGATACTTGGTCGGTGTATGATGTTAAGAAGCATAGTTATGATTGTGATGATGAACCGACACCGCATTGGGTAGAGATGAATAGGAGACCGTCTAGATATGGACCTTGGATAGAAAGGAACTTCATAGGACCTCAATGCCCATTCTATCTAGAAAAGGATTTCGTTGAGAAGACACACTCGGTAGAACAACTCATAGCTAGAGATGAAGAGCTAGACCCCTTTGAGGATCCGTTAGTCTTTAGGAAGATGATTGAGTTATTAAGCGTAATGCCCATTAACATAGAGAGGAATAAATGGAAAAGAGAGGGAGACAAGTGTAAATGGAGGTGGGATAAGCCACCTAAAGAAGGTGACGGGTCATGGCATATTAGAATGACTTTGTATGATCCGGATGGAGAGAAGTTTGAAAGGTCATACCATACTAAAGAAACCGATAGGAAGTTGAAACCTAAGTTCGATCCCAAAGATATCCTCAACGAGGAACTCACCCGAATCACGTAGTAACCCACAACTTTGAGTCTAGCTACAAGACTCGTAAATAAAGAAAAGCGCTTCTTGGGAGGCAACCCATGTTTTGTGTGATTTTATTTGTTTGATTGTTATTTGCTTCCGTATGCATGTTTTATTTTTATTGTTGGTTGATCATGTTTCTCAATTAGAATGTGGAAATACTTTATTATGTTGTTTAGCCTAGTCTTAACTTCAACCTAAAGGTATTTTTGCAAAAGATAAGTGTAAGGGGAAACCCCAAATATGTTTTTTAAGAAACAAACCGATCATGATTCTCCACAATATTTAATGAACATGTATATTCGTAATTGTTAGAGTCAAATGCTTGTATTGAGTCATAATGAAGTTTTGCAGGATTTTCCAGGAAGTAGGACAAGATTTTTCCAGAAATTTTCCGGAAACTTAACATAAAGATTTCTGCAGGTTCATTCTGACGGCGTCAGGCATTTGCTCTTGACGGCGTCAGGAGTCAGAAATCTGGAAATTTTACCAGTTTTGTTTTTCTAACGGAGTCTTATGGTTTTTGTGAATTATTAAGTTTTATAATCTCCAGGAAATCTGCAAACTTCATTCCACAAGCATTATATCTTACTTTGTTTTCTAGGATTTAGAAACTTATATAGGATGCCGCCGATTTTACGCGAGGTTGCCTTGTCTACTATTGTCAGGATCTACAGGTTATTTAAGACAAGAAGATGATTTATATTCTGGATGGGAAGCTTTGATTGTTCATTTTCTTGGAGGAAGATTTAACCTGGCCAACCTAAAATCCATACCGAGCGAATCAGGGGAGTATTTGATTTCATTCTTTTTACTTTTAACTTTTACATTCTTTATTTGAACATTGGGGACAATGTTCATCCTAAGTGTAAGGGGAGGGTAAAAAGATGATACCTTACATATGCACTTTCGCTTGAGTTTGTTTTGTTTGATAGTAGATGAGTAATAAAACTATGAGAAATACTTGTTAGTGTAATTTTAGCGCCAAATTTAAAATTTTTTACAACATTTAGGAGTGAAACTTTAGCCATAGCAAGCGTCTCATGGATAGGAGGTTGTATGACTAGCACATAACCGTATATTCAGAAAAATTTTTCACCCAAAAATGTGAGGTTCGCCTTTAGATTTGATAGGAAAAGCATTCATTATTAGTGCTTATGAGTGTACCGGTAGCATTTAGATTCTAGAACTTGCGTTAGTGATGCATCCCGAGACCGCTAGTGAGACTACATTCGTGTAGTAGGATTTACTACATGATAAGAGGCATTAGGATCACCCTTGTGTTAAACCCGTATCATGATTACTTGACCATTTAAGTCATATTACTTGACTAGTTAAGTCAACTAATTTTTCCCACACCCTTAGCGTTGTACTCATTTTTAGTACACGATACCCCTAGTACACCCCTCCGAGCCTATCTTTTCGTTTCTAACTTTAAGCATTTTACTTAAAGGAAGAATTTGTTACACCCCACTTAAATGTACACCCAAATCGCCTTAGCCTTCCGTGTATGCGCTCATTTTTAGTGCATTATTGTTATTTGTTAAACCCTAAGTTAACTTTCTAATTGATTACATGGTTGCTAAGTCGAGTCATATCCTTGTACATATTGTTTTGGGACGATTGGGACTCATGGGTAAGTACTTATTTTATGGAGTAATGGGGAAGAACATAATATTATTACCCCCACATGTATGTTAATCTTAAAAGTGCTCCAAGTGTTTTGATTTTCTTAATTCGAGTCATTAGAATAGTTAATGTAAAGTATGTAAAGATTCAAGTGTAAGGGGATTGCTCATACCCCTATGATGTATTATTTTGGATGGTAGGGTAAGAATGTATGTAAAAAAAAAAAAAAAAAAAAAAAAAAAAATCGAAAAAATTAAGAAAAAGAAAAAAAAAAAAAGAAAAAAAAAAATCATACGGACTACCATCCCGTTTTCATTCTATGTTCATTTTATGTTTTTGTTATTTTTCATTTATTAGCTTAAGTCGAGTCTAGTCTTGGCTTAGCAACGCCATCTTGTACATGTAATTTACTAAGATTGTTAACTCGCCACCAGTAAAATTCCCTTTATCCAACAAAACCGTGTAATTCATATCCCTACACCTAACGTTATAACCCTTTAAAAAGACCTCTTTGATAGTTTATCCTAGGTGCTTACGCCATGTGGTGGAGGGTTGATCCTTTCCCAAGCCTATGGTAATCTATTTTGCTATGACAGGTAGTGAGAGATATCTTCCATTTCCATAATGTTATATTACTTTATTACACCCGAGAGATGTAAGTATCTAAACACTATTTGTGAGGTGCTTGTATATGACTTCCGTGCTTGTCTATTGGTCTTTAGTGGAACGATTATTTGTTGTAATTACTTTTATATTAGTGTTAAATGACCCCTAACTTGTCTTTTGAGTAGAATAAAAGCTCATTTGCTTGAGGACAAGCAAATCTCAAGTGTAAGGGTTTATGATGAGGCGAAAAATGATCCGTTTTTAGGGGGTCATTTAAGCCCGAATCCGAATTTATTTGATCAAATATTGCCCTAAATCGTTCCTTTTGTGATTTTAGGTACTTGGAGAGTGAATTCTGGAAAAGAGGCTATTTTGGACGTTTTTGGAGCATAAAGTGAAGGAAACGACAAAGTACCAAAAATCCAAGCTGGAAATACAAGGTGACGGCGTCACGACTTTAGTCTTGACGGCGTCAGACAAGATGAATATTTTACCGTAGCTGGTGACGGCGTCAGATGGAGAGATGACGGCGTCAAAGTGGCCAAGATTAATTTACCGTAGGTGGTGACGGCGTCACTAAGGCCGTCACAATTGGATCTAGGGCGTCCGAGGAAGTGTATGGCGGCGAGTTGACGGCGTCAGATTTTACTCTTGACGCCGTCAGGACGATTTTCCTATAAATAGTTTTCTAGTTTTTTCATTAAAAAAATGAGAAGTTTTGGTGAAACCCTAAAGACGATTTTGGTGCCTCTTTTACAGGTTTTTCAAGGGTTCCAAACCCTTGAGACCTTGCATTGTAATTGAGATAAGTATACTCTTAATTCAATCAATATGTCTATGTGTTGGTTGTTTATCTTTTGTTCTTATCTTAATTCTACTATGCTAGGCTAGATTTTCTTTGTGTTTGCTTAGATCTAATGAAACCTAGATGTTGATTATGTGTTGATTACTTGTCTATTCTTGTTCTTGGATGAATGATATTATATGTTAGGCTTAAGAAAACTGGCAGATCTCCAATGGTAACATGCTTGAACGTCTTAAGAAACATGAACCGAGGCGTACTAGGTCTTTATTGGTTGTATTTAATGCATGAGCCACTGTTTACAATCCCTATAGTTGTGCTGGGTCATGGTGTAGGAGGAGATAAGAGCTCATAGAGTTGGGGAGTTATGTATGCCACCCCACGAATGGTATTAAGGAATACAATCCGTCATCCATACAAGTATAACAAGTAATTGACATGTAAAAGATATCTAGGGAGTAATGAAGTCTAAGTAAACACAATTTCTCCACATACTGCTCACAACCTTAGTTTAATATTAGTTTATTTTTATTTTTATTATTTTATTTTGATTGCATCTTAGTTTTGGGTTAGTTGATTAGCAACTAATTCCGCCCACTCCTACAAAACCCGAGATTTACTTGCTTTTATAAAAATACAAAAACATAAAAATAATCATCTTCCACCTCTAGAACTATTAATTAGGTTTTCTAATCCTAGCGACACTATTCCTAAGCTGAACGATCAATCCCCCGGTACTTGTCACTATACTATACTACAACGATCAGGTACACTGCCTGGTGGGGGTTGTAAGCCTCGCGAGATCCCTCGAGAGGTAAAGCAAGGTGCGATTCCCACGCATCAATAATTCTGTTAAAAACCCAATTAAACTTAACATTTTAATATGAATGTGTTATTTCTATAAAATAGGAAGAAATTATCAAAGAGTTGAAATTTACTCGTGATTGATCCAGTAGTAAGCTACCCATTTTCACACAAATGTTTCATTAGATGGTCGACGGGCCTTATAGTACTACTTCTCGTGGATTCAAGTATACACCTGCAATCACCAACAACCATGGTAGAAACATTTCCTCAGTTTGAGATATTTCTTATACAATGGATATAAGAAACTTAAATCTACGGTTGTAAACTGAGAAATGTATCAACATATCAAAAAAATGTATCTCTTTTCAAGAAACTCACAGTCTGATCTATGGTAGCAATGGCTTCTGAGATTTTATTTCTTTGTTCAAGGGGTCTTGAGTGCTCTTACTTCTGCCCAGATAAGCATTTCTTCTTTCTTGATTCAATACGCTCTCGAAATACCTTATCAAGTTGCTTGCTCATTATGACATAGGAGTTCCACTGAAGCTCTTCCTTACCATAAAGCCCGTTTCTAGAAGCTTCTTCAATCAAGTCAAGCCATTCACGATGACAATGAGCTATCATCCTACATGTTAAATGACGTCTATCCCATGTTTGTTGCACTGCAGTCGCAATCTTTTGTCTTGTTTCACGACTGCATACATTTTGTAAGGATTTAGAAATTAGTATCAACATTAACATATGAAACTTAGAAAAGAAGTATTGAAATATGGGGATGAAAAGACACGGACATTTGATTATGTATTCACTTCATCAGTTTCTTCTTGACATACAGGGACAAAAGTTGTAATTCTGGATTGGTTTAGATTTGAGTTATGCCAGATAAACATACTATAAAACGAAGAGGAAAAGAAACATCAAGATAATATAACACAAACATTTGTTTTGTAGCTTTTCTTTTTCCCTAAATCTTTAAAATAAAATCACCTTAGGATTACGCATAACAATCATGGTTCTCTCACGTATCTTCTGTCGGGTCATTGCAAAGATTTTAATGTAAAGAGTGTTTGACACTGATTTTGAAAAGTTACAGTATGATCATTTTCTTTTCAGGCCAATCACTTTCTAGTGTTTGGGTAAAGTGAAACTAAAAATCTGGCTCGAAAATCAGTTTATCAGTAGCAATCGAAAAAATATTTGATGATCTAGCTTATAACTTCTCTCACTATTCAAGGGTCAGTTTACATATAAGTCGTTAAAATACGTTACTTAAAGATCATCTTAATGATTATCCTACTATTACAAATTTAAGCAACACAGGCTAATAAAAACAATACATTACTTAAAGGGTCATAAAACATAATGTAACAATGTAGTAATTGACGTAATAAAAATGCTCACCACCAAAAAGCTCCAAATCCACCGCCACCAAAAAATTGCTCAAACACATCAAATGGGTTCCTACTTGAGCTGCCGCTTCGTGTACCCTCTTTCAAAGCATCTTCACCATACTGATCAAATAATATTACGACCAATTATTTTCATTTTTTTTATTTCAATTGAACATCATAATAATAAACATAAACAACATTCAAAATTTACGACAATTATTTTCATTTTTTATTTTGATAAATACATAAAACAAATCTACAATGTATTACGTAAAAGGGTAAATTAATGATTTCTTACCTATGATTATAAACATATAAATAAAACTAATTAAAAATCATTAAAACTAAAACTCACCAGAGTATTGAAATTATGAGTTTGACATTATGATATTTGTTCATTCTTCGAAACTTTGATGGTTTGATAGATTGGAGACTGCAAATCATTAGGTTAACCATTGATTTGAATTAGGGTATTGAAATCAAACTTTGTTTTATCACAAATCTTGGCTGAAATTAAGGGAAATTTGTGTGAAGTGATAAAGGAGATTGTTATGATTTTTCAAAAACTAACAAAAATAGTTTGATTTATGAGAGATTTTCGTGTATGTTTTGACTCATATGAAGATCTGCGTGTGTTTTGAATCATGGATTAAAACAATATATGATCTGGTGATTTTAATGTTATGAATATGGACGGATTTTTGATTAAGGGTTCAACAAAATTGGTAACCGATTGTGTAGGTTTAATTTTGGGTTGATTTTGAATGTGATTGATATGCTGCTGAAATTAAGGGAATGAATTGGGGGTATGAGTAAGGCGTGTGTTAGGTGCTTCCACCTAATTAAAATGAGACAGCCTGGCATTCTTGGAGGTTTCCACATATTTTTTTCATGCCAAGTGGCATATGTGAGGTGGCATGATCCTCTATTATATATGTTGGGAGATATATATATATATATATATATATATATATATATATATATATATATATATATATATATATATATATATATATATATATATATATATATATATATATATATATATATATATATATATATATATATATATATGACTAGCTTCATAACCCGCCCGATGGGCGGGTTCGCTTCATAATAATATAGATAACATTAAGAAGAAGAAAATAAACATTGATAAGCGCAAAACATAATAAAAAAAATATAAAATCGTTTAAAGAACATGTCGGTTTTATAAGTAACAATGTATATGTTTAATGCACAAAAAATTAATGGTTACTCAAATCCGACCTAAGACTTCTTTATAAACGACATTTGAAGTGTAGTTGCAATAGTTGTCGTCTTTATCTAAACATAGAACCTTCAATCCTCGCTTGCTCTTGACTCTTGACATAGCGACATACAGTTGACCGTGTGAGAATACAAGCTTTGGCAAAAAACAAACCAACCTGTGACAAAGTCTGTCCTTGGCTTTTATTAATCGTCATACCAAAACAAACTTGAATTGGAAACTGCATTCTATTCAATTTGAACGGCATCTTAGTATCTGAAGGGCTAATAATCATACGTGGAATAGCGCAAATCTTAACAATGTTGCCGCCAGATATGATCTTTGCTTCAATTACATTGACTCCCAAACGTAGTACTTGAAGCCTTGTTCCATTGCATAATCCTGCTTTTTTATCAATGTTTCGCATTAACATTACGGGAGTACCAATCTTTAGCTTTATTGCATGATGGAGAAGACCGGACATCCTTAGACCGTTAAGGAAATCTGTCGTGTATATAGTCTCATTTGTAAAATGATGAAATGTAGGAGTAATATTGTAAAATGATGAAATGTATCTATATAAGGATATGTCAAGTATCTTTAAACCGCTTAATGCAGACTTTGTGTTTTACTCAAAAATTAGCATCCTTCCAGCTCCTTTTCCTTGGCCCGTTATGGCTCCCATGGTTTATAGAAAGGGTAACCGCTGCTTGCACTTTAATAACAAAAGAACAATTAATAGAACTGTGACCATCCAATCATCAAAAATGACATTAAACGCAACTCCAATACTAAATCATATCAACTGTTGGATGACTTAACTTAAGATTGTAGTAAACAGTCGAGGCTGGTGCACCCATGATCATACCTGGAGATTAAATGAAAAAACTATAAATAATAATATAAATCATGTGAATTCATATAAATATATGAAGTGATATGTGTTGGATAGGTTTATATCTTACACTTTGATATCGTAGTAGCGTATTTAGGATCAAAACCAATAATGAGGGTAAGCATTGGCACAAATATACCCCCACCTCCTGCACCGACTACACTCTCGAATGCTGCTCCACAAAATCCAATGAAGCTACCAAGAACGATATTTCCATTTCCTGAGAATCACATGATATATTTTTTCACATCAAAATTACATTATATTACTATTAAAAGTTCCTTTGTCTTGCTACATTACTTAAATAATCATTGTAATTGACCATTTTTATTCTATGCAAATGTAACTTAGTGGCTTTTTAAGTATTAAAATATATCCATATATACTGTTATTTATGCACACATCTGAAATATCCTTAAAAATCAATGAATTTAGTATAACATATGTACGAAGACAATCAAACTACAAAAAGCTTAAACTTTATTAGTAAATCTAAAGTTGAAATCAGTCATACAAAAAATGTTGTTAATCTGAACGGACGAAATCCACGACTTTTATTTGACTAAATTTGTAAATCGGATTTACCAACATTTCAGTCTCACAAATAACCTGAACACATCTTATCCTGCTTTTTTGTAATCCTCACATATCTTAATTCCACAACAACCTGATATGCATATTAAGTCTACGCCTACTCACTTTAAAAGCTTTGAAAGCAACTTTTTGACATATAAAATGAAAGTAGTTGTTTATGCTTTACAATCACAACAAGAAAGATTTTATATTAAAACTGACTACTGTGTTTAGGATTGAGTAGAAGCAATGTCGCAAGGAGAAGTTTTGGGGCCTCAAAACTGTAGAGTAAAAAGGATGATACAAAGTGGGCTTAAACATACAAAAAAAGCTATTAAAGAACTCCCTCCAGGTTTAGTCCTATTGTTTTCCCATTTACCTCCCTCCTTTTTAAAAAAGTATATTTAGCAACTAAGCGTATAACTTTAGTGAGTGGTAAGATGATGAGTGCTCAAACACTCATCATTTTTGGTCTAATCTGAACTGCAAAACATACAAAAACACTCAGTAATGCATCAAAATACTGAAAATATTTCAAAATTGTGTTTTATATGTTTTAGATGCAAAATGAGCAAAAACAGATGAAAAACGTACAGAGTTTGCAAAATTGGCAGTTTCAGTCCCCCAACTTTCATAAAATTACAAAACTAGTCCCTGGTCATTCAAAAAATGGAAAATTATCACCAAAGGTCATTTTGAAATCATAAGTTATCATATTTAGTCCTTTGGTGAAAAATTGGAAAGTTTTGGTAATTTACACTTTTGGTCCCCGGAGTTTGAAAATTTGCAAAATTGGTCCCCGGGAAATTTAATATTGGAAAAACACATTTTGGATCCCTGAGTATTTGAAGTTGTCAATTTTGATCCTTGTGATAACTTTGGAACATGTACATTTTCAGTCCCCCATATTTTCAGAAATTACATTTTGGGTCCTTATGTTTTACTTAAACCAAATACACCCTTTTTAATATATAAACCCAAAACCAAAATCTGGTCCAACATATACCCCAAGCCCACCAATCCAGCCCACTCCCTTCCCATTTTAATACTTCTCCTTCTTTGACCTCAGTCAACACCCCACCATCGACCACTGTTCACTCACCTCCAACATCCCTGATTATCAGCTCCATGTCCCCCCCTCCAACCTCACCTTTATCACCAACTACAATTAATACATTCACCTACAACTTACACCAACCCCCTCCTCATAATTACCCACACCAAACCCAAACCTGCCCAATCCCATATTTCCCGCCAAAAGGGATTTAAACGGCCAAGATCAAGTTTACTCATCCAACGGCTAAAAATGATGGTGGGAAAGAAGGAGAGAGACCTCAGGACCTTTATAAGTCAAGAAAATAGAAGAAAGAGATATTAGTTAGCCTAAGTAGTTTTAGTGTAGTTTTAGGTAAATCGTTTTTATGTAATTTTCCTCTTTAGTTATAAAATTCAGTTCAAATAGATTGTATTCAGTATTTTCAGTGTACCCTCATCCATTTTTAATATCAAGTTTAGTTATTCTCAGTGTAATTCTCTTTTGGCAGTTTTAAGCAAAATTGATAATTTTGCTAAATTGTTGTTAAAGCTCTATTAACCTTGTTTAATTAAGTTATGTAAGTTTGTTTATGAGTTTTTATAAGTTTCCTTAACCTTTCCATCAGTTTTAACTCAAAGTTACTAAAAATCTAAAAAAATCACAATAAATAGAGTTTAATTCAAAAATCTGTGGATGAGAAGTTTGAAGCAAGAAGCACATTTGATTTTGGAATGACATGGTATTAGTGCCTTGTGGAAGGCTATAGGGTGTGTTCTTGGCCCTTGGTTTTCAGTTCTGAGATTGAATTATTGTTGTAAGTCATGATCTCATAGCTTTTTATCAAGTGTATGTGTATGATCTTATGCTATCATCTGTGTTCATTGCTGTTTATTAGTGCATAATCATGTATTTTGAGTTAATTAAATGTTTATATGATCTAGGTCCTTTAACTGTTTGCAAAATCATCAATACTAGTTTTAAGGGGTGTTTGGCTAATGCTTGACTACTACACTCTTGTTGTTATTTTATTGTTGTTTTAGTTTAGACATACTTTGTTATGTTTAGTTAGGCCCTAGGACTCATAAATATGGTACTTTAATCAAGTTATAGTTAAAATCCAAGTTATCACACACCAACAGTTAACTGTTGGTGTTTTGCACCTCCAAATCATTCATACATGCTCATCTTTGGTTGTAGTTGTCTAATTTAGTTTCAATATACCTTATTACATCAACATCAATCAGTAGGATCAATCATAACTTCATAAAAGTCAATTTTCAAGTTAATCTCAAAAGTCAAATGTGCATGTATCTCAGGTTTTTACAAAAGTTCAAGTAATTGTTTTGATTTTTGTATTTGCTTTCAGGCTGTGAAATTTGTTTCCATAGACACTCTACCAGCTCATCTTCATAGTCTAACCATTTCTATATTTTTGCTAATTTTGGTGTGGGCCCCACTTAGCTTCAAAGTAGCCTGCAGGGCAATGTCATGCCCTGCTACACAGATAAGCAGCCCAACACCTCACTTTCATGCCATCTCATGGCCTACTTAGTGGATCCCACAGGCTGCTTATTGGCTTTTTGAAAAGCCAATAAGCAGTTCTTCAAGTCTCCAAGCTTATTTTGAGTTTTAGACCTCCTTTGCTTGGGCTGCAAGGGTCACAAACCTTGTCCCTTGTCTGTGTTCAGTGTTTGGTTTTGGATTTGCTTATCCAGCTTATTTGGCTTATTCAAGGCCTTGTACTTGTTCCTCCCACCTTATTTTAGTCCCTTTAACTTATTAGTAGCTTATTTTACCATTGTGGGCCCCCTAGCTGCCTACATCATTTTTTTACCTTGACAGTTGACCAAAGTCAACTGTCTCACTAATAAGCTCTCCACAGCTTATTATTAAGTTTTAAAAAAACTTGTTTTCACAAAAAGTTCATGTTTTTAGGTGTAAGTTAAGTTTCCAAAAAGAAAATCCAGAAAAGTTAAAGTAATTTCAAGTGATAGTTTCTATTTAATTTTATTTAATTTTAATTTTTATTTTTATATTTTTATTAAGTATTTGGCATTTTTATATTTTTATTAATTACCTCTTATATTAAAGTATTTATAGTAATTTTCTCAGATTTTTATTTTATAATTTAGTATTTATTAGAATTAATCTTAGTTTTATTAATTATTAATTAATATTAAGTTTACAATAGCATAATTAGTTTTTATTAAGTAAAACCTAGTTTTTATATTTTTCCTAGCTTTTATATGTTGTAAAATAATTTTAGAAATTTTCTTGTAATTTTCACTGTTAATTTGCTAATTTTTATAATTTAAAATAGTTTAATTAGGTAATTAGTATTTAATTAGTAATTAATTAATAGAAAAACCACAAAAAGACAAAAATACTTATTTTTAGTTATTTTATAATTTTAGAAATTTTATTTTCATTTTTCTAGTGTTTAAATAATATTGTATTATATTTAAGTTGTTTAAATATTAATAATTAGTAATAATTAGTATTTAATTAATATTAAATAATTAAATAGTGTATAAATTTATTTTCTTTTTCTAAAAATTTTATTTTATCATTTTGTTTGTAAAAAAGTCATTTTCACCCCCTGGGGGTTTTCAGATTTCAATTTTTACGTTTTATCTCGTACGTTAACGTAAATTTAAATATAACGTACGCGTTTTTAGGTTTTAATCGTTTCTGGTTTTTCCTACTTTCCCGTCTTATTCAGATAGCTTGTTTAAGCTATTTCATTGTAGATTCCTCAGTTCAATCAATTACAAACCCCTTTTTCATCCAAATTCACCCGATCGCAAAGTCGTTTGAATACAATCCACACCTCGTCGGGACATAACGACCCGGGGAAACACTATATTCCGCGGAGCATTGACTCTAGGCTGTTTGACCATCTTGACCACATCCGTGGTTGACTTTGGTTGACGGTTTAGCATCAATCATAAGAAGACTACTAATGAAAGCTTACCATAAGAATGAGAGTTGAATTGCTTCATAACTCACGTCACAATCACTTTCTTTGTATCTGCAACTACAGAATCAAACAGAACAAAGAATGCGATTGCTGCAGTTACAGCTTAAATGCTAACCTGGTAATCAGAATTAGTTCTTTTATACCCATATGCTAGAAATTGATCATGTGCAACCTGAAAACCCGATAATCAAATAATAACTCCTTAATAGATTCCCAAACACCCTTTAAATAACATCATATATGATACATATAAAGAATTTACCTTAGCTCATCTCTTGGGTCAAATTAGAGGTCTTTTAGGTACGGCTTCTTTCTCTGGTCAGTTTCGGCTGCAACCGGTTGGCTGCTCTTCAGTCCTTGCAACCAATCCAGGACATCTCCTCTTCTTCGAAGAAAGAATAAGCATTTCAGCCATGGTAATTGAGTGAATACATTATCTATTTTGGTGAACTGATAATAATGGAAACTTACAGATGGGGAAGCCAACTGTCGCACGAAACCATCAGCTTAACTATGTTGTTTTCGTCGATGTAAGCACACCCTACGCAAAAACGAAACAAAATTGATATATTAAATAAGCTTGATAATTTCTACAAAGTAAACTTGGTATTCAATTGAACCATATATATATAATTTAAATTTTTACCTGTCCCATTTGTATTACAAATCTATTTCATACCTACAAACCGTAAAAGTTGAATTTTCATGTCACCATTTTCTCTCGATGACAAACTCTTTCAGTTGCTTTAGCTTCATAACCTCTTTATCCTGTAAGAATAAAGAGAATTCATTTGTGTGTGTGTGTGTATGTGTGTGTGTGTGTGTGTGTGTGTGTGTGTATATATATATATATATATATATATATATATATATATATATATATATATATATATATATATATATATATACTCTCTTTTGACAGACCCATGATGAAAAAAACACAAAGTGCCATTAAGAACTGAAAGTACCTTGATTATCTCGCTGGAAGATTCATACTAAAAGCGTGACACTACTTTGATCCTCTGGCTTGAAGATGGAACACTGTTTAATCAAGTGAAAAGTCTGTCCTCATTGGGCCTTGTCCATGTTCATCTAAGTTTAGCTACCTATAATTTAAAACATACTAACCAAAATATTATGTTGTATACGAACAACATTCATAAATATCAAGAGTAGAGGCATTTTTCTCCAACTAAAAACTATTGAGATTAAACTAACACGGGAATCTGATTTTATTATATAATACTTTAATTAAAAGAATGGTGATTACTTAGGTTACATACGTGGTAATGAAGCGGTTAGGCATTTTAACATATCATCACATTAGAAAAAATTAAAACTCTATCCTCAAGCATCTAACATTTGTAAAAAGAAAGTCAATTGGACATTTTATCAAACAGTTGGTCTTCAACATCTAATTGTTAACAAACTTTACTACTTTTAAAACTAATTGCCATAATAATAAATTTATAAAATCCCTACTTCAAAACTAACATAAAAATCCTTAAGTTAAATTTGAAGAGCAATAATTCACAAATCGCATAAATGAATTTTTAAGCAATTGATAGGAAATAATTATTAGAATTAAAGCCATATCTTGGATTATTTTTTTTTATACTTTTAGATCGAGAAATGTGCTTGATGAATTAGGGTACAAAATCAGAAAACCCCTGCAATGAAGAATTATCTATAATCAAAATCAGTTTATATGTGAAAAAATAAAAAAGATAACGGGTTAATTTGTTAAGAATCAACGTACCTGGGAATAGATGTAGAAATATGAGATAGATCCTTTGATTTATTTATCATTTTAATGGAGTATTCTTGTTTTTAATTTTGATAGGTGCTGGGTTATTGATGCGGATGAAGCTTAGGGTTGGTTGGAGTGATTGATTTAGGTTAGTTATCGTGATTTTTGTTGTAAATGATGATTTTGAAATTTTAAAACACATCAATTCATACGCTCCTATCATTAAATGTTATTTGGAAATTGCGATAGAGTAGGAGTTTCAGTTTTGATTATGTTTAAGATTCTAATAAGCATCTATATTTTGTTTTCAAAGCTTTTAACACAAACATCCAAGTGTTCGAGTGGTTGGAGTGTTATTTATGGTTGTAGAGACCCGGGTTCGAATCCCTTGGTGTCTAATTTTTTAAATTAATTTCGTGACATCACCAAAATTGCCAGCATGGATGAGACTTGCCTCGGTGGATGATGACTCAGATTATCCAGTCATCACCTCATGCCAAGTGCCATTTCCTTCTCATGGTACAGCTTTCAAAGCATCAAGTACAATTCAAAACTTGTCTCATATATATGTAAAGATTTACCTGCTAGTTAGTTAGTGATATAGGAACTACTATAAATCGTAAAGAGATTGGTTTACTACGGAGTACTATTCTAGGCAAATCAATCTATTGTCACATTTTTTTTAATCATACTTGGCACAAGTTTTAATTTATTAACCTAATAACCAATATAGAAAGAATATCGGGCCATCCAATTCCGTTCGCTTCAACCCGTGTACTAAAAGCCACAGGTTTATTTTGAACTAGTTGTAATTTATTTCTCAAAGACATTTACTTTAATTTGCCAACAATTGGCTAAACGTGTTTCGATCATGTTTTAAAATCAACAACTGCCCACATATTTGTTCACTTTTTGTCCACTTGCAATTGTGATGGCAAACCATTGATCTGAAAAAACAAAACAGTTAGTCAAGTTTAATAGGTTATCATTACATGCAAACTTACTAAAATCGGAACTTGTATGCATGTGTGATGTGTGCATAGTTGTTAATAAACGTAGATCGCTATATATTGGCACCCTTACACCGTTAATACAAGTAAAATACCCTCTAGCATCTATTTTATATTTTTATTAATAAGAAAAGACAAATTTTTATGAGGTTCGTATCTTTTGACTTTTAATATTTTTGATTTGTCAAATTTCTGTTCTGCACAGTTTTTTGATGGTTTTAATCATTTTATTACCAGGACAAAATATTTTTTTATGATTTTTTTCTCTGTATTTTCTGTGTTTTACTACTTTTGAGTTATCATTTTTTTTTCACACTTTTATACAAAATAAAATTATAGGAAAAAAAATTCAAAAAAGGGTATTACCGTACTTGCACTTTAAAATGTACCACTAATCAACCCTATATAAATATGTCTTCATATCTCCAAGTCATGTCGTCATGTTGTCTACATTTAAAAAGAAAGGAAAACAAGCTAGTTTCCATATAGTTTATTTCTTCGTTTCAAGTTTTCAAACGTACAGACATGGAGCGTTTGCCCGAAGATTGCATAACTCACATAATCTCTTTTGGATCGCCTCGTGACGCATGTCGTTGTATGGTCCTGGTGTTAGAGTTTGACAATCAAAGTACACATATTGCGGAAGCTAGGATCAAGTAATAACATGTATAAAGATTAACTAAAACATAAATAGAAAACATACCCGATGCACTTCAAATAAACCTTGATTCTTGTACAATTAGATCAATGATAAACCCCTTACCGTTTTGTTTATCGATCTCTTGATAATTACTAAAGTAAGTAATTACCTCGTTCTTGTACACACAAACTACCAACGAATAAAGGTTTGATGCAAGTAAACAAAACACTTAATTTGCTTATGAAAATTTCGATCCTAAAACCCTTATGGGAGTGAGGATCGATCGACCAAGAGAAGAAACAAGGAGAAGAAAACTTTAGGGTTTTGTGTGTGTGCACAAGAGATGTGAAACCCTAATCCTTGGCCTTGTATATATACTAGGTGATTCCTTGGAGCACAAGCAAGGGTGGATCGACCCATGGTGTGGGCTTCGACCGGCCTAGGCACCCTTGGGGTGTTTCTAGATCCTTCTTGACTCCCAAGTTACACTCTAGTCCTCGTTCTCTTATCCCTTAATAATAATTAATACTTACGTTTAATATTAATGATTATTTAGTCCCTTAAGTGTTTATAAATATATATATACGATACATTTAACATATATATATTTATTTACATTATTCTTGTTTGTAAAGTGTGCAATCCCGAGGTCTCGGGTTCGATACTAGACATTTACTAATTAATATTTATACGTAACTTTTAACAGCTCCCACTCGTATATCTATTAATAGTAAAATGACAATGGTTAGCGTCTTGCAACACTCCAATGCCCCTAGTTCGACCTGAGCTAGGTTTCCTGGAAAACCTTTAATGATTCATCATTATTATTATCCTTTCGCCTCTAATACTACATTAATAAAGATGTGAGGTTCTTTATTAAATTCTGTTTCTCGTCTCTTTATGATTGAACAAAATTACCAAAACATCTGAACGTATTCCAGATAGACTTTGGGCGTGGCCACGCAAACATTTTGTCAACCCTACGAGGGGCCCAGCAGTATTAAACTTCTGAACAAATCAGAAGGAGCGAATTCTCTCTTGACTACAAGAATAACCCATGAACTTTGCAACATTCTGAAAACAACCCTTATGACTTCCAATTACGGTAAGCGGTAGATTGCTCCACAAAATGCACTACATCCATGACACTTATCTGGTATCTCAAGTCTGAGGATAACTATTAAATATGATTCTCACAATAAATTTAAATCATATTGTTGGGATAAGTCCAATACTCAATTCATTGAATATCATGTGAAATTGGTATGACTACGCATCAATATACTTTCAAGTATATCCTAAACCAATACTCAAAATTGTCTTAGTTTAATGATATTCCCATATCATTAATCGACAACGGACTATTTAGAATAATAAATTATTCACGGATCTTAAACATGCAAATATAGGATATATTATTAATAAGACAATGAATAAATAAACATAACCAATATTTTATTTCAGTAAATATTAATAATTGTACATTACATCCTTTATCCAAATACTAATCACAAATGGGCATGAAACTATCAGCTAATTTAAGTCCTATTCCTTCAGCATGCTTGTAAAGCTTGGTGCCAGGTAAAGGCTTTGTAAATTGATCAGCTAAGTTTTCATCTGTGTGAACTTTGAGCATTTCGATTTCACCTATCTCAACTTGTTCTCTGACATAGTGGTGCTTAATCGGGAAATGTCTGGTGCCTCTCATGATTCCAGGTTCATTGGCAAATGTAATTGCGGCTGAGTTGTCACAATACATTTTTATAGGTCGCTGAATCGAAGGCATAACCCCAAGCCCTGAAACAAACTTCCTAATCCAAACAGCTTCCATTGCAGCTTCTGAAGCAGCTATATACTCACTTTCTGTAGCAGACATCGCCAGTACACTCTGCTTTTTGCTCCTCCAATCAACAGCTCCTCCATTAATGACAAAGACATAACCCGTCTGAGACTTCGTATCATCTTTATCACCTTTCCAAGAAGCATCGCAGTAACCTGTTACATCAAGCTCTGCAGATGGAGTACCCCCATATACTAAGAACATCTCTTTAGTAGCCCTAAGGTACTTAAGAATATTCTTAACAGCAGTCCAGTGTTTTTCACCTGGGTTCTGCTGATATCGACTGGTTAAATTCTGAGCAAACGCAACATCAGGCCTTGTGCTTTTTACCGCATACATTATAGATCCCACAGCCGAAGCATAAGGGACTCTCTTCATGCGTTGCACCTCTTCGGGTGTTGAAGCACAAACTTTGTTGCTCAAGCCATGTTGCTCTTGCATCGGCAAATATCCTTTCTTGGAATTTTGCATACTGAATCTCTTCAATATTTTATCAATGTAAGCACTTTGGCTTAATCCAATTAATCGCTGAGATCTATCTCTATATATCTTGATTCCCAGAATAAATGCAGCTTCCCCTAGATCTTTCATAGAAAAACAACTTCCAAGATATTCCTTAACCTTTTGTAAACTTGGAATGTCATTCCCCATGATCAATATGTCATCGACATATAATATAAGGAAAATTACATTACTCCCACTAGCTTTGTGATATACACATGGCTCATCAAGATTTTGAGTGAATCCATACTTCTTAATTTCACTATCAAATCTTTTATTCCATTGTCGTGATGCTTGCTTTAATCCATAAATGGATCTCTTAAGCTTGCATACACGATCTGGGAATTCTGGATTTACAAACCCCTCAGGCTGCGCCATATAGATGTCTTCATCTAGGCGACCATTTAAGAAGGCGGTTTTGACATCCATTTGCCAAATCTCATAGTCATAGTAAGCGGCTATGGCTATAAGAATCCTAATTGCCCTTATGTCAGCTACAGGAGAAAAGGTCTCCTCATAGTCAACACCTAAAGTTTGAGTATAGCCTTTAGCTACCAAACGGGCCTTATAGGTGTGTACAATGCCATCCATATCAGTCTTCTTCTTGTAGAGCCATTTACTCCCAACTAGCTTGGCACCCGGAGGTAGGTCTACTTCTTCCCAGACTTCATTATCTTTCATGGATTGCATTTCCCCATTCATAGCTCCCTGCCATTTTTCCTTTTCTGGACTATTCATAGCAGCTTTATAACTTGTAGGTTCATCAAGATCCCATATCAAGTTGTCATCACACTCCATGTTTAAACATAGACGTGTAGGAGCCTTCACAGATCTTGAAGATCTGCGAACGGGAATCACTTCAACTTCTGGTGGAGGACCTAAACTTTCAGGTTCTTCAGGAAGTTGGCTAGTGTTTTCAGAAGGTGTCACATCTTCATGATCGTCTTCCAGATCATATACTCTCCCACTGAATTCTTGAGATATGAGCTCCTTTTCTAAGAAGTCTCCATACCTTGCAACAAAAACCTTGTTTTCAGCTGGGTAATAAAAGTAGTAACCCATAGTTTCCTTAGGGTAACCTACGAAGATGCACTTTACAGATCTTTGTTGGAGTTTGTCTGCTGAGTCACGTTTAACATACGCCTCACAACCCCAGACCTTTAGATAAGACAAGTTAGGAACTTTCCCAGTCCATACTTCATATGGAGTCTTATCAACCTTCTTTGTTGGAACCATATTTAAAATGCGAACTGCAGATTCCAAGGCATAATCCCAAAACGAGTAAGGAAGAGTTGTTAGATTAAACATAGATCGTATCATATCTTGCAATGTACGATTCCTTCTTTCAGATACACCATTTTGTTGTGGAGTATATGGAGAAGTAAGGTGCTGGACAATTCCCTCCTTTGCTAAGTAATCTATAAACTCTTGACTCAGGTATTCACCACCTCTATCGGATCGAAGAGCTTTAATCTTCTTTCCTAGTTGCAACTCTACTTCTGCTTTAAACACTTTGAATGTCTCAAACACCTCATGTTTATGTTTAAGTAAATAAACATAACCATAACGGCTGTAGTCATCCGTAAATGTTAAGAAGTAGCTAGCACCTCTCCTTGACACATGTCTAAGTGGTCCACACACATCTGTGTGAATAAGACCAAGTAGATCATTCGCCCTTTCAATCCTATTTTTAAAGGGTTTCTTAGTCATTTTCCCAGCAATGCAAGATTCGCATTTATCAAATGATTCATCATTGATCTTTTCTAAAAGCCCATCATGTTGCAGCTTTTTCATGCGATCTTTGCCAATGTGAGCAAGTCGACAATGCCAAAGATAAGATGAATCCAGACCTTTCTTGATTCTCTTATTGTTGATGCTATACATTGAATTATTTTTAACAAAAGCTTTATCATTATCATTCATATCAATTTCAAAGACACCATTCACAGCAATAGCATTAAAATAAAAAACACCATTTAAAGAAACCGAAATTCCATTGCTAGAAATAGTATGCTCAAAACCAAGGTTCAACAAACATGAAAATGAAATTACACCTCTAACAATTGACGGTGCATAATGACAATTATTTAAAGATAGTACTAAGCCCGAAGGCAACACTAAATCATAAACTCCTATAGCTTCAACTCCTGCATGCGCTCCGTTACCAACGTGCAAGAATTGTTGTCCATAGGCCAGCTTTCTCTCAACTCTAAACCCCTGCAAGGTATTGCAAATATGAATGCCACATCCCGTATCATATACCCATGAATTCAATTTAGGAGTAAGAGTGAATAATTCAATCATAAAGAACGCACCTGATGAACTGGGGTTACCAGCTTCATTCCCCTGCTTCTTGAGTCGCAAGTCATGAATATAGAGAGGACAATTGCGCTTCCAATGGCCCTTTTCATGACAATGGTGACATGCCTGATCCTTCTTGTTTGGTGGATTCACCTTTTTCTGCTTAGGCTGATGTTGCTTCATCTTGGGTTCAGGTTGATAGGCCATGACCTGCTTGCCTTTGTTAACCTTCCCTTTGCCTTTGTTCACATGCGATTTCTTCTGGATTCTCCCACCATGAATTGCCAACACTTGCGGGGTAGGATTCTTGACCTTGGCTGGTAGACTTTTCTCATACTCAATAAGCAATGCGAGTAATTCAGATACTGTCTTCCCCGAGCAGTGCATATTGAAGTTCTGCACAAAACCAGCAAAGTCCTTGTTAAGGGACCTGTTGATCAAGTGCACTTGCACATTGTCAGGGTAACCAAATCCAATTCTGTGAAGCTGATCAAAAGATTCCTTCATCTCAGTCACATAATCTTCAACTGGTTTACCATCACCATGCTTGCAGTTATGTAGCTTGTCCAATTCATCATACAATTCAACTGCTGGTGGTTTCTCATAAGATTGCCTAAGAACATCAAGCATATCTTTTGGGAAAAAGTACTCAAACTTCTTTTGCAATTGAGCACTCATGCTAGTGAGCATTAAACAAGCAACCTCATTAAACTTAGCATGTTCCACCCTCCATGCCGCCTTGACTGCTTCTGGTTCAGAAGCAGCAGGCTCAGCTGGGCATTCTTCGGTCAAATAGTCCATTTTACCGGTCGACCTCAAGACAATTCTAAGTGAGCGGTACCAATCATTGAAATTCTTTCCAGTCAGTTTCTCTCTCTCAAGATGACTCTTGAAAGCAGAAATCACAGATGGGGTATCGGGTTGAGCCATATCTACAGATAAAAGTTCAAACATTAGTATTTTCGATAATAAATATCTTCAAGAAAATAAAATACCCATTAGTTATATTCATATAACCACCAAAATTTTCTTGAAAACCTAGGATCTAACTTTACATAGTTCCACCACATCAGTTGATCTGCTAGTGGTGAAAGTACAAAAGATAGTAATCTGTCGAACAATAATTGGCAAACAAGATTTCCAATTCCTAGATCATTATGGGAATTACATCAAATTGATTCATCAATTTGCCTCGTAAGCATGTTTCATCCCATCTCATGCCTTAAGTTCTAGGTCTCACGCACAACTTAATTAAGTCGTCTACCTTAGAAACTGTAAAATTACAATTATGGTCTCACGCGTTAAAAGAATTTTACCTTGTTATAGTAATTTAGCCTAGGTCTCACGTTTACTAAATTAAAATTCCAAGTGTTTCTTATAGGTAGATGGCATGTAACTTAAATTATAAAGGGTATTTATTTTTGATATGTCAATCAAAATATGTACAAAGATGCATGCACTCATCTTTATAACATAAGTTTTCATAAAAACTTTTTATATCCAATTCGTGAAATTAATACACAAAGTTTTACTTGAGGTTTATGCCAAAACCCTAAGATGACTTTCTACAACATATGATTTTAAAAGTAATTCGTTTAAGACATATTCAAGATTGTGATAACCAAGGCAGACTCTAAGGCTCTTTTCTAAGCCTTCAAATCACGGTTATGAATATCATCTTAAAAGACTTAATTTTAAAAACATATTTGCACAAAACATCATTCAAGCAAAAGTTTATGGATTCAATCTCAAAATAGTAATAAAGTTTGAATTTTGCTAGTCTCGACTGGGAGCTGATTACCGTGCGAATCGGACCACGATTGTCAATAAGACCTTGCAAGATTCTTACTTTATCACTTTAGGGTTTCAAAATTATTAGTCCATATTATTTTCTTTTATGAAAATCACCCTTTTTATTGCTTACATCAAGTCAAACAATTAAGAAAACAATAAAACAAGTAATTTAAAGAAAATAAACAACTAATAATAAAACCTGAAACAATTAGCCACATGCAAACCATATTAAAAGATCCTAATAAAATCAATTCTAGGTATAATTATGCATGTAATCACCTAAGGCCTTCCCTTCTTAATGGAAGTGGAGCCACATACATTGACGAATCAATTGCGTAGGCCAAAGATAATATACACACCACATAGCATATAAATTGATTTTAATATATATGGAGTCTTCCCCAATTTTAGATCTATTTAAAACATGTGACATAAATAAACAAACAAGATCCATGACTAACATGCATGTTTCGTCACGGATTAACCTAACAATTAGCACATAGGTCACAAGTATGTTCACAAAAACCGGTTTAGACCTAGGGTTTCTTTATTATATAATCAAGAAAACCACAAACCCTAATTAGGGTTTTATAGTGGAAATCGACCCCCCCCTTAAAATTAGGGTTAGGGTTACAAAAATTTTTAAAAAAATTTAAAGAAAACCCTAGAAAAACATGTATCTAAAACAATTAAAGATCCGATTTTTATTACGTTTTAGTAATCAATTACATGTTATCCATGGCTCGTGATGCCACTGTTAGAGTTTGACAATCAAAGTACACATATTGCGGAAGCTAGGATCAAGTAATAACATGTATAAAGATTAACTAAAACATAAATAGAAAACATACCCGATGCACTTCAAATAAACCTTGATTCTTGTACAATTAGATCAATGATAAACCCCTTACCGTTTTGTTTATCGATCTCTTGATAATTACTAAAGTAAGTAATTACCTCGTTCTTGTACACACAAACTACCAACGAATAAAGGTTTGATGCAAGTAAACAAAACACTTAATTTGCTTATGAAAATTTCGATCCTAAAACCCTTATGGGAGTGAGGATCGATCGACCAAGAGAAGAAACAAGGAGAAGAAAACTTTAGGGTTTTGTGTGTGTGCACAAGAGATGTGAAACCCTAATCCTTGGCCTTGTATATATACTAGGTGATTCCTTGGAGCACAAGCAAGGGTGGATCGACCCATGGTGTGGGCTTCGACCGGCCTAGGCACCCTTGGGGTGTTTCTAGATCCTTCTTGACTCCCAAGTTACACTCTAGTCCTCGTTCTCTTATCCCTTAATAATAATTAATACTTACGTTTAATATTAATGATTATTTAGTCCCTTAAGTGTTTATAAATATATATATACGATACATTTAACATATATATATTTATTTACATTATTCTTGTTTGTAAAGTGTGCAATCCCGAGGTCTCGGGTTCGATACTAGACATTTACTAATTAATATTTATACGTAACTTTTAACACCTGGCCTCAATATTCAAGAACGCTGCAGAGTCGGATGTGTTGTGGGATAAGTTCTTACCTCCTGATTATCAACAAGTCATATCGAAAAGTTTGTGTACTCCTATCACGTACAAATCCAAGAAGGAACTGTATTTTAAGCTTTCTAGACCTCTTCTCATTGATGGTGGCCTCAAGGTAAACATTTGTGAAAATTAATTAGTTCATCGTTAGGTCTATTATTATTAATGTAGATGTATGACTTTGCTTCCATTTTTATCGTAGGCGTTTTCAATTGACAAAGCAACCGGTAAAAAATGTTACACGTTAAGTGCAAGGGAGCTCTACATAGCTTGGTCTGCCAATCCTATGTTTTGGCATTGGAAACCCGTTATCCAATCCAGGTAAGTACTAATTAATATACATATATATAGTCGTATAGACCTAAGCTGTATTTTTTTTTAGAACATCAACTATCTCATAATATACACACCACAGACTCTCTCATATCCTAAACAGAATTTAAACCCACAGTCATTTTGGTTGGGGAGCTTTTCACACGACAAAATGTACCATTGGGAACAAGCCTTTGGTACCTAAGCTGTATTTATGAACTAAACATTTCTTGTATTTTAGATTCGGCGAAAGTGTGGAGCTTATAATGACAAGTTGGCTCGAAGTAGAAGGAAAGATTAGCACACGCATTTTATCACCGAATACCATGTATAGAGCATGTCTCATTGTTCAAGTAGCTCATCATCGTGCATACGGTTTAGATGTTCTACCATTCGAGGTTCTAGTTGAAGTTGGTGATTTTCGTTCACGAGGGACAATATTATTGTCCCATAGTGAACGTAGCAAGCATCCTCAAAAGGATTTAAATTTAACATACGATCAAGAAGATATTTCTAGGGTTTGTCATCAGCGAAATGATGGATGGTTGGAGATAGAACTAGGTGAATTTTATAACGAGGGATTCGGCGAGAAAGAAGTTAAAATGAGCTTAAGAGAAGTCGATGGTGTTCACTTGAAAGGAGGGCTTCTTGTCGAAGGAATCGAGATCAGGCCTGTATCGTGACGATTCTAGTTAAGATATTAAAAAAAAAAAAAAAAAAAAAAAAAAAAAAAAAAAAATTATAGCGAAACGAAGTGATCATGTAACATGCGTTTTAGTTGCTGTTTCGTGTATTTGACATGATGAGATATCTCGGTAACATATGTAATCACTGTCTATACATTTAGAAATATTTATATTGTTATTTATTTTTATTTTTATTTATTATTATTATTATTATTATTATTATTTGGTTACAGTAAGAAGATAGACTCGGCTTAAGAACATGTTTTGTTCGGTTGGGCAACCTAGCTATACCCTACATTGTTTTACTGGATAACGATAAAAAAAATGTAAGGTGGTGTTTGGGAATTTAATTTAATTTTATTGAGGCTCTTAACAGCCTCTTAATCTGAACCGTTCAGATGCGATCAGACATTTTTGTCGTTCAGACCGTTTATTTTTATTTATTTTTTCCCGTTCAGATGTGTCCAGAGGCAGTAAGATCTTAATGGTTTAGACTTGAGAGGGGTGTCTGAATGCCCCTTGTTGCCTCTTGCTGACACAAAAGAAAACCAAAAAAAAAAATTAGTAGAAGCAAGCAAATGTGCGGTTCAAACATGAGTTTTTTTTTTTTTTTTTTTTTCGTTCAGATGTGGTTAGATTCAGACATTTACGGCTCAGATTCATATTCAGATGTGCGGTTTAGATTCAGATTTAGAACCTCTTAAAAAACAAACACCACCTTAAGTAACTTGTCAACGGTTCCATGTGTATCCTACTAAAATTTTGACCTTTGTGTGTACGCTACTTTTTAATTTCGACCTTATGTGTATTTTGTGACTATTTTACCTCTACGTTTATCATGTATTTTGTGACAATTTTACTTTACGTTTATCGATAACGAAGAGGTAAAATCATCATTTAAAATTATAAAAAAAAAAAAAAAAAAAAAAAAAAAAAAAAAAAAAAAAAGTCGAAATTTAAAAGTAAGATATACACGGACGACGTGGAAATTTAGATAAGTTACGTACAATCATAAGTTTGACAAGTTAGTAACATTTTTTTATGATTATCCTCTTGTTTATTTTACAGTAGAAATTCTTGTCCACCTTTCTACCTGTCTGCCTGACCTTTCACCCCTTCACAAGACTTGGCCTAAGGGTTTACATGGCAGCCACGCGGGTGTCAACTTGACACCGCCTTGGTTCTCCAACAGTTGGATAAAATACCAATTAATTGGTTGCCTAGGTTTGGATAATCTGTAAAAATTTCGGAATTTTGAGGTTTATGGTTACGAAAGTGTCGGTATTGTTGGCCGATATACACTTTGCTGAAATTTCTGTATTAAAAATGATTCTAACCATATATAAAAGGGTATAAAATGTACATAGGGTCAAAATTTTTTGGGGGGCAGCAGACCCCTCGGTCCCTTCTAAGTTCCGTCCATGTCTATAATCTCTTGAACTGTTCGAACTTAAAACCAAACTACAAGAAGTACTTATATTGATACAGAAGGATGATTTTGGGTTTACCTATTAGAACTAAGCAGGTAATAATGACTATGACAATAAATAAAATAGACTAATTATTTGTAAAAAGTATTATATATGTAAAATTTACATTACTAAAAATTTTATGTAAAAAACTCGTGCGTGCACGGTTATTATAACTAGTTAAACTTATTCCCAAGAAGAACACCCCTGTGTAAAACTGTAAAAGGAATTAGCACATAAAGGATTAAGAATTTCCAAAATATTGTGCCATTCCTTTTCAATGCCAACCTGCCGTTAACATTGCCGATCACAATATCAATAACGATCACAGTATATTACATAAGAACTCACTGAGAATCGTTACGAGCCTGTGGGTGAGAAAAGAGCTATTCCTTCTTTCGACTGAATAGTAGGTTCATCGAGTATGTATTGCCCTTTTGTGCAGCTGCTTCTACTCGTTTTCCCCCAACCTGAAGTTATTTCACATAATTGACATAACAGAGTTGAGGTTTTATGTTTCTAAGACGATATCGCCAATACTAAATAGATAAATGGTCACCAAATGTTTAGAGGTGGCAAAATTGGTGGATCGGGTTCAGGTCAATACATGTTTTTTGTATGGGCAGAAAAAGGTTTGGGTTGACCCGTAACACTTTTGTCCAAAATTTGTATAACAATTAGTATGTGATATATAATGCAACATTTAAAATAAGAACAGCGTAACTTTTTCATGTGCATTTTATTTATATTTAATTGACTATGTAACGTTAATTTCGACGAATATTGCAGGCTTGTAGATTGAACGTAAAAAGCTTGATGATTTGGTATGAAGAGTACCTTGTCCATTAGCCAAAATCCAACAGACGGCATGTATTGCGCAAGGTACATAACAGCAAGCACAGGCTACAAGGAGAACTATCAAAATTAATCCACATTCATACAAAAAAAGAGCTAAGTTTTAAATGTAAAACGCGTATGAAACATATATAGAATCAAGATTAATATTTTTGTAGGAGAGACAAAAATACCTGGTATGATATCCAAGCTTCCTTCAAACCATGACTTGCAGCAACTAGTGTAAGCTCCGCACACCTCTCTGATGATACTCGTTTCTGATGAAAAACAACACTTAATTAGAGGTGACATTTCGATCCGACTACTTATGAATGAGTGGATTCAGATTATATTCCGTCTACTTATGACGGGTAAAATGAGTAAAACAGAAGATAGCTTGAAAAGAAACAGGTCTAAAAGGGTCGAAAGTTCCCGAAGAGTATCATTCATGCATAAAACCTCCAAAATCATTTTATCAATATATTAAGATTATATGACACACATAATTCATCAAAAATAAGATTTTGGGGACAAAAAGTGTTTCGAGACAACCCAACAGGACCTCAAACGAGTGTACATGAACTTCTCATAAATCATCATTTAATTTTGGTACCAATTATAAGATATGAAACTAACCTCCTTGACTCCCTTTTGGCCTGAGGTGCTTGTATCAGGTGCACCTGATGTCTCTATTGGCCCGGGACAAACAACTGTTACCATGATTCCCTTTTGGTAAAGCTGAAATCAGAAGAAAATGCATAAGATGAAAGCACTGGTCATCATAATTCTGGAATGTATATCGATATGTTTTCTTCTACATATCGATTTGGCTGTTTTGCTGTCCTACCAGTTTTCTAACAGAAATTTACATTGTGAAAAACCGTTAAGACAGTATAATAGTCTCCAGCAGAAGATTAGTAATTTAGTATATACCTCGGACCGTAAGGAATGGAAATATCCATTTAAAGCAAATTTTGAAGCAGAATACACTGCTTGACCCGGTGCAGGGACCTTACCTGCAGCACTACTCATCTGCATATAGTAGAGAACTTATAAATATTCAGGATGAAAATGAAAACATCAGCAGAATAGTTTGAAACTAAGTTACGAGATATTTGCATATATCGTGAAGTGTACAATCGACATATCAAAACAACTGAATTTCAGAAGTAGACCGATCATATATCTACAGAAGTGGTTACGACATGTAAGCCTAAACGACAAGATGCGGCAATCTATCTGGTGTGTCTGAGAGAATTAGAAGAAACTTAGCAGTTGGCAAACATGATTTTCTCAACGTACCACAACAAAGTGTCCTCTACCTCTCTTCAACATATGAGGGAGCAGCAGTCGTGTAAGAGATATGGGCCCCATAACATTCACATCAAGTGTAGCCTAGTTGCAAAACAAAAAAGTACATATATTAGATTTAAGCTAACCTACTTCAAAAGAACAACATAGACCACCAAGATGCCCATGTGCCACGATAGATATAAGATTAGATTAAAATGCTAAGAAAAATATCAAATGTGATACCTTGAGACTTGCTTCAGGTACATCAAGCACTGTTGATTTCTGCAACAAGAAACAGACAGAGAAAGGAACAGTGTATTAGCAGTTGATGTGCCTCCTTGTTAGAAGTGGCAGGATGGAAGGTCGAGCAGGTCAGGTAACTGGTCTGTTCTGTTGATCACAAACACATTTTTTCGAATTTTTTGAACCTTTTTCATGAATAATTAGTCTATCAAAGTATGTCATTTAATTACAAATCTAAAGTTAACTATCTCCAAGGTGGGTCAGGTGTCCCCAATTTGACCCACTTGTAAGTACATGGGTCAAAATTTCAAACTCTACACCATGTGAATAAAAAAATAATACAAGCTGACTAACTTCTTTCAGGTTCCAATATAAGCACGACTCATGCAATTACTACAGAGCTGACTTCTAGCTTCTTTCTGTCTTATCGTGTTCTCATTTCAATGTGTGAGTCCAGACAAAACAGTGCTCACTTGTTTAATGCAATACTACAGTCTGAACTATTCCTTCTACACTACATAAGAGTCATATTTAACACTGCAATCTGATAAAGACTGCAAGCTCCATGCCAGCAAAAAAACGACAAAGATTGTGCATTTTAGTACTAAAATAGTAATGCTAACTTACAGGTCGCTCGAAAGCTGCATTATGGATCATGTAGTCCACACCTGCTCCACCAAATAAGGTTACAGCTTTTTCAACAACCTCTTTGATTGCATCTTCACCAGAACTCAGATCTAAAGGTAATATCTCTATCCCTTCAGGTCCGTGTTTTCCTAAATTCAAATCTGAAACCCTTTTAAGACCTTGTAAAAAAACTATCAAAATATACATACACAAAATCCTCTAAAGCTGTGATAGACATACCAACAATCTGTTTCTTAACTCTTTCAAGTTCCAACTCGTTTCTTGCAGATATAATTATCTTAGCTCCTAAAGTTGCAAGTTGCTTAGCAAGAACCTCGCCTTCAAGCAAAAAGTGCAAGATTATCAAGAAACAGTTTCACAAATTTTTGAAAAAATATGCTAGATTTCTCGAGTCTTAACTTCTGAACACGTAGAAATGGAATAAAAGTAGGAGCTATAACCAAAAGCTAATGTTTTACATACCAATTCCCCGACTTGCGCCAGTAATCCATACAACCTGTAATTTATTCAAAACCAAAAGCACAGAACAACATAAGTTATCAAAAAGACAATTCTGAAGAAAACAACGACATCAAGTAAACATATATACATACATAGGACAGAAGATATATTTAAATGATATGAGATGTTGTTCCCCCTTCACGTCTATGGGTTGTCTGTAATTCTTTATCAGAAGTCAGAACTTCCTATATTTTTCGTAATTAGATAAGCAATTTACAAAAAGCAAGTGCCAACTTATAAGTCGTTTGGAATTGCTAATTATAATCTGCTTAATAAGTCTGCAACCAATTGAAAACTGCTTCTAAGAGGGTGTTTAGGATTGATTATTTTTAAACTGCTTAATAAGTCCGTTACCAAACTGGCAACTGAAAACTGTCTATTTTACCATCAAATAATCGTAATAAGTAAAAGTGGCAAAATGTGTGGGCTTGGTCGGGTCACGAGTCTAAACGGGTTTTGGGTCTTGACATGTCATTTGGGAACACGGGTTTAAACATGACTGGGTCTGACAGGTCTCCGGTTGGGTTAATAGATAGGACAGAAGATATATTTTCACCAATTTTTATTTACTTCGAGTAAAAAAATGATAATATCCGTTATAATTTCTCACTAACCCGTTCGTTAATTGTTATACAATCGGATACCCAATTGGACTCATCTAAAATATAGAGTGACACCCAACAAAACCCATAAGCTAATAAATATTTACCCAACTTGACCTACGAATCTACGATTGACCATGGCCTTAAGTTGCCACCTCTAGTACTAATAAGCAAAAAAGGCGTTATAGCAGCCATTTCAAAACACTCTTACTACTACTACTAGTAAGTCCATTCAACTCGAAACCGAAACCAATTCTAATACTTGTTAACTTAAGCTAAATAACATAGTAACAAATGAAATGATTTAAAAAATTCATAAAACATAACTTAATGATAAAAAAACATAATCCAAACAACAACCTTATCTTGAAAACTATGAGGCTTAACTTTTCCTTTCAACATCAACGTGAAATCACCTACCAAAACAAACACAGTAACAAATTAATAAAAGTTACTGTAAAATAAAAGGATAAATGTGTAGTTAATTAATACCATCGCCGGTGATGAATTTGTGTGATGCAGTAACAATTAGAGCAACAATTACTGATGAAACGATTATTGCTAACATTTTTTTTATAAAAAAAATCGGGTTTAGTGAGAGTGCTAATAGATCCTGTCACAGTGTCACGGTTGGTTTTTACTGTATATTTTTAGTTTATAAAGGTATCAAAATGATCCTTTGTTATAACCGCTGTCGGTTGGCTTCTTTTGTTTACAGTATCACTATACTATCAGTCTATCTGGTGTACTCAAGTGAGCCAAAACCAAAAAGGTGTTAAGGGTAAATGAAAAAGATAAGTAGATGGATCACCTTTAAAATTGTTACTTTAGGCTAGACACAATAAACCGATTCGGTCGAGCTCCAAACGACCGATCGTCCCTTTTGTGTGTTGCAGGTCGCGAACGAGTTCAAGGAAGAAAATAGAAGTTGTCGGTCTCAAACTCGACCGAGGTTTTTTTTTTCATGCCTTTTGATCCGTTGCATGTATTCAAAATATGAATTATACCGTTTATAACCGTTGCATAGTAAAAAAAAATAAAAATTTACACACTATAAATACCACTTTCAAACACAATTCAAACAACAAATCAAACACAAAAAATGGCTTGTAAGCTTCCCCACACTATCGAACAAGTTCAAAACTATGTCAAAAAACAAGTCGACATAGACGACAAGGAACGCCAAGCTGCAATTATCGAAGTTATTAAGAAGTTTGAGCTGACGAAGTTACGCAAGCAACGCCTGAGAACACGATACATAAAGTGCAAAGATATCTCTGTCGACAGAAAATATGTGATCGACCAGTTTTTGTACGATGAGTTTCGTAAAGACGCTGATGTTGTTGAAACATTGTGGGGTTGTGTGCAGAAGATAGAGAACGAAAAATCCAACAGGATACGTTGGAGTTTTGAGGAAAATGTGGCAGCTGCTTATGCACCACAACAACAACAACAACAACAATTTGTGCAGTGCATCAAGTTCATCTGCACCAAGAGTTGTTGAGCCACAACAACAGCAACCTCATCTTGATCACTTTCAGCTAAGTTTTGAGGTGTAACACCCCCAAAAATTTATTACAGCGGAAGACTCAACAAGCTTTCGGGGTGTTACGGGGGATTGGTATCCAACACAAGTCATAATAGAACGAGATAAAGTAAACATAAGAAAAACACAACCAAACGGGGTTTTAAAGTTTACATTTATCCCAATTTATCCAAAGTAAGGCCCAAAAGAAATAAAAGTAGGTCCACAATAACATATCAAAGTTTTAGAAAATAGATCCATAAACTGAGTGCCAAAGCCAAGCCTTCAATCCAAGCATCCAAATCATCACTTAATTACCTGAGAAAATGCGCTAAAAGTCAGCTTTCGCTGGTGAGATCATAGGTTTAAATTCATAACTAAATCAAGTGGACATATACGCAAAAACGCTTGCTAGCTAGACTAGGCCTCAATCATCCAACCAAAACGAACCAAACAAAACTAACCAACCCTATAGGTGCACACTATAGCCCAAATCAATCAAATTGATAGCTTACCTAGTTCTTGACTAGGCCTCGCTCCATAACCAATTCAATAGCTTACCTAGATCGGGTCTAGGCCTCGCTCAACAACCAATCAATAGTTTACCTAGTTCGGGACTAGGCCTCGCTCAACAACCAATCAATAGCTTACCTAGTTCGGGACTAGGCCTCGCTCTATAACCAAATCAATAGCTTACCTAGTTCGGGACTAGGCCTCGCTCTATAACCTACCTAGTTCTATAAGCATAGCAAGTTTTAAATAAACAAAGCGATAATAGTCCACATAAAACAATTTGCACGTTTCTCACCCCAAGTATTGAAAACAAAGTTCAAGAGTAAAAGTGGGGCTATGACTCACCTCAAGTCCAGCAATCAGCAGAAAGAAATTGATAGAAGTAAGATGTATAGTAACTCAAATGACGGCAACTACAGACTCGGCACCTCCTAACAATATAAACTCGTTCAGAATCATTTCCTCAAAATCAAATATTCCCAATCCCGAAAGTATTCCTTTTTATTTTCCAAAAATCCATTTCTCGTATTATTCTCATATTAGTTTAGAGTTTGGTATCCATACGGGTGGAGGGTCGACACAACTCAAAACAAGAAGCCACAACGAAAAAGAGTAACAAAACAATCTATAGGTCTAATATTAGCCCAATATATTATTTAAATAAATCATCGAAGTTTTTCAAATCCGTCGATTTGGTAATCCCACATATTTATTTACTTAATATATCACTATAAGATTATACCCAAAACCTAAGTCACATAGCACGTAGAGTACCATATGGTAAGTATCAAAGTTTAATAAATTCCCTATATATATCGTCAAGCTTACCAAATTCGTCAATTTGGCAAACTCCACGAGATATTTAGTAATTCATTATTCCTGTATACATACCACAACCTATGGGCGTCGTAGGATACAATGCCCATTAATATACTCATTTTATATAACTAAATAGATCCTATTTAATCCGTCGATTAAATACGTTACGTAGTTATAGAAAATGGATGTATTAACGTCACATATCCGTGACAAGCACAAAGGTCACAAAATAATTAATATAGCCCACTTGGACTCAAGCCACCACGATCCCGTATAACTCGATAGTTTCCTCGTTTATTTTTAAAAATGTATTTTATTTAATATAATTATCCAACGTTATAGATTTCATCGTCATTTATAGTTGTTTAATTATAATAACGTTCCCGACATTTATTACACTACTCTCATAGTATATTATATATCGTCACGTTATTATACTATTACTCGTGATCGTTTTATTCTTAATATACACACTTATATAGTTATATATACGTTTTCACGTCTATATACTTATATAAACGTTTATATTATTAATAATATTATTACGAGTTTTATTATTAATGTTTGATTATAAATAATTATCGAGTTATATAGATGGTCACATGTCCGAGTCATCACTCTCGGCTCATTGTCCAAGTCCAAATAAAAATAGCCAAGTCATAACCAAGTAATACATCTCCGTCCAATCAATACCCATAACACGTGCTACAACAATAGGGTCCGACTACGGCACCCGACTAACCTATCTCCGTCAATCTAATAAACCGTCTCACAATCGGTTCCCGTTCATCCATATAATCATCAACACTTCACCAAAGTAATCATATACCCAACAATAATATTCGGCCGAAATAATAAATACCAAAACTACAACAACATTAAAACAACAAGAAGAAAGGCATCAAACATACACGAGTTCCGGGTTGATTTACCAAGTCAAACCCGGGTCAACAATATACCACAAAAATATATCGTGGGTCCCACCCGAGACCTCTAGGTCTCGGCTTGCTCAAAGGAGCTCAAACCAATAAACCAAATCTGAGTCGAAGGACTCATTAGGAGTCTCGGCTCAACATGAATCAAACAAGGCCATACCCGAGACCATTATGGTCTCGGCTAGCTCTCTCTTGAGCTCGATACCAAAGAAACCGACCCCATAGGTTACGGCTACAACCAAACAACATCAAAACATAAATCCTTGGCCAAGAATCGGCCCAAAACTAAGCAATTGCTTCTCCAAACCCTCGACATCAGCCAAAATACCAAAACCAACGATCAAAATCCTCCCAATGCTCAAAATAAAAATAAGCCGAGAGCATAGGCTCTCGGTTTCGAATCGACACCCTCAAAAATCCAAAAACCCGGATACCAAACTATCAAATCCTTACATTTCTTTTTAAAAACCCACTTGTATTACATATGTATAACCAAAACCCACAAGAAAGATTTGAATTCGTGACCTTAAGTCACGTTTTCGCCAAAAAACACGAGTAAATCTCGTCTCACCTTTGATTCTCCAGACCCAAGATGTATTAAACTTCGAAAACAATAAGATGGTGGTGACTTTTGGTGTTTAACGGGATGAAAAAGGGGTGGAATGGCGCGTGTGGTAGTAGATCGGGTAGATTAGATGATGGGGATTCGATTTGTGATGGTGGTGTTGATGTGGGAGTGGCAGTGAGGTGGCCGATTGGTGCGGCGGCTAGGGTTAGTGATGGTGGTGTTGATATATTAGAGAGAGAGAGATGAGAGGTGAGGTGTGTTTGTATGTTTTGTGTTTGTGTTTGTGTTTTTGTTATAACCGGCCACAAGGACGATTTTTGGTATAACCCTCACAATTTTTTTTAATAATAATGATAATAATAATAATAAAGATTTTATTAGTAGGGTGGGTGAGGTAACCCGTGTAAAATACACTGACCAAACCCGAAACCTTTTAAAATAAATCAACTCTCTCGGACCGAACTCATTCCCAGTAATTTATAAAATACCACAATACGTTCCAAAATATATAAACCGAACCAATCAATCAAAATATTAAACTTTCGTTAGGTTATCCTAGTGCCGGAGTCAACGTAGTGCCAAATAGATATCTCAAAAATAAATCACCACAGATATACCAAACCAAAATCAATAATTAAAAATCAATTTCCACAAATATCACGAAGTTCAAAACCACGGTTCAATGTTTACAATTTCCATCATGAATAAGTTTTTCAAATATTCCAAAAATCATTGAATTTAAAGTAATGCGGGTTTATAAATAGTTTCCCTAAATTGCCAGTTGTCACATGAGGAAAATATGAAAGCTGCTGATGATGATTGGAACTCTGAGGATGAGCGGGAGCTAAGCAGGTTGGAAACTCAGTTAGAACAAGAGAGGTTTGCGAGCTTTGATCCTTACGACGACGGTTACGACTCCAACAACTTTCAAACCTGGGATCACCCAGATTACAATTGAAGTTTTAATTATTAAGTTTGTAGTTTAATTATTATGTAATGTTTTCAATCGATGTAATATTTTAAGTATTAATGAAATTAATGTTTTATTAAGTTTGTAGTAAAAAAAATAAAAATAAAATAAATAAATAACTTGGTTGCCCTTACTGGGGCACTGAATCGTCTGCAGGTCGCTGGAGAAAGAAAGCTGACGTGACAGAGAAAAGGAGAGGGATTGACCCTCCTTATTGTGTCTAGCCTTATCTTGGCTAGAAATCTTTCTCAATTTTTTTATTTTAATATTTTTTCATCGGATCTCTTCAAGGAATGGGTAATTATTTTTACTTTTACTCCATCATCATTCAAATATTCAAAGACATTTTCTCTTAGGGTAATAGGGCTTAGACACCACCACTTATAGAGCTGGCAAATTGGGTACCTGTTAGGACCTGTTTAGGGAAAAATGTACTATGCAATTTTTTTATTTTTTAAAATAATTATTTTTAGTATTTTAGGATTCAGTTTTTAACTTTTTTGATACATAAAACGTATATCTGTCAAACTCAAACCACCAAAACCAAGTGTTAAACGAGTCGTTTTCATGTTAGAAACTTATGTTATTCGCACGCTCAGAACTTGTTAAGACCTGTTAAGACACGATTTGCCAGCTCTGTCCACTTACCCCTCTCAACCATCTATTTCGCTTTATTTATCAAGTTATGGCGCAAGCCAGTACACATTTGCACCACAACGATGGGCCCTGTTATAGTGGCGTCGGCTTGGCGCCGTGCCATCTCAAAATGACGCAAGCCATCCATGACTACACCCAATCTTCTTAGAATGTTTAGCACTACAAAAGATGCTAACTAACTTTTTTTTCTGCAATAATTTCAGTTTTTGGTCACTTTGAAAACTTTTTAAGTTACTCTACTACCAAAACTTGTTAACCGATATTCTATTAAAGTTTGCTAGCCGAGTTATTCAATTTTTACAAAACATTCTTTTAGATTATTTTGGTGACTAGGTACCTTATATCAACCAGCTACGGCTATGTTTGGTACACAAGATTGTTGAAAGATTATGCTTATTTTTTCAAAAAATAAGCTACTTAAAAAATAATCTTTGTTTGGCAGATATAACTTATAAGAGATTCTAAAAAAAATAATCTTCCATAATCTCTTAAAACCAAATGTTACTTCATATAACTTATAAAAATAATCTTTTTTAGTCTTTTTATAATCTCCAACACCAGCACCATCTCCAGCACCAGCACTAGTTCCAGCAACAGTTACTTTCACCAAACATACCCTACTCCTTGTATAAATGTCTATGTATTATGTCATCCAACATGTCACTTCAACTCTTTTCTATTAGTGATATGTTTTCATATTAAATACGGAGTAATATTTTGTTAACAAATACGTAGTAATTACTAAAAGTAAACTGAAAGCGATGTGTTAAATGACATGATACATATTTAAACACTTTTAAAATGGTAACTGATTAATATGAGAAAACGGGTTATTATAATGAGTCATAGAAGTTTAATACTCACTTGGCAATTCGATAGTATAATAACTTAGTTATCAAAGTCACTAAATGAGAAATAACTAAACATGCATAATTTCTTAACTAAGGTAAGAAAGAACATATAAATAATATATACTCGCAAGACAAACGAAACCATTTTGCCTCTCTTACTTTTTCTAAAACTTATTATACTAAATCCAAATTCTAATCATAGTTAAGGGTCCGTTTGGTTTATAAGTGGGATTAGTTTAGGACTTGAATTTGGTATAAAATTTGAATTTGGGATAAATTTAAGAGAGATAAATTATATTTTTTAAAAATATTTTATAATAAATTTTAAATAAAATATATTATTTTAAATGATAAAATAATAATATAAAAATGTAAAAAATATAATGAGATCCACATTTATAGATAGAAAGAAATTAAAGTGTCCATACCCACTTGAAAGTCATCAAAACAACAAATTATCATTTTTTTTCCTAATTCCATTCACCATTTCAAAAGAATCAACCAAACAAATTTTAAATGTCTTTCAAGTCAAACCCCATTCCATACCCCCATACTAAACAGGTCATAAATTCAAAATCTTAATCAAAATCCAAATCCTATCAATTTATTAACAAATATAGGGCTGAGCATCACAGACTCCAAAACCGACTGGGCCGAGAAAACTGATCGGACCAAAGGACCAGCGTTCCAGTCTCGGCTCGGTTCGGTCTTACGTACGAACTGACCAATAATGCCTTCTTGGATCTGATCGACAAAAGAGCCGAACCAACTCAGACTGAACCGAACATATTCGATCCGATCCTCAGCCCTAAACAAATCAAATGGACCTTTTTAATTTTCTTTCACCAATCGAATTCAACCCCATTTATAAACCAAACGGACCCTAAAAGTATAGGCATCAATATTGCCCTTAAAACAAACTCCAAGGACAAGTTACACAACATTCACCCACAAACGTAAACCCCTAATCAGCCACACCGCTGCCCACACACCAAAACACACACAGTCACACTTTTTCCCTCAAGACCTCCATCAGACAAACAATGGCTGCTAGAAACACACTCTTGAAATACCTGCGCGTGAGCGTCACGCGTCCATCATCAACTGCCCAAAACCCTAGGCTCATCGGGAACGGAGTTCTTAATCTATTCCGACGACATTTCTCGACGGAAGAAGTGAGGGGAACGTTTTTGGATAAATCTGAAGTCACTGATCGTGTTGTTACCTGTGTTAAAAATTTCCAAAAAGTTGACCCTTCTAAGGTACTCTATTTTTTTATAAAGTATTTTTTATAAATTTAGGGTTTAGTTTTTAGTTGTATGTGAAATGATGATATTTAGTTATAGAAATGATGTTTGGTTGATGTAATTAATAATTCTTAGTTTAAGGTTTAATATAGATAATGTATTGGGGTGTCGAAACGCTAGATTTGTTTACTAGAGGTGGCGAAATGAGTAGGTCGGGTTTCGGGTCTAGATGGGTCATTTGGTAGTACGGGTTTCGGGTCGGCTTTACTCATGTGTTTAAAAAAAAATGAAAAGAATATACCAATATTTAGCCAGTGTTTGTTTTTTTCGAAAAAGCACTAGCGCGAAGAGGAAATGAAAGAAGTGCGTTTGTATTTTCCTCTTATGTCCGCCGGCGGGAAGAGGAAATGAAAGAAATGCGTTTGTATTTTCCTCTTATGTCTGTAGGCGGGAAGAGGAAATGAAAGAATTGCGTTTGTACCTCTTATGTCCGCTGGTGGGAAGAAGAAATGAAAGAAGTGCGTTTGTATTTTCCTCTTATGTCCGCTGGTGGGAAGAGGAAATGAAACAAGTGTGTTTGTTTTTCCCTCTTCAATTTTGTATCGATCTTTTTTGTCTGATTTTAGACCTACCTCTTTTCTCGCAGACAAAAAAACGTCTGAAAAACAAACGCAACCTTAGTAGGAGTGTAACTTGACCCATATTTAACCACAGGGTTTTAAATTGCCACCTCTAATATTCCGATTATTAGTCAATACGAGTATGTGCTTCTTAACTTTGGAAAGTTACAGCATAACTAGGAAAAGTATGTGGATATTAAATAGCCTCAGCTCATGGTTAGAAGTTTTTTTGTTGTTGTGGCATATACAAGGAGACAATTTAACAGGGCAGGGATAATAAGTTGATGTAAATTTGCGTGTGTGTGATGTTATTTCAGAGATCTTAATAGGCAACATGTCATGAATTTGTGTAAATGAAGTAGGTCATATTAGGTCTGATGTAAATGCAGTCATCTTCATGATGACATAATGTATGGATTTCATCGTTGATAGTCTATTTATAAGGTGATCATGTGATTTACCCCTTAGTAGAGCTTGTGTCATTACATCTTATCTGTTTTACTTGTTTGTTTATTAGGTTCATTCCTTTTACTTTTTGAATTTTTTGTTGGCGTATACATTGCGAGAAGCTATGAAAGAATAAGTAATAGATACTTCATGTTCAATAAGCCTTTAGTTCAACTGTGACGGCCTATTTTATATCGATTGAATTAACAGTTGGAGACATTTGTTAATTTCTCATAAAAGGCTACTAAAAGTTTCAACCACAGTTTTGGGTTATATGGAAGTTACTGGGCTACTGTACTTTTTGTTTTTGGATGTTAAAAATTGTATCATAGTAGTGGGCTAGTGGACTCGCTAGGTGTATAGGGTTGGACTTGTACTCATGTATCTTATGTGGATATTGTTTATCGATCTGCGTGGTTTTCTGTAGACCTAATAAGGACATTAGAAAGTTAAGTAAGGGCAGTTGGCAACATTGTTCATGAATGAAGTACTTAGTAATGGGCTGCCATCAAGTCTTACATCGTGCTTCAGAGAAGCTTCTACTTTGTGTTGTGGTGTTAATTAATATTCTCCAAATCACCTTCTAAGTAATTATTTTCTGTTATTTGATAAACTATACATTTTGTTATATAAATAAGTACAACTCCTTCTTTGAAACGAAATCGCTGTGATTGTTCCTCGTGCTCTCCTTTGCCTTTTCACTTTAACTTGTCATTGTGTGATTCACTTATGTGTCGTCGTTTTATTGTTCCATGTTAAACTTCTTCCCAATGGAAAACTATTCGTCTAGTAGCAATTGTTATTTCTATGCTTTGCTTGTTTGTTATGGTGCCTAGAGTGCCTTTTCGTTCCACAAACACTACTAAATTGCAATATGTTTGGTCTAATGATGAAATGACATACTACTAATGATGCTACAGAACCGCCTGCTGAAAGTCAAGTTTTATGTCAAAACATGGTAAATGCAAATTATATTTTAGTAGTGATTGGGCTACCTTACTATTGTGCCATTTGGACGTTCTGCCTCATATACAGAGGCATGAGGCGTAGTAGTCAAATGGTTGTTCAGCAAATGCGAAGGTTTCAGGCATGTGTAGATAGGTTTGAAAAAGTGACAACTGATTGTTTTATAGGTTAGAAATGATACTTGATTTGTAGAGGTGGCAAAACATGCATGTCACATTGTGGGTGAATATGGGTCGTGTCAATTCGTCATCACTTTCTGTTCATCGGTTCATCCTTTAGTTTTCTAAACAACTAATATTGATTAATTCTTGCTTCCTAATCAAACGTTGTAGGACATTGTAAGCATTTGGGTACACGTTAGGCGACTCTTCATAACATGTTCAAAGAACTTGTATTGAAAATGCAACCTCTACATTTTCATGTTAATTGCTTCAGGCATGGCTAGAATGTTTAACATATATTTCATCTTTGGCAGGTTACACCAACAGCCCACTTCCAGAACGATCTTGGGTTAGACAGCTTAGATACAGTCGAGGTTGTGATGGCTCTTGAAGAAGAGTTCGGGTTTGAGATTCCTGACAACGAAGCTGACAAAATTAGCACCATCAGCCATGCTGTTGACTTCATCGCATCTCATCCCCAGGCAAAATAAGGAGTTTGACACAAACTATTTTGTTTTTGAATTTAAATGCAAGGGGCATCTGCATTAGGAGACTATTTCCTCCGGCTTATTTCTATTTTTCTTTTTAATGTCACTGTACACTTCTCATGTGGTGCTTCACGTTTTGCATAATACCTGGTAATCAGAAATTGCTTTAGTATCACTTCAGGTGATTACTGTGGGATGTTAGTTTGTTTGCGGGTGCATGTTTCTTAAATAAGTGCAGTTGCAGCTGCAATTGGTACGTTTTGAGTAGATTAGAGAAACTTGTAAGGTTCCCCTTTATATTTGCTTTCATTTTATTACATTTGGATGATGACTATGGTGAAGCAAGTTTTATCTATTACTTTGCAAATATTAATTAGAAACAATGCAGTGGTCATTGTTGAAAAGAGCATGAATTTTCATAAACAAAGGGTAAACTGAGGACCCAAATCCCCAATTACCTAATTCGAAACAATTCCAAAACATCTTTACCTGATGTGTCGAGATTATCTCATGTTCAAGTGATATTAGGCAAACATGTGAGAGTATGACACAAAAAATGAGCTCTTAATTTTCATTAAAAGTCGACTCTTGCTTGTTATCAATCGTATATTGAAAAACATAACCTATCGTCTTAGTTTGAACATAAGAAAAACTTATCATATCACCAACAACCTAATTACAATCAGATTCATTTACGTCGATTTAACACAAACACTTGGTGCTTTTTCTTTAGGTTAAGAGATGCATAAGAACACAAGCAGTGGCGAAGCTTGGATTTTGTAAGTGGGGGGTCGGGATCTAATTTTTTTTTTCCTAAGGCTATATTTCAGGTATACCGAAATTTTTGGGGGGTCGAAACCGAATATACCGAAATTTTTCTACACGAAAACTATATACCCCCTACATCGCAAAAAAAATTTCGGGGGGTCGGGCGCCCCCCTATGAAGCTTCGCCCCTGAACACAAGCAATAGGTTAAGAGATGCATGAGAACGTATATCTATTTTCATCGTACTAATGTATTGGTTTTTTGGTTAGTTTTTCCATACTAGTCTGAATCGATCCACATGCTCATTATCTTTAATAAAATTCCGGCCAGATTTTGATTTTGCCACAAATAAAATCAAGTTGATATTTGGGTAGGTTTTCAATAAACAAAAATAAACGTTTCAGTAACCTAATTACAAAATTTATTATTTAAAACCATCATGATTTTGCATTTCTTATAAAAATAGATTTTTGTATATACTAAAAAAAAATATAGAATCGTAAAAGTAACCATAAAAGTTGCAAAACCCCTGCGATTTTATTGAAACTTTGCGATTTTATTATTGATACGGAAAACAGTTGATTTTAGTCCAAGACTCCAAGCGGCCAGATGTTGCCGAAATAGTTCTTAATTCTCATGCAGACCTTTTTTATGATGTGCTTCTCATGTTCAAATTTCTTCGACTGTGAGAGTGATATTATGTAATAATATTTTAGTATTTTAGCGACTAAAAAAATGTTTTGCTATTTGTAGCCTTAAGAAATATGTTTAACGTGCTCTATACATTGTGTTCCCGAGTTTTAAATTTGAAAGAAGAGAAAAGATGTGGAAAGAAAACGAAATAAATTTGTGTTCCAGAGTTTTTTTCATGAGAGAAGAGAGAAGAAGAGGAGAGAAAATTGGGTTATATTTCTCTCCAAAATTTTTTTTCCAAAAGTGAGATGATTTGGGAGGAAAGTATATTTGGAAACTTTTTAATTAAATAATGACTTAAATGCCTAATAATAAAATATAAATTTTGTATGTAACAAATGGTATAATTGTAAAATCATCGGTTTTCTCTTCTTTTATCTCTCAACTCGGGAACACGGTGTAAAAAAACAAATTGCATTACTCTTCTCTTCTTTTCTGTCCAATTTTGTCTCTTCTCTTCTTCTCTTTCATATCAAAACTCGTGAACAGAGTGTAAGAGAACTAGGTGCATTGAGATCGAACATGTTATTTGTCTGTGATTTCAGCCAAGGACGGAGCCAGGACTAAATGTGATCGGGTGCACAAAAAAATTTGAACAATAATACTAGAAACACATTTCGATGGACCGGATGCATTTAAGTTGACTTTAGGAAAAATCAGTGTTTTTTTCAAAAATTAACACTATATCAAAAAATTCCATGAGATGCACGGGCACCCGCGAGAGCCCCCTAGCCCCGTCCCTGATTTTAGCGTCACTTTATCACCTTACCAATAACACACCAGTAAATAAAACACCATTTCAACAACAAAAAACCAATAGCATGTTATTTGTCCCTGTAGGTCTCACAAAACATCCTACTCACTCAAGAAAATAATAATAATAATAATAATAATAATAATAATAATAATAATAATAATTGGCACATGTTGGTAGACTGGCTAAATAACGAACGACACGGGATAGTGGTGTATTTGGCTAGCCATTGGTCTAAAAAATGCCTAATAGCGCTGCATCGTGCACTTCAAGAGTGGTTAGATTTAAGGGCATGTGTAAGTACTGTGAACTTTGGTAGAATCAGAAGGAGAGGTCAAGGGTTCGATCCTTACTTTTTGCAAGACCAGAAATTCTTTTCTACCTTTGGTAGGGGTAGGATATTGTACATCTCAACTTTCCCCGTATATTATGAAAGACGGTACTGAGACACATAATGAAATACAGTATTATTTACTTTACTTTTTCTTTGTAATTACTATGAACTTGCAAATATAAAAATTCCTAGAAAGACGTAGTAACTTGATTTTTTGGTAAAGACTTTGACTTTTGACGGGTCAAATTAAAACCCAGCCAAATTCGACCCGAACTGTACTCTATTTCTGCATAAAAACCGCTACGAAACCCTCAAAATCAACCAAAATTATCCCAAAATGCGTATCAACATCACGTTAATACCAATCCTATTGTTACTAGTATTACTTCACAGTTATAGCTGTGAAAAAGTGAAGAATAGTGAAGTAATAGATATAAAAAGTGAAAATGATGAGGATGTAGTGTGGATTGTTCAGTTATCTGATCTTCATTTTAGTGTTCATGATCCGCAACGAGCGGTCGAGTTTCGGAATTTTGTGACCGAGACTCTTGCTATGATTAAACCTGCTTTGGTTCTCATCACTGGTGATTTAACTGGTACTGTACTACTTTTTTTTATTTTATATTCATTCAATTATAACCTATTTATATGATACTAGAACGGTACCCGCGCAATGCGGCGGCGGGTACCTGTGACTATATTTTGCGTTATCCGGTTATTCAGTTACACAATTAGTAGTTTTTATGCTTTATAAGTAGAGATGGTTACGCCAAATAATTTTAGTTTGAACAACCAACTGCTTCCTAACTAATTAATTTTGAAATCCTTCCATAATAAGCAAGTAAAAGTCTCAATTTTAAGCCTTTCTAATTATACAATAGTCCCAAATGCATTATATTATACTAGAAAGGTGCCCGCGCGATGCGGGGGCGGATTATTGGGGTGAAGAGGAGGGAGGTGGGGTGGTGGAAAGTGGTTGTTGAGGTGGTTATAAATTGTTGGGGGTGGTTGTTGAGGTGGTTATAAATTGTTGGGGGTGGTTGTTATGGGTGGTTGTTTCCATAATTAGTAAGTAAAAGTCTGAATTTTTAAGCCTTTCTAATTATAGAATAGTCCCAAATACATTATATAGTAGTATAGAAGTATAGATAGAAGTATAGATATAGATATAGATGATAGAGACTTATGAAATAGAAGCTGGAAAATAAATAATGCTTGTTTGGCAACAAACAACTATCTATGTTACCAAACGCAACTTTTTTGAGGGGGTGGTTTGTTTAAGCTTATATGCGGCTCACGAGCTTATTCGTTTTTTCGGCATATATTTCATAAGCCCCAATTTTCTGGCTTATTTCGAGACTTATATAAGTTTATCATATCATGATAAACTTATTTAAGCCCGCAAGTCTCGAAATAAGCCGGAAAATTGGGCTTATGAAATATAAGCTGAAAAAACAAATAAGCTCATAAGCCCATATATAAGCTTAAACAAACACCCCCTAAACACAAATAACTACTACTATTTCTTGCCTTCCTTCCTTTTGGCTACTCCGCTAGTTTTGCCAAACATATCTTATTTGAGAATAAGGGGGTGTTTATTTAAGCCTATATAGCGAACTTATGACTTATTTGGTTTTCTGCTTATGTTCCATAAGCTAATTTTTGCGGCTTATTTTGAAACTTTCATGGCTTATATAATCTTATCAGGTCATAATAAGCTTATACAAGCCGAAAAGTTTTAAAATAGGCCGCAAAAAGTGAGCTTATGAAACATAAGCCCAAAACCAAATAAGCCATAAGCCCGCTATATAAGCTTAAACAAACACCCCCTAATATATATTTGAGCGACGGGGTGTGCAGTGATTATAGTTGTTTCAAGGATTGACGGTGTTTGGACATGCATTTTTTCTTTTTTTCAAAGTAATTAGTGTAATGAGAATTAGATGATCATCAAAGCTATAGGTGTTTCGATACACTATGAGTCCTCTTATGGTGACAACTTCAAATTTGATAATTTTAGACCCTAAATGTTTGGAAATTTTACTATTCCATGTTCAAAAACCTGTTAGAATTTGGTGGATGGTCATTTGATTAAAGTTAGGTAACTTCACATTAAACCGTTAAAAATTGCGGTATCTCCTTACCTACCTCACCAAATTGGCCCTAATTTATCTGAATCAGCTTTATTACATCATAGACTAGTACATCCAGATTCGAGACACCTCCTAAGAAAGAAAGTTATTTGTTTTATAACTAGTGATACAACACCTTAGATGGATAGTCTGTAAACATCTAGTGACACTAACCACTTGTTAATATAAGTCCGTTATGTATACTAAGATATCACCTCCCATTGTATATGTTGTGTAGGATAATTTTTGACATGTTTCTACTAAAAACCCTTTCTCTCCAACAAGATCGGATACTAGTTACTTTTATCCAATCACTCAAACGAGATTATTGCATGTGCAAGCACCTCCTTGGGATTAAATAGAATATCATTTTATTGAAGTTGGCTATAGCTAGGCAAGTTGGCATTTAAGCCTTAACAATTGGTTTTCTTGTGGCAACTCCTTACCACCAAATATCGTCATTTTGGCCCATAAGTATAAGAATCAGGCAATCACCTATGGCTATGGTACATCCAGGTTTCAGACACCTCTTAAGTCGTAAGAAGACAGTTATCTGTTCAAAACTAGTGATAGAACCTTGCATGGATAGTTTATAACATATAGTGACAAAAAATGACATGTTAGCATGGGTCCTTATGCATATTAAGATATCCCCTCCCATTGTGTATGTTGCGTAGGATGAAATTCGAAATGTTCTTACTAAAAAAAACCTTCTTTCTCGAGTGTACCCCCACAGTCTAAAACATGACTAGTTGTTATCCATCCTTTTAAACATCATAGCTTAGACTACAAAGAATCAGATTTTGGATGATAAAAAAAGCAAGCAAATACTTGTACATAATAAGTGATGTTGAACGAAATAGGATCTTGTAAAGGACATATATTATGTGATAAGATGTGCTGTGTTGCATTGAAACTATGTTCTGATAAGCTTTCCAGATAATCAAGTGGAAATTTAAATCATGCACAACATATTACTTCAGTTATTATTTTCATGGGATTATTTAAGGCACTTGCTCAGGTAGCTAGTTGTGTTCTTCATGGAATCGTGTTATTACACATCTGCTAAGTTTGTTCATCTTCACGTGTTGCCAAATACTATGATACAGAAATAGAGAGTACATAGATTCACATATACTTTTTTTACTGATTTTCATTTGATTAAGTTAATCATGCATACCAAGGAGTGTTTGGATGTGATTTTTAATGCGACTTAAAGAAAATTTGATAATCAGTTGATTATATATAGGGATAGCTAGGGAATCTACAGTATCTCATAATCAAGCTCTTTTACAGCAATCACTTACCTGTTTCCTTTTAAAAGTCTTATAAAGTTATTTACTCATTTAATTCGTATCAGATGGTAAAAGCAAAGATCACTTAATAATGAAGCAGAATGAAGAAGAATGGGTGGAATACCAGAAGACAATGGAAAATGTTATAACGATGAGTGGTCTTGATAAAAGCGTATTTTATGATCTTAGGGGAAATCATGATAATTTTGGTGTGCCTGTCGTGGGTGGTGCTTTTGATTATTTTTCAAACTATAGCATCAATGGCCAATTGGGAAGAAGTCACTCTGTCAATAGTGTTACTCTGCAGGTTAGTTTATATTTCAAGCGCCATTTTTGGTACATTTTGCAATCTTATATAAAATTTGCTGATAAAAAGCATATTATTTCCTTTCAGAGTAGCAATCGGAATCACCTATTTGTTTCATTAGACAGCACAATGTCCACCGGCTTACGAGGCCCCACAAATCTTTTCGGGCATCCCACTGACCAACTGTTGTCTGAACTCAACTCGCATCTCTCACAGTGGGATTCCACGTCAGCAAAACCATTAACTAAGATTGCTTTCGGGCATTTTCCACTTTCATTTTCAGCACCCTCAAATTCTAAAAGAACACTAAAAGAAATTTTCCTTAAGAACTCCATAACCGCCTATCTTTGTGGGCATCTTCATTTAAAATTTGGTAAGAATTTAAAGCGACACCATGAAGTGGATAATGAAACGTATCACAGCCTTTTCCAATTGGATATGCATCAAAAGGGTTCATCAAGTAGCTTAAATTGTTCAAATGGAGGTCAAATGGTCAATGAATTTTGGGAATTGGAAATGGGAGATTGGAGGAAAAGTCGAGCTATGCGTGTTATGGCAATTGATAAAGGCCGGGTCTCATTTATTGACACTGATCTAACAATGGGAGCTAAAAAGATGCTGATATTGCCCACATATCCGTTGGATTCCCGCTTTATGTCAACAACTGTGATGAATAAATACAAATGCGAGTCAATGGAGGATACATCTCATATTAGAGCCTTGGTGTTTTCTTCAAGACTAATTACATCAGTAAAGGCAAAAATATACGACTCAAGCCATGGGCATCTTGATATGGTTCTAGAAGCTCCTATGGCTAAAAAAGAAAATCTATACACTGTCCCATGGAACTCTAAAGCTTTCATGGATTCATCTCCAGATAGATACTTGTTACAAATCGAGGCAATTGATATTAATGGTGATATAAGTTTGACTGAATTGATGCCTTTCTCAGTAAATGGTTTTCATTCTCACCTGTCATGGACATGGATTGAATTTTTTGTCCTGGGGATTCAATGGTCGGAACTATACTACCCAATATTATTTTCTTTTTATTTCTCTGTTTCTATCGCCCTGGTGCTACCAAAAATCATCATTTCTGTAGAGAACACGCAGTACACGTATAAATATTTCAAGGCGAATAAAAGCCTTGCAAATGGTCTGACATGGGTTTTTGCTGAGGTGGATAACATCCCTTTTTTGTGGAAAATGATGTTAGCATACTTGCTTTATCTTCTATTCTGTCCATGGGTTTTAGGTAAAGTTTTTACTGAAGGTAGTGATAGGGGATACATGACGTATAAAGGGTGGGTTGTAAATTTTGATGATATTAAAAATTTGGAGTTCATTGGATTCCCGGATATAATGGTGGTCGTCGTTAATCATCTATATTTTGTGGTATTACCGACTATTTTAATAATTGGAGCAGTGGCTGCTGAGAGATCAGTGTATCAAGATCATGTTCATTCACTCTCGGGTAAGAAAAGAGACGACGATCATGGTGTATATAATGAAAGATCTAGGTCAAAAAGTGGGAATATTTCAAAGCAGTTGCGGAAATGGGCTCGGGGTATTCTCGTAATTTTGTCTTTGGCTGTTTGTTGGAAGCATTTTAAGGTATGCATCATTTGACCAGTAACTTGAGGTGGCAATTTTATCTTGTGTATTTATAAATGGGTTGATTTTGGTTGTGTTTTATCCTGAAAGGGGTCTCTTAAAACAATTTAAGCTAAACAGGGAACGAAGTAACCTTGTTGGAAATCACTCAGTTTTTATTTTTTATGCATATACGAGACCTTCTACATTCATTTATATTCAGACTTTGATTACATGGTTTTTAACCATATTTAGCACGGTAATTGTTCCTTTTTTTTCAAAGAGATAAAAAAGTGTTCGCGGGTCGACCAAACCCAACCAGACCTCGTTTCGAATGCTACTAAAAGATGACCTGCTTCAACTTGAGTTGACCAGTTACCCAGTCTGCCTATCTTGCAACCTCTAGTAAAAATCTTTTAACTAATAATTGAATACTAAATCATATGCTTAAAAAGTTTTTTTGAGCTTTTATGAATACTCAGAACTTCCACAAGTTGCTAATATATTGCTTTATAGTCTCGTTATTGTTATTAAGCTTATGGTTTTCTCTTCTCGTTTTATTTTGCAGAATTGCCGGGCTCTCATGAAAGCTTACGAGATGAACCCATTGGTGCATTTTCCATTTTATAGCTTCTCAGCCCCATTTTTATTGGCTTATGTATTTTACAAGACAAGAAGACTATGATGCCCTTCGCTTCTTAACCCCCTTCAGCTTGATGGGAATTTAGCATGTAAGGTCTGTCACCTTCTTACAAGATGGACTCGATTCAGGTCCGTATGATCTTGATATATGTTTGTAACCAAATACAGTTGTTCGAAAAGCAAATTACAAATAGTGGAACTAGTTTTTGCTGTTCAAAGATAAATATACATGAAAAAAAGGACTCATTAGCAAATAGGTAAGTTTAGCTTCATAATCTCTTTTTAAGCATATGTAACTTATGCGTTAATTCTCTTAATCTTTAGATTCTTCTTGACCTGTGAATGAGATTCAGAAATTTGAAATCTGATCGAATATGAGGAGCATTTGGTGACCTTTTAGGTCCCGTCTTGATTCATTTTGATGCTTTTAAGATCCTTTAGGTTCGTACGGGTGTAATGGGTGTATCAAACTATTGGGTATGCACATGCTTGAGTCTTTTAATGTCTACGTATAAGCAATTTGGTGCGTTTGGTACATGGGTGTATCAAACTATTGGGTATGCACATGCTTGAGTCTTTTAATGTCTACGTATAAGCAATTTGGTGCGTTTGGTCTACTTCATGTACGTTTAAGGTACATTTGGATCTTTATATGATCATTTTGGTATGTGTATCTCCTTTTGCCAGCATGAGATATGTCTCATTCTAATACATATAGATCAACTTTAGGCGCACGTGTATCTTTCTATGGTTTTCAAGTGCATTTAGGCATTGAGGTAAAGTGGGACATCACTGAGGAAATCTGAGCAAGTTACTTTCAAAATGAGAAATGTTAAATTACTATTAAGACTTTATATTTGTCCTATAAAATATATTCAACAACTTCTTTTTATCTTAATATTGTTTCTGAAATTGACATTTGTTATTATTGTTATTGTTATTATTTATTATTTTTAGAAAATTAAAAATATTTCTTTTTCATCAAATGCTTGATTAAAAAAAATAATAATAAATAAATAAAAAATAAAAAATAACAAACAAACAAACTTGTGCGTGGACGGGTTATTATAACTAGTAATTATTCAAAGTAAAAATAATCTTCTCGAATACGAGCTTACAACTTTACAAGAACAGTACTTCATAATTTTCAAAGTAAAAGTAAAAACATATTACAACATGACCACACTTCATAATTTTCAAAGTAAAAGTAAAAATATATTACAACATGACCACACTTTTGGTCACCTAGAAAACATTTTATGCGTAACATCGTAAACACGATGACCCAAAAACCAACAATGAATCCAGACACGACGCGAATAATCAATCCCCAATCCACTCCATGTCATCCATCGTCTTCTTCATGATCTGTATCAGGTGTTTTAATTGAACACGGCTCACTGAGGGGATCTCCACAATGTTTTTTTGTCAACAAAGCACAACTCATTTAAGCTCTGAAGTTGAGTACTTGATGGGATTTTTTTCCAGTAAAATTGTTGCAAGACACGTTGAAGCTACTCAGCAAGTTCAAGCTTGACAAGCTCATAAAAGCTTCTTAAGTGACAAATCAAAAGATTCAAGTTCTTTCAAGTCTCCAATCTTCTCCGGGATCCTTCCAGTCAAATGATTCATTTAAGCTCTCTGAGGGGATCTCGAAGGATCCCGAAGAAAATCCGTCCAGTCAAGTTCTTTCAAGTCTCCAATCTTCTTCGGGATCCTGAGAAGACTGGAGACTTGAATGACAAGCTCATAGGAAGCTCTATGAGAAGATTGGAGACTTGAATGACAAGCTCATAGGAAGCACTCTGAGAAGGTTGGAGACTGGAAAGAACTTGACTGGAAGGATCTCGATCCTTCCAGTCAAATGATTCAAGTTCTTTCAACAAACTTTATTTTTCGCTTTCACACCATCCGAACACAATAAATGATGTACCGATCCAACAAATAAATTATCTGATAAATCCAAAACATTTCGAATTGAACCCTTTAAGATATCAGGTAATGTCCCCCCAAACCTGTTAGAGCTTAAGTCGAGTAAGTTAAGTGCAGGGATACCCGACAGATTTAACGTACCTTGCATCTGATTTTTTGACATATCTAAAGAGTAAAGACAGTAGATTGGGGAATGATCTCCAAAATGACTCAGGTATGGGTGAAGAAATGTTTGTGTTGCTTATTCCCAAATATTCTAAATCTCTCTGTGATTGAAGCCATGATGGAAATTGAGGCCCTAAGCTCCAAGAGTTCAAAATGGGGAATCCAGTTTGCAAGGCGCAGCCTTAGGATTAAGTTGCTTCCTCCTCCAACTAGAACTTTCAAGCGCACTAGTTTGACAAACTGGGTGTCTGTTATGACACCTGTCAGAAAATTGGAAGAAAATCTTAATTCTTCCAACTTTGAAAGTTGACCAAGGCTATTAGGAAGGCTGCCATTAAATTGGTTTCCGAAAGATCCAACCTTTTCAACAATGACAATCGTCTAATTGAGTCAGGAAGACTGCCATTTAGTTGGTTATCATAAAGATATAAAACCTCCAACACTGATAATTATCTAATCCACAATGGAATAGGACCAGATATTTGATTCTCAGATAGAAGTAGGTGCTTCATATGCACGAGTTTTCATTTTCCAATCCATTTTCCAGAAATCGTTTTATATCTTTATGGATGCACGAGACCATAATGGAATAGGACCACGTTATTGTAAACTAAAAAATGAGTGAGTGTTATTCTCTGTGATTAACCAACATGAGTGCTCTTTCATTTTCTCATTTCTCTTCTTGCTACTTGTGCTTCTTGTTGTGGCCTTGTTTCATTTATGCTTATCTAATCTAAACTCTGATGATGTATTATGCATCAAAGAGGAGAGGCAAGCACTTCTCCAGTTCAAACACCATCTCATTGACGAAGGCGACCGGCTTTCTTCTTGGGTTGATGAGAAGAACGATTTCTGGTCCTATTCCATTATGGTCTCGTGCATCCATAAAGATATAAAATCATTATGGATTGGAAGACTGCCATTTAGTTGGTAATCATAAAGATATAAAACCTCCAACACTGATAATGTCCAAAATGGGGATGTGCATCCAAGAGATAACTGTTAGAAAAATGAAGTTCGGCCAAAGAAGGGAGGATGTTGATCACCTCAAACCAGTCCATTGCTTTGCTGAGGTCTACCCAACTCATATCCAGGTGGCGCAACAAACGAAGTTTTGACAACCACTCCATATTCATCACCCTTGTGTTTTCACCCCGCCAATCTTGAAAACTTCCTAGACAAAGGGTGTGCAATTCCGAAATATTACCCAATTGAGGAGGGATAATTCCACTAAAATTGGAACCCGAGATGTTAAGATACCTCAAGTTTCCAAGAGAACCAATGAATTCAGGAACTTGGATTCATACAAAATTATTGCAGCTCAAGTCCAAATGCTTTAGTTGCTTGAGATCCAATAAGGATGGACTTAAATCCCCTTTCAACTTTTGCTTTGAGGCTTCTTCGAGTTCTTTTTGTGAGACAAACTGACCATGGCCTTCAAGTGCACGAAGATGAATCTGATGAACATGACCAGTCATGTTATCACAAACAATACCAGACCATTTGCAGCAATAGTTCTTCTCATCAACCCAAGAACAAAACCGGTCGCCTTCGTCAATGAGATGGTGTTTGAACTGGAGAAGTGCTTGCCTCTCCTCTTTGATGCATAATACATCATCCGAGTTTTGATTAGATAAGCATAAATGAAACAAGGCCACAACAAGAAGTAAGCACAAGTAGCAAGAAAAGAAATGAGAAAATGAAAGAGCACTCATATTGGTTGATCACAAAGAGAATAACACTCACTCGTTTTTTAGTTTACAATAATGTGATGTATGTGGGAGTTCAATTTAAACTGAACTTTTTATGAGTGACGGGTTGCTTTCAATTTGCTGTAACGAGTGGGTTCATATTTGGAAAATAAGTAGCATGGTCCCTAACTTAACTTTCATGAAAATTTACAAACTAATTTATGTGGACACAAGACACACAAGTAGGATATCTTTTTGAACAAATGAGTAACATCATACATTTATTTCCAGCTCTTTATTTATTTATTTATTTTCTTCTCTGTATGCAACAATTTCAATATTGGCTGGAGATAATTTAGTGATTGTGTGGGCTGACTCAAAATGTCAAGTCATTCCCACCCATCCACAACCTAAAGTAAACCATTCCGGCTATAATACAAAAGTCCTATAGAGTTTGACAAAAGGAAGGTAGATAATGATATTCTAAAGAGAGTTTACTGGGCAAAGATGAAGACTTTACCATATTTGAGTTATGTATTAGACTATTGGTTATTTGGTTATGAAAAACTGTTTTGAGTATTATAATATCAAAGAAAACTTTAGGAAATTTATATCATTGATTATTATAGGCCACAAATGCATTGGTACACCGTGTCAGGTCGTTCCGAAATGAGCCTACCCCCTTACCAAATTTTAGGGACCTAGCGAACAGTGGTCCCCTACCGGAGAGTTCGTAACTATGTGCTTGCCATTAGATAACAGAATAAATTACACTTTCTCAATTCTCATCTTGATTTCAACAGAGGAAAGTTGGTAAATCAAAGTGTATGGAAAAACAAAATATGTCGGAACTAGCCACCAAATATAGAACTATATTTGAGAAATTAAATCACCTATCGAAATATTTTAGGAGCCATTTGGAAAGCAAGGAAAAGTATTGCGTGGTAACTCTATTTATACCATACTTGCCAAGCGCAGTCTTTCATTGCATATAGTAAATCAACACCAAAATAAAAACATACAGCAAAATATGATTTTCAAGACAGATATATACAAAACCTTAAACAGATGCATGTGATACAAAACAAACAAGATCATAACCAAACGAGATTATTAGAATTACCAAGCTCAAAGCATAAGTATCGACACATAGAACCCAGAAAAATCAAAAGGTGAGATTTGTGAGTTTATAGTTAGTTCTGTAAAATTTGTTATGTTTTGGTCAACATGTGAAAAACAAAGGTGAAAAAGGGTTTGTTTTGTCATTTTCTATTAAATGTTATAACATTTACTGCTGTATGTATAATCAACAATTAAAATAACATACTTGCTTTATCTTCGTTTTAGGTAAAGTTTTTACTGAAGGTAGTGATAGGGGATACATGACATATAAAGGGTGGGTTGTAAATTTTGATGATATTAAAAATTTGGAGTTCATTGGATTCCCGGATGTAATGGTAGTCGTCGTTACTCATCTATATTTTGTGGGATTACCGACTATTTTAATAATTGGAGCAGTGGCTGCTGAGAAATCAGTGTATCAAGATCATGTTCATTCATTCTCAGTAAGAAAAGAGACGATTATCGTGTATATAATGAAAGATCTAGGTCAAAAAGTGGGAACATTTCAAAGCAGTTGCGGAAATGGGCTAGGGGTATTCTTGTAATTTTTTTGGCTGTTTGTTGGAAGCATTTTAAGGTATGCATCATTTGACCAGTAACAATTTTATCTTGTGTATTTATAAATGGGTTGATTTCGGGTGTGTTTTATCCTGAAAGGGTCACTTAAAACAATTTAAGCTAAACAGGGAACGAAGCGACCTTGTTGGAAATCACTCAGTTTTTTTTTTTAATGCATACGAGACCTTCTACATTCATTTATATTCATAGACTCGATTCTGGTCCGTATGATCTTGATATATGTTTGTAACCAGATAGTGGAACTAGTTTTTGCTGTTCGAAGATAAATATACATGGGAAAAAGGAACTCATTAGCAAACAGGTAAGTTTAGCTTCGAAATCTCTTTTTAAGCATATGTAACTTCTGCGTTAACTCTCTTAATCTTAGATTCTTCTTGACCTGCAAATGAGATTCAGTAATTTGAAATCTGATCGAATGTGATGAGCATTTGGTACCTTTAGGATCTGTCTTGATTCATTTTGATGCTTTTAAGATCATTTAGGTTCGAATGGGGTGTAATGGGTGTATCAAACTATTGGGTATGCACGTGCTTGTGTCTTTTAATGTCTACGTATAAGCAATTTGGTGCGTTTGGTCTACTTCATGTACATTAAGGTACATTTGGATCTTTATCGGATAGTTTAGGTATGTGTATCTCCTTTTGTCAGCATGAGATATGTCTCATTCAAGTACATCCAAGTACATCTAGATAGAAACACGTGTATGTTTCTATGTGTTTCAAGTACATTTAGGTATTGAGGTATGTTTTTCATTCAAGTACATCTGAATTAGTTCCTTCAAAATGAGAAAATGAAAATTCCAAAAGTAGCCCAAATAATAGCATGACACCTATCCAATTTTTTAAGTACACAAAGTACAAATGGTATTGGGAGACTTGGTTTTTTTTGGGCGATTTGTACTTTGTGCGACTTGGTTTTTGTCTTTTAGTGAAAAAAGTGAGACACATCTCAAACATATAAGGTGGTCGCCCAATTGTCAAGTCGCTTTGTGCTATTTCAGGATTTTTTTTTTGACAAAACTACACCATTCGTCCTTGTGGTATGCGTTGACCGACAGACTTCGTCCTTTGACTAAAAAAATTGCACCGTCCATCCTTAAGTGGGAAACGTTATTTATCGTTCGTCCTTCGCTTTAACGAGACACACTAACAATCGTTAAGTCTACACACATAAGGGTATTTTTGTCTTTTTACTATTTCTCTCCCTACTTCATCCCCACTTATCTCTCCTTCATTTTTCTACTTCTCTAAGATTAACCCAACACACTTTCATCACCATCATCTTTCATTATTTTCATCTTATGATTATCAAAATATCATTAAATAAATAATACTCTGTAAAAAAAAATAATAAAAAAATAAAAAATAAACCTACAAAAATTACAGTCAAGCATTTTTTACTCCACCATCAATAACAAATCCAAAAATTAGTCTTCATTATAAAGATTCACCACTCCCACCACCACATTCGAACACCAACCTCGCCATCAGCCTTAACAAAACCCACAAAATCTTAACCCAAAACCTTAACAACTACAACAATATAAAAACATTCATTCAAACACCGGACTTTGATTGTGTTGTACTTCATCTCCACATAGCAATTGCCAATTGTTGTATCCCTTTCTCAAAACGTTGTCGACAATGACCACCGGATTTAATTTTGTGATGGATTTTTACTTGTCATATTTTATTGTGGGTTTCTATCAAAGTGATTATATTTGGTATTTTAAAGGATTATATTTTTAGATCTAAGGTTTTTTAAGTAATTTAATATCGAGGGATGGTTTTTGCAATTGAGAATCAGTAATAACAGGTGGTGGCGCCTAGATTTAGGCAGGTGGTGGTGGTCTGTCACAACTCGTAATTTCATGTCCTGTTTCAAACGGCGAAATTCCAATTTTTATCTCGGAAAGTTACTATTCACTTTTACTATTCACAAAACACTATTCATGTCCGAAATTTTTATTTCATATTCTCATAAGTTAAACTATTTTAACGGTAATCCGAGAGTTTGGCGCTCGTCGGATCATTTCTGCAAAAATCACGAAGCCGTGTCCGAGATTTACATTCAGGTTTAAACGTCCTTCCGGCATCCCGATATGTCCATAAAACAATATAAACAATAGAAATATGATTTTCTCTCATTTTACGACAATTCTTAAAGTTTTGAAATTTTACGTTTTTCAGTTCAGCGTTTTACGCGAATCACGCGTTTTTAACCCGCGTTTCCAGTTTTAACAACGTTTAAGCAACCCGATGGAACTTACCATTCATTTTATATTTTATTATGGAGTATTTTGACAAGTTTAGTCATTCTTTCAAGTTTCATATTTTTACGATACCCGGATTTACGTTTCGCGATTTAAAACTTTACGGTTTGCGATTAACGGAACCAAAACTGACTCCGTAAACCATATAACACCAAGCTTACTACATACTCTTCTAATTTTCACACATGTGCAGCCCCCCCTTCATCCCATGTTACTTCTAATTGTTCAAATATTTACAAGTATGCCATCCTTTGAAAATATCTAACCTTAAACACCTTAACACATTTACTTATTAAAATTTTGGATCAAAAACTCATTCTCTTCACCTCTTTCACACTATGCACGACCCAAATTGATCTCCATGATCAAGTGATCATTTTCCATAAATTAAAACACAAAACTTGTTCATTTTACATGCCTAATCAAGAATCAAGCAACAAAAACACAAGAAATCCAAGCATAATCATCATCTAATCATCTCATTTTATCAAGTAAGTTATCAAATTTATTTTTACATGAAACATCTTATATTTACTTGTATTACATGATTTCCATGCTAAAAACCATGTACAACTAGCTATACCACACTTTATTTTGGCTAAAATGAAACATACAAACCCTAACTTTCTTGTTATGAATCCCCTAGCTCTAATAACTTGGTTAGGAGTCCATGGCACCCTAAGAAGGTGTATGGTAAGATTAGATTAGCCATGTGGTGATTACAAGAGGTTTGGTGATGGTAGAAATTGATTTTTAACCTTGGATAACACATGTATTGGGTTTCGGAGATGAAGTGGAACCAATGCCACCACCTTCCTTGTGAGCAACGTTAAAAAGTCTCTCATGTTCAGAGCATCCTTAATAAATCTCGCCATGGTGGAGTGACTAATAAATCTTTGCCAAGTCGGTAAAGTGACTAATAAATCTCGCCTAGGTGGTGGAGTGACTTAAAGTCTCCCTTGTTCGGAGCAACGTTATAAAGTCTCCCTTGTTCGGAGCGGCCTTGACTTATTATTGACCACGGGTGTTTGACTACTAGACTTAAACTATTTTAGCAGTGGGTTGTGAACACACAGGTTACAAGTCTCTTATGGCGGGACTTGTAACTGAGTGGATTTACGATGCCTTTGCTGTGTGAACACTTTCTATAAACTTTATTTATTAAACAGACTCTATGAACTCACCAACCTCGTGTTGACACTTTAGCATGTATTTTCAGGTTATAACCAATGGCACGCTACAGGAGGTTTTGGCAGGGCATGGCATGGTCATAGAAGACTCTGATTATTCATTTGGGGACCGTTTTAAACAATTTTAAGGGCCTACTTCCGCATTACTTTTAACGATGTAAATTCAACAATTTGATTAAACTATTTTATTTTAAATGATTCAAGTGCAAACCATTTTTGAACTAGTGTTGTGATATCAATTGAGTTACACCCCAGCTATACGTATGCTTCCGCTGGACCCGATCTTGGGGGTGTGACAGATTGGCATCAGAGCTTTGGCTATAGCGAACTAAGTGTTTTTAAAACCTAGACTATAGCTACTTTCAAGAAAACTTAACCCTATGACCGTCACGTGCCTGCCTGCCAAGCTGAAGCCTCATTTGTGGTTAGTTGCTGACATAGGTGATGAGACTGTGTCTCATTATCTGATATATTATATTCATTTATTATAGTTGATTACTATAATTGTTTTTCATATAAGCATGTTCACGTATCATATATGTCACCGCATTATGTTTTTCCTTGCATAATTTCATCATTTGACCTCGAGTTTGGTCACCTGTCTTAGTCTTTCTGAACGTCTTGGTATTTGTGAAGGACATAGTATTAGTATAACTGAACTGAGTATTTCAAAATTCATGGAACCTCGGTGGAATATAGACTAGTCACCTATATTCAACCCGGGATAGTGGGACATAGGCTGACTACCTATATCCGACTCAGAAATGAATTTTGCAACACTGAGAATGGTTATAATAAAATTCTGTCTGGATTGAATCCTTTACTCATTTTCCAAATGTTTCATGCATGTGTGTGTATACCCTCATTGTCAGAACATTCATACTTTTCATCATCTTTTCTCCAATACCACTCTAGAAACCAACACAAACTGAACTTCGGGACGAAGTTCCTTTTAGAGGGGAAGAATGTCACAACTCGTAATTTCATGTCCTGTTTCAAACGGCGAAATTCCAATTTTTATCTCGGAAAGTTACTATTCACTTTTACTATTCACAAAACACTATTCATGTCCGAAATTTTTATTTCATATTCTCATAAGTTAAACTATTTTAACGGTAATCCGAGAGTTTGGCGCTCGTCGGATCATTTCTGCAAAAATCACGAAGCCGTGTCCGAGATTTACATTCAGGTTTAAACGTCCTTCCGGCATCCCGATATGTCCATAAAACAATATAAACAATAGAAATATGATTTTCTCTCATTTTACGACAATTCTTAAAGTTTTGAAATTTTACGTTTTTCAGTTCAGCGTTTTACGCGAATCACGCGTTTTTAACCCGCGTTTCCAGTTTTAACAACGTTTAAGCAACCCGATGGAACTTACCATTCATTTTATATTTTATTATGGAGTATTTTGACAAGTTTAGTCATTCTTTCAAGTTTCATATTTTTACGATACCCGGATTTACGTTTCGCGATTTAAAACTTTACGGTTTGCGATTAACGGAACCAAAACTGACTCCGTAAACCATATAACACCAAGCTTACTACATACTCTTCTAATTTTCACACATGTGCAGCCCCCCCTTCATCCCATGTTACTTCTAATTGTTCAAATATTTACAAGTATGCCATCCTTTGAAAATATCTAACCTTAAACACCTTAACACATTTACTTATTAAAATTTTGGATCAAAAACTCATTCTCTTCACCTCTTTCACACTATGCACGACCCAAATTGATCTCCATGATCAAGTGATCATTTTCCATAAATTAAAACACAAAACTTGTTCATTTTACATGCCTAATCAAGAATCAAGCAACAAAAACACAAGAAATCCAAGCATAATCATCATCTAATCATCTCATTTTATCAAGTAAGTTATCAAATTTATTTTTACATGAAACATCTTATATTTACTTGTATTACATGATTTCCATGCTAAAAACCATGTACAACTAGCTATACCACACTTTATTTTGGCTAAAATGAAACATACAAACCCTAACTTTCTTGTTATGAATCCCCTAGCTCTAATAACTTGGTTAGGAGTCCATGGCACCCTAAGAAGGTGTATGGTAAGATTAGATTAGCCATGTGGTGATTACAAGAGGTTTGGTGATGGTAGAAATTGATTTTTAACCTTGGATAACACATGTATTGGGTTTCGGAGATGAAGTGGAACCAATGCCACCACCTTCCTTGTGAGCAACGTTAAAAAGTCTCTCATGTTCAGAGCATCCTTAATAAATCTCGCCATGGTGGAGTGACTAATAAATCTTTGCCAAGTCGGTAAAGTGACTAATAAATCTCGCCTAGGTGGTGGAGTGACTTAAAGTCTCCCTTGTTCGGAGCAACGTTATAAAGTCTCCCTTGTTCGGAGCGGCCTTGACTTATTATTGACCACGGGTGTTTGACTACTAGACTTAAACTATTTTAGCAGTGGGTTGTGAACACACAGGTTACAAGTCTCTTATGGCGGGACTTGTAACTGAGTGGATTTACGATGCCTTTGCTGTGTGAACACTTTCTATAAACTTTATTTATTAAACAGACTCTATGAACTCACCAACCTCGTGTTGACACTTTAGCATGTATTTTCAGGTTATAACCAATGGCACGCTACAGGAGGTTTTGGCAGGGCATGGCATGGTCATAGAAGACTCTGATTATTCATTTGGGGACCGTTTTAAACAATTTTAAGGGCCTACTTCCGCATTACTTTTAACGATGTAAATTCAACAATTTGATTAAACTATTTTATTTTAAATGATTCAAGTGCAAACCATTTTTGAACTAGTGTTGTGATATCAATTGAGTTACACCCCAGCTATACGTATGCTTCCGCTGGACCCGATCTTGGGGGTGTGACAGATTGGCATCAGAGCTTTGGCTATAGCGAACTAAGTGTTTTTAAAACCTAGACTATAGCTACTTTCAAGAAAACTTAACCCTATGACCGTCACGTGCCTGCCTGCCAAGCTGAAGCCTCATTTGTGGTTAGTTGCTGACATAGGTGATGAGACTGTGTCTCATTATCTGATATATTATATTCATTTATTATAGTTGATTACTATAATTGTTTTTCATATAAGCATGTTCACGTATCATATATGTCACCGCATTATGTTTTTCCTTGCATAATTTCATCATTTGACCTCGAGTTTGGTCACCTGTCTTAGTCTTTCTGAACGTCTTGGTATTTGTGAAGGACATAGTATTAGTATAACTGAACTGAGTATTTCAAAATTCATGGAACCTCGGTGGAATATAGACTAGTCACCTATATTCAACCCGGGATAGTGGGACATAGGCTGACTACCTATATCCGACTCAGAAATGAATTTTGCAACACTGAGAATGGTTATAATAAAATTCTGTCTGGATTGAATCCTTTACTCATTTTCCAAATGTTTCATGCATGTGTGTGTATACCCTCATTGTCAGAACATTCATACTTTTCATCATCTTTTCTCCAATACCACTCTAGAAACCAACACAAACTGAACTTCGGGACGAAGTTCCTTTTAGAGGGGAAGAATGTCACAACTCGTAATTTCATGTCCTGTTTCAAACGGCGAAATTCCAATTTTTATCTCGGAAAGTTACTATTCACTTTTACTATTCACAAAACACTATTCATGTCCGAAATTTTTATTTCATATTCTCATAAGTTAAACTATTTTAACGGTAATCCGAGAGTTTGGCGCTCGTCGGATCATTTCTGCAAAAATCACGAAGCCGTGTCCGAGATTTACATTCAGGTTTAAACGTCCTTCCGGCATCCCGATATGTCCATAAAACAATATAAACAATAGAAATATGATTTTCTCTCATTTTACGACAATTCTTAAAGTTTTGAAATTTTACGTTTTTCAGTTCAGCGTTTTACGCGAATCACGCGTTTTTAACCCGCGTTTCCAGTTTTAACAACGTTTAAGCAACCCGATGGAACTTACCATTCATTTTATATTTTATTATGGAGTATTTTGACAAGTTTAGTCATTCTTTCAAGTTTCATATTTTTACGATACCCGGATTTACGTTTCGCGATTTAAAACTTTACGGTTTGCGATTAACGGAACCAAAACTGACTCCGTAAACCATATAACACCAAGCTTACTACATACTCTTCTAATTTTCACACATGTGCAGCCCCCCCTTCATCCCATGTTACTTCTAATTGTTCAAATATTTACAAGTATGCCATCCTTTGAAAATATCTAACCTTAAACACCTTAACACATTTACTTATTAAAATTTTGGATCAAAAACTCATTCTCTTCACCTCTTTCACACTATGCACGACCCAAATTGATCTCCATGATCAAGTGATCATTTTCCATAAATTAAAACACAAAACTTGTTCATTTTACATGCCTAATCAAGAATCAAGCAACAAAAACACAAGAAATCCAAGCATAATCATCATCTAATCATCTCATTTTATCAAGTAAGTTATCAAATTTATTTTTACATGAAACATCTTATATTTACTTGTATTACATGATTTCCATGCTAAAAACCATGTACAACTAGCTATACCACACTTTATTTTGGCTAAAATGAAACATACAAACCCTAACTTTCTTGTTATGAATCCCCTAGCTCTAATAACTTGGTTAGGAGTCCATGGCACCCTAAGAAGGTGTATGGTAAGATTAGATTAGCCATGTGGTGATTACAAGAGGTTTGGTGATGGTAGAAATTGATTTTTAACCTTGGATAACACATGTATTGGGTTTCGGAGATGAAGTGGAACCAATGCCACCACCTTCCTTGTGAGCAACGTTAAAAAGTCTCTCATGTTCAGAGCATCCTTAATAAATCTCGCCATGGTGGAGTGACTAATAAATCTTTGCCAAGTCGGTAAAGTGACTAATAAATCTCGCCTAGGTGGTGGAGTGACTTAAAGTCTCCCTTGTTCGGAGCAACGTTATAAAGTCTCCCTTGTTCGGAGCGGCCTTGACTTATTATTGACCACGGGTGTTTGACTACTAGACTTAAACTATTTTAGCAGTGGGTTGTGAACACACAGGTTACAAGTCTCTTATGGCGGGACTTGTAACTGAGTGGATTTACGATGCCTTTGCTGTGTGAACACTTTCTATAAACTTTATTTATTAAACAGACTCTATGAACTCACCAACCTCGTGTTGACACTTTAGCATGTATTTTCAGGTTATAACCAATGGCACGCTACAGGAGGTTTTGGCAGGGCATGGCATGGTCATAGAAGACTCTGATTATTCATTTGGGGACCGTTTTAAACAATTTTAAGGGCCTACTTCCGCATTACTTTTAACGATGTAAATTCAACAATTTGATTAAACTATTTTATTTTAAATGATTCAAGTGCAAACCATTTTTGAACTAGTGTTGTGATATCAATTGAGTTACACCCCAGCTATACGTATGCTTCCGCTGGACCCGATCTTGGGGGTGTGACATGGTCGGATGTATGACAGGTGACGGACCGGTGAGTGTGATGTTGACGGAATGGTGGTGGTGGTGCTATCGACGGGATAGTGGTGACGCTAACGTGGTGGTGGTGGTGACAAATGAAGAATAAGAAATTAAATTGAAGAAGATGGTAGGAGTGGTTGTGGTGATTATTAAAAATGAAGTTGAAGATGAAATTAGAGTAGATTGAATGGTGGTGGTGAGACAACACAAGGACGAACTATGTAGTTTACTCATGGAGTATTTAATAGAGTGTTTGGGTGGGAAAAGACTAAAATACCCTCGGTTGGACCTCATCAAACGACCGTTATCCATCCCAGTTAGTGTGAGGGACGAACCACACATAACGTTTCCCACTTAAGGATGGACGGTGCAATTTTTTTGGTCAAAGGACGAAGTCTGTCGGTCAACGCATACCACAAGGACGAATGGTGTAGTTTTGTCTTTTTTTTTCCTGGTCTAGAAAAGGGAGGACTACTGGGCATCGGGGCTACTTTTGAAATTAGCTCAACCAGAAATGTTAAATTTCTATTATGACTTTATATGTCTCGCCTCATATTTTTTCCTATAAACTATATTCGACAACCATAATTTCCAAAATTGACAACTTTTTTTCTTAGAAAATTAAAAAGACTTCCTTTTCATCAAAAGTTGTTTCTAAAATCACTCAATCTTTGCCATCATGACTTAAATCCGTCCAAGCCGTGTTATGGACGATGCCTTTGTTTGAATGTTGTTTCTAAAATCGACCATTTAAAAAAAAGGTTGCTTAATCTGGACATACAAATCAAACTAATCTGGCTTATTTTTTGAACAATGTTGCTTTAATATGCATTTGTATGAGAACTTCATGATAATGGTTGCAGCATCTGAGCAAATTATGAGTTCATAACAGTGATTGCTTTCTTTCAATTTGAGCATAGAACTCATTAATTTTTCCTTCTCTTTCACCTATATATTTTCATTTGAATCCACTTTCACATTAAACACAATGTATATTCTTTAACTTATTCCATCCTAAAATTCAACTCGATAGAGCATTCGGCTTTCGTCCCATGTTCTCACAATCTTGTTGTAAATTTTTGTAGTCGCTTTACAGAATTACAGGTCTTCGATCAAAACCATCATGTTTTCCAATTCCAGATTGAGCATTTTGATTTCTTCTTTTGGAGATGAATGACAATCTTCCTGATCTGTGTTATCAACATTCATTGTTTGATGATTTACCTGCATTGTTGCCCTTAGCTTCACTTGCTCCGCAAATAAACCTGTTCATTTTTTCGTTAAGAGTTTCAACTAACATGTGCTTGATTATTCTAAAAGTTAGATAACAAGAAGAGGTGTGGAAATAAATTATGAAAACATTTATGCTACTTTTTGTTACGAACAAAATAGGTGATGAATAAAAATAGAGGAAATGATAACAAACTTCACATGAATAAAAAAGTTTATGTATACTTTTTATTTTTTATTTTTTATTTTTTTATTTTATTTTATTTTATTTTTTCACACAAGACAAAAAGAATAATTATTTTTGGCGATTAGTAATCATTTTGTGTCAATTTTTCTTAGAATTTTGAAAATCTTGTCTTATTTTATTATTATTATTATTATTATTATTATTATTATTATTTTTATTATTTATCAATACTCATTTTGTCCTCTATCATTTTTACACTTTCTGCTAGTTCTACTCTTTTTACATAATCCTCATCCTAACAACCACTAAGTACAAAGTACTCCGTATTGTTTTAAGAAACAAGATCACTACTGACAATCATAAGTAGGACTTTGTTGTCATTTTAAAGTTTCCAATTGCCATTTTTAAAGTTGTAACTATTCATAAATGAGAGTATATGTGTCCCTATATGTTTTACTACCCTCATTAAAAGCATAGAATTGAATTTGGCGGGACGGACAGTTGTAAAATTAATTGTGAGAGGGCTTGTCATTTTTCACACCGGATCTTTTTTTTTTTTTTTAAATGTCTGATTGAGTGAGTGCTATACTTTGTTGAAAGATAAAAGTATACAGTAGCTATGATGAAAAACATAGCAAAAATAAGATAATTAGCAAGTAATTAGAAGAAAAAGTAATATATGACTCGTTTATGATATTAAAATGAGTATTTGACTGCGACTCTCAAATAACCACAACTATTGCTCAACTTTGCTTGAGAATATAATGATTTTCTTTCTTTAAAAAACACGATTCTCAAAACCAAAATAAAAAAACAGATTTAACCATCAAGAGAACACGAAATCCGTTATTTATTCCCCTCGTCACCTTAAAAACGTTTTTGTATCCCACAAAACCAAACTTTAACTAAATATATAAAAATGTAAAAAACATTACTGTATAAAAGAGCATGCAACCATGCTAAATTGCTAACCCAAATACACATATGTGATGAGGAACGATGCTACTTGTTAGAGCATCCAATATTATAAACTTTTTACAAAAGTTTATACAATAATACATCAATAAAATTTAGATCTTTTTGATTTTATAAACTTACATTTACTATAGTATAAATCTTTGCAATTTCATAAAATGTCTTTTTTAATAAATGTATTGAATTCATAAAGAGGATAAAAAATTACGACCTCTTCATGACACATAGACATGATATGAGTGTCCACCATGATTTATAGTTGAGAACTTGAGATAAACATAAACATTTTCTTTTTTCTTAAATCTTTTCGTAAACTCATGATAGTGGATGCCCTTATATTTAGAGAATTGATTGGCACACTCAAAAAATTAATTGTGACACTCAATGTACAAACTGTTAAAGCATTTTATATTTACAGTACAACTATTTAATGCTCTGTTTGGAGTGTGCAAATTACCTTCCTTATATTTAATAGGGTGAAATACCCTTTACCCAATTGTGTTAGATATCATTTTTGACATTAATGCAAGTAGAGATAAGATCAATATAAAACTCATATTCGTCATAAAATCAATGAACCAATTATAGTCATTTATTCTTATTTTTCACATTTTTTAAAAAAAACAACATATTTTGTAAACGGTAAATCTTCAAGCTACAAAAAAATAGCATCGCGACGAGAATTAAATCATATTTCTATAGATATGCATTGTTATATACTTTCGACGATTTTTTTTTGACAAAGTTTTTTTTTTCCAAAGTTTCCGTCAGAAAAATCATATATGATTCGTAAAAATCACATATGATTTGATTTTTACAAATCACAGATGATTCTTACGAATCATATATGATTTATAAAAATCATATGTGATTCGTAAAAATCACATATGATTTAATTTTAACGAATTACATATGATTTTTACAAATCATATATGATTTTTCTCTGCGGAAATTTTGAAAAAAAAAAATCGTCGAAAAAAAATTTTTTGTCGAAGGTATATAACAATACATGTCTATAAAAAGATAACTTAATTCTCGTCGTAATGGTATTTTTTTCGCGTAATGATTTACAGTTTGCGAGATATATATTTTTTTTTAAATGTGAAAGTTTACTTTTTTTTTTTTTTTTTTTTTTTTTGATAAAAAAAATTAGTGGCTAAAATTGTTTGACTGGTTATATGGTAAAATAGAAGGAATCTATAATACTATAAGATTCAGTCCCTAAATTTAATGTGGAGTTATGATGATAGAGTTTTTAGAGTTGGAAACAAGTTGGAGTCGTTTAGTAGTTGCATAGAGTACAAGATAGCTAATGCTCGGAATTCAATGCAGCCTCATAATAACTATACAATCATGAAAGGAGATGAAGTGCAAGGGTTGCTCGAATTGATCACATGGCATTTAGTATAGAATTAAAAGTCGGTTATATGAAGTGCAAGGGTTGCGAAAGGTTGCAAGAATACTTAATGATTTAACCTAATTCATGCCTATATAAACCGGTCAAAATCACATTTAGTGAGTACATTTGAAGATGATTCACACATCTTTTAGATCTTTGATAGTTGGTAGCGGTATGTAAATTCTCTTTTGCAATATTTTGGAGATGATTCACACATCTTTTAGGTCTTTGTAATTAACTTGGTCTTCTTTTTTTCTTAATTTAGTTATTATACATAGGTACCATGAAAATCATACAAGATCATGCATGCTCAGATAAATGGAATCAAAGATTTGGATACCAACTATTTTCTTTGTTTCTTACATATTTAGGTGATTGTTATAGATAAGTATATATATAGATATATGTATTATGTTAACGCATTTTTATATACAAGTAATTTATGTGCGTTTTCTATTGATGTAGCTCACATGTGCGAATTAATTAAAGAAAATGTGCACGAGCATGTATCTAAAGCAGCATTTAAATGGTTAAATGATACTTTTTAGCGTGATTAGTTTATGTAAGTAGTTGCTTTCGAATGCTCTTAAAGAAATATTAGAATGAATTTATCGTGTGCAATTGTATTATTATTGAAAAAAAGAAGGTCCGCGCATCGCAAAGTGTTTTCTTTTTCTATATGTAGAATCATTAGTAAGAAACCAATATTTACGCCAATTAAATGAGTTTGCCATAATAGCAAAATACGACATATTAAAAATATCACATTGAGTAATGAATAGAAAGGGAAAAAAATACATAATTTTGACTTAAATCCGTTTTATAATATCAAATAAAAAAGTTGAGTTTTAAACACAAACAAAATTTCAAACTTTTATCGAAAAACAAAACCGGTGCATTAAATGTGAAGTATATACAACATCGAGATGGAAGTGCAAGGTTTGTCGGAATTTATCACATGATATTTAGTAATTAGTATATAATTAAAAGTCGGTTATGGATTGAGATGAAGTTGAAAAGGTTGTAAGAATCGTTGATGATTTAACCTAATGCAATATATATAGATATATGTATTATGTTAATGCATTTTTATATATAAGTAATTTATGTGTGTTTTCTATTGATGTAGCTCACATGTGCGAATTGATTAAAGAAAATGTGCACGAGCGTGTATATAAAGCAAAATTTAAATGGTTAAATGATATTTTTTAGCATAATTAGTTTATGTAAGCATGCAACTTGAATAGTAAATATAAAAGAAAAAATATATAATTTTTGCTCAAACCCATTTGTAAATTAAAAAAAATTAAGTTAAAGACATAATCGTAGAGTCCAAAGGTTTTAGGAATTATTAGTAGTGTGTTAATTAATATTTATTTAGTTAGCTATTTAGAATTGAGTTTATTGATAAAATTTATTAATATTAGTTAGACTTCAATGTTAATTTTCAATTAAATTAGTTGTACAATAAAATGAGATGAAGCTAAAAAGGTTTGTAAATATTTTTATACAGTTTATGTGGCATTATTATATATACATTATTACACAAACTTTAGCTTACAAACTTAATAAAGAAAATATTTAACACATTCTATGACCAATTAGATATACCCCGTGTGCTTCATATTACCATGTAAAAACTATCTAATAGACAAATATTGTAGGGATAAGTAATAGACTAAAAAAAACAAATTCATTTTTTTATCCTGCAAATAAGTAATAGGCAAAAAGAAACAAAGGAATCACAACTTAATAACCAAAAGCCCATATATAGAATACAACACCACAAAACCAAAACAACATCAAACACTTTCAAAATTTTTATACAAAGGGTTGCCCGAATTGATCAAATGGCATTTAGTATAGAATTAAAAGTCGGTTAAAAGAAGTGCAAGAGTCGCAAAAGGTTGCAAGAATAATTGATGATTTAACCTAATTCATGCCTATATAAACTGGCTTAAATCACATTTAGTGAGTACATTTGAAGATGATTCACACATCTTTTAGATCTTTGATTGTTGGTAGCAGTATGTAAATTCTCTTTTGCAACATTTTGGAGATGATTCACGCATCTTTTAGATCTTTATAATTAACTTGGTCTTCTTTTTTTCTTAATTTAGTTATCATACGCATGTATCATAAAAATCACACAAGATCATGCATGCTGAGATAAATGAAACCAAATATTGGGATACCAACTATTTTATTTGTTTCTTATATATTTAGGTGATTGTTATAGATACGCATATATATAGATATATGTAATATATTAATGCATTTTCATATACAAGTAATTTATGTGCATTTTCTATTGATGTAGCTCACATGTGCGAATTGATTCAAGAAAATGCGCACGAGCATGTATGTAAAGCAACATTTAAATGGTTAAATGATACTTTTTAGCGTAATTAGTTTATGTAATAGTTGCCTTTGAATGCTCTTTAAGAAATATTAGAATGAATTTATCGTGTGCAATTGAATAATTATTGAAAAGAAGAAGGTCCGCGCATCGCAAAGTGTTTTCTTTTTCTATAAGTAGAATCATTAGTGAGAAACCAATATTTACGCCAGTTAAATGAGTTTGCCATAGTTGCAAAATACGATATATTAAAAATATTACATTGAGTAATAAATAGAAAGGAAAAAAATACATAATTTTGACTTAAATCCGTTTGTAAATTATAATATCAAATAAAAAAGTTGAGTTTTAGACATAAGCAAAAGCTCAAACTTTTATCGAAAAACAAAACCGGTGCATTTAATGTGAAGTATATACAACATCAAGATGCAAGTGCAAGGTTTGCAGGAATTTATCACATGATATTTAGTAATTAGTATACAATTAAAAGTCGATTATGGATTGAGATGAAGTTGAAAAGGTTGTAAGAATCATTGATGATTTAACCTAATGCAATATATATAGATATATGTATTATGTTAATGCATTTTCATATACAAGTAATTTATGTGTGTTTTCTATTAATGTAGCTCACATGTGCGAATTGATTAAAGAAAATGTGCACGAGCATGTATGTAAAGCAACATTTAAATGGTTAAATAATACTTTTTAGCATGATTAGGTTATGTAATCAGGCAACTTGAATAATGAATATAAAAGAAAAAGTATATAATTTTTGCTCAACCCATTTTTAAATTAAAAAAATTAAGTTTAGGACATAATAGTGGAGTCCAAAGGTTTTAGGAATTATTAATAGTGTGTTAATTAATATTTATTTAGTTAGCTATTTAGAATTGAGTTGTTGATAAAATTTATTAATATTAGTTAGACTTCAATGTTAATTTTCAATTAAATTAGTTGTACAATAAAATGAAATAAAGCTAAAAAAGTTTGTAACGATTTTTATAAAGTTTATGTAGCATTATTATATATACATTATTACACAAACTTTAACTTACAAACTTAATAAAGAAAATATTTAACGCACATTCTATGACCAATTATATAGACCCTGTGTGCTTCATATTACCATGCAAAAACAATCTAATAGACAAGTATTGTAGGGCTAAGTAATACACCAAAAGAAACAAAGCCATTTTTTTATCATGCAAATAAGTAATAGGCCAAAAGAAACAAAGTTGTCGCAACATAATAATCAAAAGCCCATATATAGAATACAACACCACCAAATCAAAACTACATCAAACACTTTTAAATTTTTATACAAGAAAGTTAAAACATTTCATACAACATACTAAACAATAATTAAGTATACACTCGCCAATATATAAAAAGAATACATGATTAACAATTCGATACTTAGCCCGTGCGCACGGGTTCTGCATGCCTCGTTATCCAAAAACAATACTTCGAAACTCGATATTAATGACACATCTAATGCAGCATAAATAGAAGCAACATGAAGACGTGCAAAACAATACTTGGTTACTCATTACAGCATTACAATTTTACAATAGACCAATAACACTCCGGATGTTAAATTTAGCGTTTTATTTTTTGTATTAAAAATAAAGCATTTAGATTTTACGCTATTCGACCTTTTATAATCACATATACAACCACGTTAGCAAACCGTTTTTATAACACAAACAGCTACAATTCACAACCACTTGCAAACTGATGTTGCTTGATTAAAGAAATTAGAGATGAGTACGGTACCGGTCTCGTACCGATCCCGTACCAAATTAGTGGTATCAATTTTTTCCCGAGCATAAATTAGTGGTACTGGTACCGTACCGAACGGGATTCAGATACCGGTACCGGTATTGGTACTGGAAAATCGGGTTTCCCCTTTTTTTTTCAGGAATTTCCCGATTTGGTACCGGTCCCGTACCGAATTAGTGGTCCTGATTTTTTTTACCTTATTTTGTAATCCTGATACCGTACCATATATCGAGATCGGTACTGTTTCGGTACGATACCAATACGGTTCTGGTTCGGTTCCAAGATTCGAGTCGAAATACTCATCCCTAAAAGAAATTAATTACTCCGTAATGAATAAACTCTTACATAGTAACGGGCATTGGTAAACACCAAGTTAAATTGCAGGGACTTGAATTTCATTGAAGTAAACATGGAGGTTTATGTGTCGATGAAGTAAACTCCATAAATATGAGGTTTAAGTTTCAATTGCTTTGTAGACTTCCAAATGTCGATTAGCTTTAGGCCTTGGGGTCCTAAGGGTTACGACAAGACAAGGGGTATATAATTGTATATGACAATTTTAAGTTAATGATCAATGACTTTCATCATTCACGTACCGTACTAATTTTTATGTAACATAATATTACATCAAAATAGCCATATTAAAACTGGTTTCTTAACAAATCTAACAAAACTATAGACTTATATACAAACCAGTAACCACCTCTCTTTTTTCATAAAAAATAATTACGGAAGATCTTAGGGAGTTCATGGCTCGATATATATTTTGTTCAAACAAGAATATTTGTGAGGAAATGTCCAACTTCAAAGATTTGCTATAATAATCTTGGCTGCAGATATATTTGTCTTCTGCTAGGTGTAAAATAAAGGTCATGTAAAATTATAAAAGTTAAAGACTGCAAAGTAAAATTGTCGAAATCTATTTTCCAAACAACAATGTTGCTCATACTTACGACACATCACACAAGAAGATTAAGAAATATATCGAGTCATTATGACATAACGCAAAAGATGATTAACAAATAAAAAAAGTAGCCTTTTCGGTCAAGCAAATTGGCCTAACAACAATCTTGAATGCACCTTTCAAGGTGATCATTAACATTTCAACATTTAAAGGATTAGAACTTAAATGATATAGTTATTCAATTCTCCATTTTACTATCAAGCATATTTACATTTCCTTGCTTTTAACTATATGTTTATCCAATTACTTCGGTCTTAGACGTTAGAAGAACAAAATTAATCTTGTCAAATTTTGGAACACATACGGACATATTTCATGTACAGTATCATGTATGTTTAAAATATAAAGAGTGTTCAAAAGTCACGTGACAAAACATACACATATGAATAAAAATGGTGAAGGATAAAGAAAACGATTGAGTGCCTCTCACGTTCAAGTTGAACATGAGAGTTAATGTTGAGATTTATATAAGTGGGGGAAACAAATAAATAATCAATTGTGAGTCCTCTATTTTGTTAAAAAAAAAAATAATAAAAAAAAAAATTACCTTTACCACAAAATTAACATAACCTCTCATGTTCAAATAGAACATGATAGGATCTTAATCCGAAAGAAAAAAAAAATACTTTATGTTATCGTAAACAACAATAAAAAATATTAGAAACACTAACCAGATCATAGTATATGAGTTTAGCAATTTCCCGATCCCTCGTGAATTTTTACCATAGTACTTTCTTAGGGGGTCGGCATTGGTCACGGGAAGGATAGCACGGTACCGTGCTACCGTGCGGGAACACCGCCGCCATCCCCGGGGAGTCTTCTGGCACAGGAAGGAAGCAATTTTTGAACGTTGGAATCCTTTTTTGAACGTTGGAATCGACCGTTTAAGGCAACGGTTAGAATTATTTTTTTTTTTATTTTTTTTTTAAATCGGATTGAATGGGGATTGAATGGGCAGGTATGTTCTTTTTTTTGTGAGTTGTATGACTTTGTAGCTATGTATATATATACCAAAGTAAAAAAGAAAAAAAAAGAAAAAAAGAAAAAAAAAAAAAAAAAAACAACCTCAACCATATGGAATTTAAAAGAATTGGTTCGACTCTATTGTTGGATGAGCCGTTTCAGTGGTCCAACGATAGTAGCCTCGAGGTTTTTGCTAACGCGATTGATGAAGATGAGGTAGCTGATACGGCAAGGTCGAAACGCAAATCAGTAAAACGCGATCGGATCAAAGCTTCAGAAAGATTGCATCTTGATTATTTTTGTGAAGATCCCAAATTCGACGATGAGTTTTTTGAAGATAGGTATCATATTGATGCGTGGGAATTGCACCAGGCTTTACCTCTCGAGGGATCTCGAGAAGCTTACAACCCCCACCAGGCAGTGTACCTGATCGTTGTAGTATAGTATAGTGACAAGTACCGGGGGATTGATCGTCCAGCTTAGAAATAGTGTCGCTAGGATTAGAAAACTTAAATACTAGTTCTAAAGGTGAGGGATGATTATTTTTGTATTTTATATTTTTTAGAAAGCAATTAAAAATCTCGGGTTTGAAGGATTTGGGCGGGATTAGTTGTTAATCAACTAACCCAATACTAAAGATGCAATCAAAATAAAATACTAGAAATAAAAATAAACTAAATTATACTAAAGTTGTGAGCAACAAGTGAAGAAAATGTGTTTACTTAGATTTCACTACTCCCTAGACATCTTTTACACGTTAATTACTTATTATAATTGCATGGATGACGGATCGTATTCCTTAATACCATTCATGGGGTGGCACACTTAACTCCCCAATTCTATGAGCTCTTATCTCCTTCTATACCATGCCCAGCACAACTATATGGATTGTAAACAGTGGCTCATGCATTAAATACAACCAATAAATGCCTAGTGCGCGTCGGTTCATGTTTCTTAAGACGTTCAAGCATGTTACTAATTGGAGATCTGCCAGTTTTCTTAAGCCTAACATATAAATCATTCATCCAAGACAAGTATAAACAAGTAATCAACACATAATTAACATCTAGGTTTCATTAGATCCAAGCAAACACAATATAGATCTAGCCTAGCATGATGGAATTAAGACAAGAACAAGATATAGACAACCAACACATAGACATATTGATTGGATTAAAAGAACACTTATCTCAATTACACATGAAAGGTATCAAGGGCTTGGAACCCTTGAAAAACCTGTAAAATTCGCACCAAGTTCGTACTTAGGGTTTCTCCAAAGCTTCTCTCTTTTTTAATGTGAAAATTAGAAAACTATATATAGAAAAAGGGAGACCAAGCTTGTGACGCCGTCACCTCGCCGCCAAAACTTTTCTCGGACTGCCTTGATCTACATTTGACGCTGTCAAGTGATAATCATTTCCAGGCCGTCATGACTTTTACTCTTGACGCCCTACTTCATGACGCCGTCAAATCTTTACTGGATCGTCATGGAATTTTGCTCTTGACGCCGTCAGGGAGTTACTCTTGACGCCGTCACCTACTGTTCCCAGCATGGAAAATTAAGACTTTGGCGTTTTCTTCACTTTTATGCTCAAAAAACGTCCGAATTGCTTCCTTTTCCAGATTTCTCTCCCAACGTACCTAAAATCACAAAAGGAACGATTTAGGGCAATATTTGATCAAATAAGTTCAATTCTGGGCTTAAATGACCCCCTAAAAACGGATCATTTTTCGCCTCATCATATACCCTTACACTTGAGATTTGCTTGTCCTCAAGCAAATGCGCTTTTATTCTAGTCAAAATACAAGTTAGGGGTCATTTAACACTAATATAAAAGTAATTACAACAAATAATCGTTCCACTAAAGACCAATAGACAAGCACGGAGGTTATACACAAGCACCTCATAAATAGTGTTTAGATACTCACATCTCTCGGGTGTAATAAAGTATAAATTATAATATGGAAACGGAAGATATCTCTCACTACCTGTCATAGCAAAATAGATTACCATAGGCTTGGGAAATGATCAAACCTTCACCACATGGCGTAAGCACCTAGGATAAACTATCAAAGAGGTCTTTTAAAGGGTTGTAACGTTAGGTGTAGGGATATGAAATACACGGTTTTGTTGGATAAAGGAAATTTTACTGGTGGCGAGTTAACAATCTTGGTTAATTACATGTACAAGATGGCGTTGCTAAGCCAAGACTAGACTCGACTTAAGCTAATAAATGAAAAATAACAAAAACATAAAATGAACATAGAATGAAAAGGGATGGTAGTCCGTATTTTTTTTCTCTTTTTTTTTATTTTATTTTATTTTATTTTTTTTTTGCATACACTCTTACCCTACCATCCAAAATAATACATCATAGGGAATGAACATTCCCCTTACACTTGAATCTTTACATACTTTACAATTAACTAATCTAATTACTCGAATTAAGAAAATCAAAACACTTGCAGCACTTTTAAGATTAACGTATATATGGGGGTAATAAAATGATGTTCTTTCCCATTACTTCATAAAATAAGTACTTTACCCATGAGTCTCAATCGTCCCAAAACAATATATACAAAGATATGACTCGACTTAGCAACCATGTAATCAATTAGATAGTTAACTTAGGGTTTAACAAATAACAATAATGCACTAAAAATGAGCGCATACACGGAAGGCTAAGGCGATTTGGTTGTATATTTAAGTGGGGTGTAACAAATTCTTCCTTTAAGTAAAATGCTTAAAGTTAGAAATGAAAAGATAGGCTCGGAGGGGTGTACTAGGGGTTTCGTGTACTAAAAATGAGTACAACGCTAAGGGTGTGGGAAAAATTAGTTGACTTAACTAGCCAAGTAATATGACTTAAATGGTCAAGTAATTATAATACGGGTTTAACACAAGGGTGATCCTAATGCCTCTTATCATGTAGTAAATCCTACCACACGAATGTAGTCTCACTAGCGGTCTCGGGATGCATCACTAACGCAAGTTCTAGAATCTAAATGCTACCGATACACTCATAAGCACTAATAATAAATGCTTTTCCTATCAAATCTAAAGGCGAACCTCCATGGAATGCACATCCGCTTTGCACCAACCGGATGGTGTCGGATCGCAAGGGGGTCACATTGGCTCTGGTGAGCTCAATGGTGTTTCAGTAGCCTTGGTGGCTAGGTCGGGAATACTCTCCTAAGGTTCGGGGCCTAAGGGGTTCTAATGGTGGGTTTTATTGTGGCGGGATGACGGGTTCAAAGATGTTCCCGTTGTCCATGATATCGGGTGGTTACGAACAAAGGCACAAAGAAATAGATAGACTAAAGAGAACCTAAAAATAAAAATAAAATCTTACTAGAAAGGAATCTAGCAAGTAGACCTAATACAAAGAAATTCTAACCTAGACAATAGCTATTCCCCGGGCTGCGGCGCCAAAAACTTGATGCATGGGAATTGCACCAGGCTTTACCTCTCGAGGGATCTCGAGAAGCTTACAACCCCCACCAGGCAGTGTACCTGATCGTTGTAGTATAGTATAGTGACAAGTACCGGGGGATTGATCGTTCAGCTTAGGAATAGTGTCGCTAGGATTAGAAAACCTAAATACTAGTTCTAAAGGTGAGGGATGATTATTTTTGTATTTTATATTTTTTAGAAAGCAATTAAAAATCTCGGGTTTGAAGGATTTGGGCGGAATTAGTTGCTAATCAACTAACCCAATACTAAAGATGCAATCAAAATAAAATACTAGCAATGAAAATAAACTAAATTATACTAAAGTTGTGAGCAATAAGTGGAGAAAATGTGTTTACTTAGATTTCACTACTCTCTAGACATCTTTTACACGTTGATGAGTGTGTAAATACTCATCATTTTATACCCATTTAGACTGCGATAACGATAAAAAACTAACCAAATATTCCAAATATATCGTGTTTTTGTGTTTATGCATGTGCAGGTACGGATATTTAGAAAATGGACGTAAAACAAGGAAAAATAGACAAAATCCGAGCGCGAGATTGGAAAGAGCAAAATTTACGAAACGAGTCCATTGGTAATTTATATGGCAAAAAGGCGAAAATTTTCAAGATTAAACGAAGCCTAGCTCACTTTTTGCAAATTAGCGAAAGCCCAAATAAAAGAAAAAAATATATATATACGAGGCCCAATGGAATTAAAGAAGCCCACGGTGAATTGAGAAAGAAATGAAAATATAAGACCAAATCTCATACTCTCCTTTGGTCTTTTTGTTGGGCTGTTTGAAGAATGAAGAATTTCTAATTTGAAGACAAGCTCACATGTCTCCCTATCTTACATGCCACGACAAAAATTAAGAAAATAAAAGAATGAAGATATTTTGCTTTGATGAAAGGCAGGAAATGATGTTACGTCACTAACATTAGAGACCAAGCAATGATGCCAATCCTTGGCTATAAAAGAAAGGAGCGTCGATCCACAGACGACGATAATTATTATTTTTTATCCATCTTCATTTTTTTAGTTTTCTTTTAGAGCAGTGTAGGGGTAGGAGGTTAGATTTCGTTTAATCAATTTTTCTTTCATGTTACAAATGCTATCCATTTTTCATAAATGTCAACAGTTTCTTTATTTATTTTCATAGATATGGAATAGATTGGTTGATTATTTTCAAGTACTAGTTGTTATCTTTCTTTTTTTTTATTTACCTGTCGTGTGATTTATATTAAAGGTCAAGTGTTTTTGTTGTAATGAAGTAATCAAAATGTTGCTAATTCAGTTTTCATTGATTTCATTTATGTTATAAATGTCTAGCTATTGATTTTCGGTTAAAATTCTTTAGTCTAGTTTCTTTTAAACTTTTGTTTAAGTATAAAATCAATCTAGTAGAGATTAATAACTTAATGGAGGTTAATTTTGGAGCAACCAAAAAGAGATTATGGGTATTGAGTTTGTAGATTGGGTATTATTTATTTGGAGTTCGTTGTCCGCATTCTTCATTTTGATGACTTCTAATCCCTTTTCCTTTATCTTTTTATTTATTAATGTTTATGTTTATTGTTATGATTAGTTTAGTAGTTATTATTATGGCTTTATTTATTGCTTGTATTGTAGTTTTTATTATGTGTGAGTAGTTTATATATGTTAGTTTAGAAATATGCTTATTATTGTTGGATTAATTGTTATTGGTAGCTTAGTAGTCATGAGTAGTGAGTAGATTTTTTATATACTTGTTGGGTAGATTATCCAGTGAATTAAGTGTGGTTTTATAAAAGTTAGAAAATATATTGGTTAGTAATTTTTAGTTACTTAGATTGAAATTTTGGTTGTTTGAGCGGGCAAAAGCCGTGAAAATAATTGAGTTTTAATTTAGATGTTGATATCTCTTTATGAAAGATTGTTTTCAAAATAAACTAACGTTGTGAGAAAATATTTATTCATAAGAGATACTAATTCATTAATAAGAGAACTTCATTGAAATAATAAAGCACACTTAAGGATCGTGATAATTTGCTTAACAAGTATATCTTTTTATCATATATTTCTTATTTGCTTGCTTAGTATAATCAAGTTTATTATTGTTAGTTGTTATCTTTTATCGTTAACTTTTAATTATTAACTTACTATTAGTGTTATTATTATCTTTCCTTTAATCATTTAGTTTTTGGCCCGTTTTAAGTTTAGATTGCGTTTTATGTTATTTGTGTTTTCCGTTATTGTTTTATATGCTTTAATATATGTTTTCTAGTGTAAATTTACCATTCATTGTTTCATACACGACTATATCTCTTCACCATTCACAACCCCTTTCTGCTCAAATTCACCCGATCACAAACCCGTTTGATAACAATTCACACCTCGTCGGGACATAACGACCCGGGGAAACACTATATTCCGCGGAGATTGATTCTAGGCAGTTTGACTTTGTTGATCATTATTTGGTCAATATAAGTTGACGGTTTAGCATCAATCAAATTTTTGGCGCCGCTGCCGGGGAGGTTGTGTGCGTTTTCTAAACGGTTTTTCTGATTAGTGACTTTGGAATTTGTTCCATTGTACATTTATCCATCCTTTGTTCATATTTTCTATTTATCAAAACAAAACCGTTCACGAAAACTTTTTAAATCAAGTTTTCAACGAACACAAAAAACACAAAAATATTTTCTTTATCATTTGTACAAAATGTTTATCCAAAAATCCAAAAACATTCATCTTTACCCTCTTACCCCTTTGATTCTCCATTTCTTACCCTCCAAAACCTTTTGATTCTTTCTATGTCTCATCCACACTTTCTGGTTTGCCAATGGTGTGGTAATCCTTATAATGGTGGCAATTGCCCCAGTTGTGGCATGGTAGAGTCCGGAAACGGGTCTGTCTATAACCCAGATCCTTATTCCTATCATGACACCACTGATTCATTCCATCAGTTACCACACCATGATACTCAGCAGTTTTACTGTTGTGAGTATTGTGGTGGTTCACACTACAGTTCTGATTGTCAATCGGGAAACACGCTTGTCTATGAGCAGTTTCCTGATTACAATTATGACTTAAGCACATACGACTCACAGCCACATCAGTTTTACTGTTGTGAGTATTGTGGAGGTCCACACACTAGCTCTGATTGTCAAACAGGGAATCTATTTCCTTGTAACAATTACGACTAGCTCTGAAAGAAAACGTCGTTTCGGACAACTTTCGTGTTTTAACTTTTTGATGAAACGTACCAGAAGGGTGACTTTCAAAATGGCAGAATGCAAAACAGTAGGGTATAGGCAGTTTTGCCGTTTTAGTTTCGCTAACTTCTTATGGCTATAACTTTTGACTCGTGTACTCGTTTTAGGTGATTCAAATTGCTATGTTTTCCTTGTTAAGTCCTCTTTAACATTAAGTAAGTGTCAAATATCATAGTTATACTATTTTGGTCGTGGTTCTCCATAAAAATCACTAGTTTGCTTGTTTACTTGTCATAAGTTAACATATGTATACAATAACTTGTTTTATCCATTTTTAAACATCATGAACACAATAACAAGAACATATATAGCATGAAAGGAACACAAAGAGCATGAAAATTATAATTAAGCAAGGAGTATGTTAGGGTTTGCTTACAACTTTTGGCTTTCTAAAGAAAGGAAGTTAAGTATGAAACTAGGACACTAAACCTATGCATGTAAACCCTTCACCACAACTCTTGTAACCCTTGCTAGCCTTGATATAAACCTTGTGAAAACCATTTAACTTCATCCCCTAATCACCTTGTGTAGCTCCTAATTCAACCATGGAATCACCAAACAAACTTAAGAACTAGGTAGAGAATACTAAGACCTTGAACTTTGTAGTGTAACTTGTATATTGAAGATCAAAGGATCATGGTGCTAGGATTAAAGGGTGTGGCGTTTAAAGGAGGGGATGAGAGGGTTTTTATAGTGAGTTTGAGGAGGTTAGGAAGGTGTTAGGAAGTTGCCTAAACTTGGAGGCCAAGATGTACACTTGTAATGATCTAATGAACCCTTGGTGACCAAGTTTGCTTAATATACAAGTATCCTAAAGTCCAAGGCTTATCACCAAGCCACCAAGGCTTGGTGAATCATCATATACACGTTCATATGATGGGAGGTGTGACTAGGTACTTAAACTTGGTATTATCTAGCTTACGGAGTGAGTTTTGGTCCCGGTAATCGCTAACGGTAAGTCATTAAGTCATGAAACTTAAAATCGGGTATCCTAAAAATATGAAACTTATAAATATGTTAGAACTTATCAATATAACCTATCTTAGCATATTAATGAGTGACAAGTTCTATCGGGTTGCTTAAACCCTGCTAAAACTGGAAACGCAGGTCTAAAACGCGTAATTCGCGTAAAACGCTGAACTGGAAAACGTAAAATTCCGAAACTTTTGGAATTGTCCTAAAATGAGAGAAAATCATATTTCTATTGTTTATAATGTTTTATGGACATATCGGGATGCTGGAATGACGTTTAAACCTAAAAGTAAATCTCGGACACGGCTTCGTGATTTTTGCAGAAATGATCCAGCGAGTGTGAAATTCTCGGATTATCATTAAAATAGTTTGACTTACGAGAATATGAAATAAAAAATTTTGATGTGAATAGTAAAAGTGAATAGTAAAATTTTCGGGAATAAAAGTTTACCTGAAAATGCGAATTGTTACAGTCTCTACCCCTTAAGGAGAACTTTGTCCCGAAGTTCAGTTGATGTTAACTACTTACGGTGTGTCTAAGAGAATTTGGGATTTCAGGATCTCTAAAATAGTGGTGTTTACTCTGATTCGTCTAAGGTTCTGGTTAAGGAGTTGTATCGGCTACAATTAAGCCCACTTATTTATAACACATTACTTACATAAAGAAGCGTCCAAATTTATGTAAGTAAGGTATCATAAACTTATGGTTCGGTGATTTACAATTTCTTTATTTAAATGAAGAGGCGTCCCAATCCATTTAAATAAGGAGATTCTAAATCATCCTACTTAAGAATTTCCGACACAAAAATCCGCCTTCTGAGGCCGATAGTAAGATAATCAAATCATCAAATCCCTAAAGCTAAGCAATAATATTATTTAACTTAAATCTTGTGTCTCATCAAACAAGAACTGTCACAAGATCAAGTTAAATAATTAGTTATTACTGAGCTCCATGTTTCTAATGACTCGGCTAATCTCTGGGGCTCCTTATAATACTAAAGTCACATCATCTAACAGCGTGGAACTAAACCAACAACTACCAAGAAGCGTATGTGTATGTAGTGTGTGTACGGCAAATAAAGAGGAGAGTCTTAACGTATATAGTAGTTATAGTCTAGGCACTAAATGCAACATAGTTCTCTATAACCAAGGCTCTGGTACCAATCTGTAACACCCCCAAAATACCGCAGCGGAAGACTGTGTCACTTGGGGTGCTACTTCATAATACAAAGTACAAGTTATAGAAAACGAACTCTAAATGAGACGTTTTGAAAAGTTACCATTCGATTAATGAATTCAAAGTTACAAACATGAGATTCCAAAGTATGATACATAAATGTATACAAAGTTTTGAATGGTAAATGATAAAAGCGTAAGTCTTCAGAATATGCAGTTTGACTCTAAGTTCCACGCACTAGCTATCGCCTTACTAACTTGAGATAAACATGCTAAAGTGTCAACACAATGGTTGGTGAGTTCATAGAGTTTGTCTTAAAACAGTTGAAAAGCCTTAAAAGAATATTCGCACAACAAAGGCATCATGAATCCACTCAGTTGCAAGTCCAGCCATAAGAGACTTGCAACCTGTGTGTCCACAACCCACTGCTAAAAGATAGTTTATACAATGCACCGGATTATATTCACCCAAGGTCAAGAATAGACACAAGGGCGGGGGCCTCTCCCCAAATAGTACTACGACATCCAAGGTCAAGTATAGACACAAGGGTAGGGGGCATCTTCCCATGAGTACTACCAATACCTCTCCGATAGAATAGAGTATTATGTATGCACGTAAATACGAATCTTGTATTTAAATTAAGCAAGTATAGTGTAACAAGTATGTATAACGCAATCAAGTATAATGCCAATCAAGTATAACACAATCAAGTATAAATGTTTAAGAGTATTTGTACAAGTAAGCAAGTAGTTGTGCATGTATCTCCCCCAAAGAGTTAAAATAAGTATTAAAAAAGTAGGGGCTATGACTCACTTTAAGCTTATGTAATGAGAAATGAAAGTGGTAGTCAAATCGCGAAAGTCTCTAAGAGCAGCCTATAACAGAACGTTGCGACTTAGGTTTGGAGTAACGTCTAAGAATACGAAGAATTGCCTATATATGTCTTGCATAATGTTCATGATGTAGTACTTAGTATATAGTGTAAGTCTTTGAATATAAATGGTTTATGAAACATGTATAGGTTGTATATCTCTTACTACCGTTTAGGCCGACATAATTCAGAAGTCATGGAGTAAACGTTCGAGGAGCCAGGATACTTTAATTCGTAAATCCACAACTCATCTCGACGGCTTACTTAATGAACTCCTCACATGAGGCTCCCTACTATTGTAGTATTTGATAACATATGTATAAGTTTTTGATCTTTAAAAGTTATATGGTCTTTAGCCGTGGCTTTGCCGTGACCTTGGTCATTGTTACCATGGTCTTGAGACTCAACCTTGGCTTTAGCCATGGTTGTGGTCTTGGCTTTAGGTCATTAGACCTCTTGGTCTTTGTAAATCATAACTATTATATAGTGACTTTGGTCTAAAAATGGGCTGTTAAGGATTTGAAGAAAATTATCACTCAGAAAGCGTTTTCAGGGCTCGAACTTCTTCATGCCTGAACGAAAACGTCGTTCCGGACAACTTTCGTGTTTTAACTTTTTGATGAATCGGACCAGAAGGGTGACTTTCAAAATGGCAGAATGCAAAACAGTAGGGTATAGGCAGTTTTGCCGTTTTGGTTTCGCTAACTTCTTATGGCTATAACTTTTGACTCGTGTACTCGTTTTAGGTGATTCAAATTGCTATGTTTTCCTTGTTAAGTCCTCTTTAACAGTAAGTAAGTGTCAAATATCATAGTTATACTATTTTGGTCGTGGTTCTCCATAAAAATCACTAGTTTGCTTGTTTACTTGTCATAAGTTAACATATGTATACAATAACTTGTTTTATCCATTTTTAAACATCATGAACACAATAACAAGAACATATATAGCATGAAAGGAACACAAAGAGCATGAAAATTATAATTAAGCAAGGAGTATGTTAGGGTTTGCTTACAACTTTTGGCTTTCTAAAGAAAGGAAGTTAAGTATGAAACTAGGACACTAAACCTATGCATGTAAACCCTTCACCACAACTCCTGTAACCCTTGCTAGCCTTGATATAAACCTTGTGAAAACCATTTAACTTCATCCCCTAATCACCTTGTGTAGCTCCTAATTCAACCATGGAATCACCAAACAAACTTAAGAACTAGGTAGAGAATACTAAGACCTTGAACTTTGTAGTGTAACTTGTATATTGAAGATCAAAGGATCATGGTGCTAGGATTAAAGGGTGTGGCGTTTAAAGGAGGGGATGAGAGGGTTTTTATAGTGAGTTTGAGGAGGTTAGGAAGGTGTTAGGAAGTTGCCTAAACTTGGAGGCCAAGATGTACACTTGTAATGATCTAATGAACCCTTGGTGACCAAGTTTGCTTAATATACAAGTATCCTAAAGTCCAAGGCTTATCACCAAGCCACCAAGGCTTGGTGAATCATCATATACACGTTCATATGATGGGAGGTGTGACTAGGTACTTAAACTTGGTATTATCTAGCTTACGGAGTGAGTTTTGGTCCCGGTAATCGCTAACGGTAAGTCATTAAGTCATGAAACTTAAAATCGGGTATCCTAAAAATATGAAACTTATAAATATGTTAGAACTTATCAATATAACCTATCTTAGCATATTAATGAGTGACAAGTTCTATCGGGTTGCTTAAACCCTGCTAAAACTGGAAACGCAGGTCTAAAACGCGTAATTCGCGTAAAACGCTGAACTGGAAAACGTAAAATTCCGAAACTTTTGGAATTGTCCTAAAATGAGAGAAAATCATATTTCTATTGTTTATAATGTTTTATGGACATATCGGGATGCTGGAATGACGTTTAAACCTAAAAGTAAATCTCGGACACGGCTTCGTGATTTTTGCAGAAATGATCCAGCGAGTGTGAAATTCTCGGATTATCATTAAAATAGTTTGACTTACGAGAATATGAAATAAATTTTTTTGATGTGAATAGTAAAAGTGAATAGTAAAATTTTCGGGAATAAAAGTTAACCTGAAAATGCGAATTGTTACAGCCTAGCATGATGGAATTAAGACAAGAACAAGATATAGACAACCAACACATAAACATATTGATTGAATTAAAAGAACACTTATCTCAATTACACATGAAAGGTATCAAGGGCTTGGAACCCTTGAAAAACCTGTAAAATTCGCACCAAGTTCGTACTTAGGGTTTCTCCAAAGCTTCTCTCTTTTTTAATGTGAAAATTAGGAAACTATATATAGAAAAAGGGGTCTGACGGCGTCAAGACCAAGCTTGTGACGCCGTCACCTCGCCGCCAAAACTTTTCTCGGACTGCCTTGATCTACATTTGACGCTGTCAAGTGATAATCATTTCCAGGCCGTTATGACTTTTACTCTTGACGCCCTACTTCGTGACGCCGTCAAATCTTTACTGGATCGTCATGGAATTTTGCTCTTGACGCCGTCAGGGAGTTACTCTTGACGCCGTCACCTACTGTTCCCAGCATGAAAAATTAAGACTTTGGCGTTTTCTTTACTTTTATGCTCCAAAAACGTCCGAATTGCTTCCTTTTACAGATTTCTCTCCCAAAGTACCTAAAATCACAAAAGGAACGATTTAGGGCAATATTTGATCAAATAAGTTCAATTCCGGGCTTAAATGACCCCCTAAAAACGGATCATTTTTCTCCTCATCACATATGCCTAAAAGTTTATTTTTAAAAATAACGCGCGCTATTGAGGCTAGATTCGAGTATTTTCAAGAAGGTTATGATGTTAGATCGAAAAAAAGTTTCATAGCCATACAAAAATGTTCGTCTGGCATTAAACAACTCGCAACCGGTGCACGACCGGATGAGTTTGACGAATATTTAAAAATGGCACAAAGAACGTCACGTGAATGCCTTCAATTTTTTTTTGTGATGCTATTATTCTATTGAACGCTTGAGAATTCCTACGTACGCCAACAAGCCATGATGTTGCACGTTTGTACGAAGCACACGAAGAGAGACATCACATTCCGGGTATGATCGGTAGCTTAGATTGCACACATATCCAACCGACCCGAAAGAGAAAAAGTTCAAGAAAGTACAAGAGTCGGCTCGAAAGGATGTTGAACGGGTATTTGGTGTTCTTAAAGGTAAATGGGGTATACTGAATCGACCCTTACGGCCACACACAGTAGAAAGAATTAGCAAAATAGTGTATATGTGTGTGATTTTGCACAACATGATTATAAAAAACGCCGGTACCGCAATCTCGCCAGTTCATATTCGGGATCCTCCGATCCAACCAGTGTTTGATGAAGCAGCCTTTGCCGGGATACGAGATGAGGACACCCATTTTCATCTTCGATTTGATCTTATGGAGCATATTCACGCTCAACAATTACCATACCTCCAGGTGGATGATTCCGACGATGAAGTTTAATTTTTTAGTATTATGAAATTTAGTATTTTAATATTATGTAATGTTATTTTATGTTTTTTTAGGATATTATGTAATGTTTTATGATATTTAATGGAATTTTAGTTTTTATTTTTATTTTAAAGGAATTAAAAAAAAGAAAAAAAATGAAGTGAGGGATGGTGGTGTGGTGTCACAAGTGATGCCAACAAAAAAAAGGGTGAGGGATGGGAAAAATGGGTGAATGATATAGCAGAAGGGGATTAGTTGGGAGTGAGGGATGGTAGTATGGTGCCACAAGTGTTGCCAACCCTCTTATTACAAAATGGTATCATGTCATCAAATGAAAGAAAGAACAAATATCAGTTTAAATCAAACAAAACAAGTTTGAGACAACTATGCAATATAATCAATTTATCTTACAATTATGTTTGTTTCATACACAAAAAAATTATTGGAAATACGTTTATCTTACAACTTTTACACACTTAACCATCTTTAAAATGACATAGTGGAAAGGTGACCCTAGTAACACAAAAGAGACTAGAATTCAAACCTTGTTAGGTGAACATGGCCATTTCTAAAACAGCTATGAGAATACCAATTAGACTACGTATGTCACAACAAAATAGACTCAACTTTCTCTAAGTAACATAAACAATGATCCCTATCTGTTACCATTTAATCATTCACATTCATCGACTTATTTATGAAAACAAAAACTTATAAGAAGCTTAAGAATTAAACCAACCAAAAATGCATATAGTAAAATGTAACAATATCTTATACTATATAATGTATTTGGGACTATTATATAATTAGAAAGGCTTAAAATATAGTTTAAGTGAATATTTTATGATGGTCTGAGAAAAGTATTGAAAAACAAAAATATCATACATCAAAGGAAAAAAATAATTGACTTTTTATGGATAACGAATATCGACTATTTACAAACCAAAACTTCTTATGCTTGGTCTTCAAGTTTTTTCAGTAAGGGGAAAAAAAAAGTAAATATTTTTAGCTTAATTTTAGAGGAAAAATTTTACTTCACAATCAACCAAATCATCTTTATTTTTCAATTCTTTTTCCTCATTTAATGATACTCGAGAATACAATATTTTTTTGTTTCACTTCATAATCTTTACCTTTTATCCTTAACGGCAGCGTGTTCTCAAGTATTACTTGAGAAAGAAAAATAAAGAAAATAAGATAAAACAAAAAATGTTGTGTTTTCGAGGTATTACTTAAAGAGGAAAAAAAAGGAAATCGATCGAAAAAAAAAGATGATTTGGTTAATTTTTAAAAATGTTTTCTTCAAATATAGTCTGAATATATTTATTTTATATTTCTTTATTAAAAAAAACTTAAGAACCGAGCATAAATGATACTCGAGAACAAAATATAAGGACCTAAAACGAAACACCTCAAAACCACAAGTAGCGAAAACGTAACAACCCACCTCATTTGATAAAAAATCCACCACCACCATCATCAAAATCAAAAAAGGCTAAGCCAAAAAATAAAACATATTCTTTTCCCTTCCCTTTCATTTCATCTCCCCCAATTTCCTCATCAATCACCGATCATCCCAATTAATTAATTATCAATCAATCCATTCAAAATTAGGGCTCGTAATTATCAAATTCATCAAATCAATCAAATCACCAATCTCAATTAACCAATAATGGATTCAGAAGACGATATGCACGACGCTGAATCCGTCGACGACGATTTCTACAGCGGTGAGACTGTGATGGATTCAGACGATGACGCTAATGATGACGGTGATTACGAGTTTGTTGCTGATAATGATTCTGATGATTCTGATGACTTTGTATCTAATCGTAATCAGGTTGTTATTTTTAATTAATTTGTTGTTAATTGATGAATTTATAATGAATTGATTATGATTTTGTATCGATTATCGAATATTTGGAATTAGGTAGTTATTGATTAGATTGAGTATTAATTTTCGAGCTCGGTTCGATTCACTCGAGTATCGGTTTGATTATGTTAGCGTTACTAGACTCGGTAGGTAGTTATTTCTGTTAATTTGCTGTTAATTGATTAATTGATAATGGAATGATTTGTATCGATTATCGATTCCTAATTAGGTAGTTATTGATTAGATTTATTATAAGCTTTCGACCTCGGTGGAGTAATCGATACTCTCGAGCTCGGTTCGATTATGTTAGCGTTACTAGACTCGGTAAAGTTATGATTTTGTATCTAATTGTAATCAGGTAGTTATTTATGTTAATTTGCTGTTAATTGATGAATTGATAATGAAATCGATAATAGAATCGTAGGTGGTTGTTGATTAGATTTATTATTAACTTTCAAGCGAGTCGAATCGATTATCGGTATTTTAATATTACTAATAACAATGTTGATCATGTTAGCGTTACTAGACTCGGTGCAGTTATGATTTTATAGCTAATTGTAATCAGGTAGTTGTTGTTGATATGATTTTACGTTTTTTGATGAAATGAGGTTTAGCGGTTATGATTTTATATCGATTAATTAGGTACATGTTAATTGATAGGTTGGTTAGATTTGATGAATATTAATCATGTTGACGTTACTCGACTCGATACAGTTATTATGATTATATATCAAGCTGTAATGTAATCAGGTAGTTGTTGTTTGGTTTTGCAGTTATTATTTTATATCGATTATCGAATAATCGTAATTTGGTGATTAGATTAAGTATTAAATTGCAAGCTCGGTGGAGTTATCGATAATCTCTGAGTTCGGTTTCGATTGACTCGATTATCAGTATTAAAATGCTACTAGTAATCATGTTAGCGTTACTCGACCTAATACGGTTATGATTCTGTAGCTAACTGTAATCAGGTAGTTTTTGTTATGATTGTATTTTGTTTTATGAATTGATGATGATTTGACTATGAAATGAGGTTTTATAGTTACGATTTTGTATCGAATCGTAATTTGGTAGTTGTTGATTAGATTGAGTACTTGAGGTCGGTGGAGTAATCAATACTCTCGAGTCTCGTTTATTTGATCAATGTTTAAACATCACTAGTAATGATATTAATTATGTTAGCGTTACTCTATTCGATACAGTTATGTTATATGTTCTTTGATGAAATAATGATGAAATGAAGTTTTACAGTTATGATTCTATATCTAGTTGTAATTAGGTAGTTCGGTTCAACTTGATTCGGTTATCGGTATCTAAATATTACTTGTAACGATTATAATGAAAAAATGATAATGATTCATTGATTCTGATGATTTCGTATCTAATCGTAATCAGGTAGTTACTTTATTAATTTGTTATTGTTTGATGAATTGATAATTAAATGATGATGAAATGAGGTTTTATAGTTAGGATTTTTAGGTAGTTGTTAATTGATATGTTGATTAGATTAAGTATTAAATTGTAAGCTCGGCAGAGTAATCAATACTATTGAGTTCGGTTCGATTTGACTCGATTATTGGTTTTAAAAATATGACCAGTGACGATGTTGATCATGTTATGTTACTCGACTTGGTACAGTTATGATTTTATAGGTAATCGTAATCAGGTGGCTGTTGTTATGATTGTGTGCTGTTTGATGAAATGATGATGTAATGAGGTTTTACAGTTATGATTTCATATCGAATATCAAATCGTAATTAGGTAGTTGTTAAAGATATGTTGATTAGATCGAGTATCCTGAGCTCGGTGGACTAATCGACACTCTCAAGTTCAATTCGACTCGAATACTGGTATTATGACAAAATGAGGTTTTAATTATGTCGAATCATAATTAGGTAGCTCGGTTTGACTTGATTCGGTAATCGGTATTAAATATTACTAGTATCGATGTTGATCATGTTAGCGTTACTCGACTCGATACAATTATTATGTTGTATCACATCGTAATTAGGTAGTTAATATTTTGATGACTAGATTGAGTATCAACTTTCGAGCTCGGTGGAGTAATCAATACTCTCGAGTTCAGTTATAGTGTTAGTTGACTTTCGATAAATTTGAGCTCTGCTTGACTCGACTTGCGTATATAGTATGAGAAGTATGTAAGTTTATATATAGATACAAAGAGGTAAAAGTGTACATAGATGGAAGCTCGATAAGGCTCCCAATAGTAATCAAGTCGCTGTTAATTTGTTGTTGTGGATGTTCTGATCTGTGATTTGATGTTTTTGTTGATGAAATAACGATGAAATTGGATTAGATTTGGTCAAAATTGGTGATAGGATTCAAGTAGTGAACTTTGTGTGGTTTGTTTGATTGTGTTGATGTTATTGTGATTTGCGGATTTTGGCTAATAACGGTGGAGTATAATAATCAGCTTGAAAAGTAACAGTAATTAATGAAATTACTGATACTTGATAATAATACAGATTTTAAAAGAAATTATTTATGTCATTTACGGTTTACAGAATTGCAGAAGTTTCTGTTGAATTATTTTGGTTGGTTTGGGATGAGGTGTAAATGCGAGTTATAGATGAAATGAAACTTGAAAGAGAAGTTTTAGGGCGATAAATATATATTTCTAATTTTAGATTGTGTAAAATTGATTAATGTGGTTGTATAGGAGCTTTTTTTGGCGATAACCGCGGGAAAAAAGGGGGGGGGGGGGGGGGGGGGAGGGGTTGTACTTGAGGATGGTGGAGCTGGGCAGTTTGAGGAGGCGGGTTTTTGTTTGTTTTCACCGGTTTCTTCATGTTTCTTAATATGATAAGTTGAACAATTACCAGTATTTCTTGAACTTGAATGTGGGTTGTCTTGTTAAGTTCACAAAAGTGATTTTCAAACCCGCAACTCCGCAAGGACCTCCTTTATAGAATACAAAATATCGAGCTTTAAATGGAAATGACTCTGAGTGACTGGACTGTTTTGTTATGCCGCTGGATTGGACGTGGGGTATAATTTGACAATGAAGCTCTAAAACTCATGGGCATTAGCTTTTGATAGTTACTCATCCGCAGTTTATAATAGTTGTGCTACACAATATGTGTTTTATAAGCCGAATGAATAATTTCATATTTGTTTCTCTTTATCGTTGTGAAGTGAAACCTAACTGAGAAAAAAGTTCATCATGATGATGATCTTATTGGAGAAATGCTGCAAGACCTTATTGGACATCTACGTTCTTTCTGGATGCTTAGGGATGCCTAAGTGCTTTTTGATTTTTCTTTGATTCTATAAAGAATTATTTTCTGTGTTTTATATAGCATCTTATAGATGTGGTCTATACTGAGTGTTGGAATCTTAAAGTTAGCTTTGTCAAATGGCTTATCTAGTTGCTTCAGGTTAACTCACTTGACTATTAAATAACTTCATATAAACATGTTAGCGTTGGCATCAATGCACTCGCAGTCATACTATCTGTATATGATTAATCATTGCTAAAAGTGTTTCTGGTTTTCTTTTTCAGCTAAATTATACGATTTTGAATGAAGTTGATATACATCAACGCCAAGAGGATGATATCAAGAAGATATCTTCTATACTTTCCATTTCAAAAGTTTCAGCTGCCATATTGCTCCGCCATTATAACTGGTAATCTCTTGTTTTTATGTCCACTCCTGCATGTTCATGCGTGTCTCTGGAATCTGCTTTGCAGTTTTCTCTGTCCTAGAACATTGGTCTTCAAATATATAACATTAAGATATATATATGATAAATAACCTTCCATTGTAGAGATTGAATAAGGCTATATAACTCAATTGTGCCTAATTTTATGGTTTATAACGTCGTCTACCTTTTCTGAGACTGAGGGAGTACAGTGTATTCACATACGTCTCATGATCTCTAGTTCTTTCTGGAAGTGTAACTTAATATAAGCTTACAAGCTCATCTAGATATAAGCCTGTAAATATATGCATGTAGAGTCAAGGTGCTAGAGATCTTTACACAAAATGTGAAATCATTTTAGTTAAGTCATATCCTAAATCATGATTCGTGGATCCTTCTGAATGTTTTGCTTATGCCTTATTTTTCTGACCTATATAAGCTTGTAAATAGATAACTTAATAGCACATCCAACAATTCCAGAATGGATCATGGAAGGACCTCACTTGTTTATTTGACAAAGTGTTTGATACTTTGCGGAAGTTTTGAGTGAAACAGGCAAAATGTTTGATTTGAAACCTATACATATACGTGCTTTAAGTACTACAAAAATTCTCTACATATCCCATCAAAATGCTTCTTTTGGAACGCAAATAATTATACTAATTTTATTCAAAGCTATTTAGAAAAAAAAAAAACACGTTTAACCACGGGGGGGGTGGCCTATTGGCAAATGCCACACAATGCATCCTGCATCAAATTGTCCATTGGGGGCACGCTACCAACTTATTTAGGTAGTGCATCACTGCATAGGAGCTGCGTCTCTGATTTGGCTTTTTTTGTTGTCATTTTTCATTTTTTTTGTAAACCGTGTAGCATAGCGTTACAGAGTCGTTGCTTGTAGGCTTCAGTCTTCTAGGTGGTAACATGAGTGCTGTCTGGATCTAAATTTGCTGAATGAATATATTATTATAAACCTGCAGGAGTGTCAGCAAAGTGAATGATGAATGGTTTGCTGATGAAGAAAAAGTTCGCAGGGTTGTTGGGTTATTGGAGGAACCACGTGAACTTCCTAATAAAGAGGTAATTTATGATAATTTGAGGGCCATAAATTCTTATGGTTTATTCTCATAGACATAAAGATATGGAGAAAGTTAGACCATCATTTAGAGGTTTACTTTTTGACTTATCTTTTTTCATGACTCCTTATCATACACTTATTTTTTGGCAGTTGACTTGTGGGATTTGCTTTGAAGTTTATTCTTCTAACAATATGAGTTCTGCTGCTTGTGGTCACCCTTTTTGTGTTACTTGTTGGAAAGGTTTGTTGGTGACAAACTAGTTATCTAATTACACACTCTCACAATACATGCATTTGTTAAGAATTGCGTTTCATTCACTGTCATCTATAATTATTTTTTAATGTAATTTCTTACATCAACTATACGACATTTATCCTGAATGAAACCTTTTGCAACCTATGATTGCAGGATACATAAGCACTGCCATCAATGATGGCCCTGGATGCTTGACACTGCGATGTCCTGATCCATCTTGTGGTGCAGCTATTGGTCAAGACATGATTGTTTCTTTGGTCTCACATGATGATAGAGAGAAGTATCATCGTTACTTCCTTAGATCCTTTGTGGAAGACAATAGAAAGGTAATTGTGTGAAATCTTCATATTTGCCATCATTCATCATATTGTCATTAGTTATTATGTCTTGTTTTAACCACCACAAATGTATTTCTTTTTATTTTTTATAGACAAAATGGTGTCCTGCTCCTGGCTGTGACTATGCTGTGGACTTTATTGTTGGTGGTGGAAGCTTTGATGTCACCTGCCGCTGCGCATATAGCTTTTGTTATAATGTATGTTTCATTTGATAAAGATAATAGTATACTCTTCATTGATATAACTTAATTCTTTATTAACAAGTTAACATTTGTTTCTCTCGACTCATATTGACAGTGTACTGAGGAAGCTCATCGGCCAGTTGATTGCGACACTGTATCAAAGTGGATAATGAAGAATAGTGCGGAGTCTGAGAACATGAATTGGTATTCAATTATAGAACTTATTTAACCATATATTTGTGGCTGATGATGTACGACTAGAACCCCTTTAAAATCAGTTAATATGTGTCATTTTTTAAAAAAACCGGAGTTACTTTGGAATCCGGGTATGTTTAAGCAAAACTAGCTGGAATTTGAGCGTATATTATAAAGCTCGAGCTGGCTAGAGCTTCTTTTTATGGAGCTTATGTTTTTTAAAAGCTCTCATAAGCTGTCATCCAAATGAAGTTTATTTTTGGTGGGTGCTTAGGGAGCTTATTTTATAAGCTCAAGCTCTTGTAAGCTTGGTGCCAAAGTACCCCTCATTGACATATTTTAAGGTTCCAGTGAATTAAAAGAAATTTTTCAGCAAGCACCAATCCGCTTGTCTTTAAAGAAAGTTACTTCTCTTAATTGGTTACCCAATTTTTGTGGGAACATAGGGACTTTTATTCTCTCTACATAGGGAATGTTATTCACTTATTCTCTCTATAGGTGGCTGTATTTGAGTTGCTAGTAATATAAACTAATATATTCATGTGGCGACGTAAAACTAATAATATTTTATTTGCTATGGTTTTCAGGATATTAGCCAATTCAAAACCATGTCCCAAGTGCAAGCGGCCAATTGAGAAGAACCAAGGATGTATGCACATTACATGTACACCACCTTGTAAATTTGAGTTTTGCTGGTAAGTTTATTGTTTGTCCTGTACCATAAAACATATTTCTGATGTCTTGGATGGTAGAACATTTTTTTTTACATGTTTTCCATTAACAGTATGTTAATTTTTCCTTTATGTCAAATCTGCCTTTTCAGGCTCTGCCTTGGTGCGTGGTCAGATCACGGTGAAAGAACAGGTGGTTTTTATGCATGCAATCGTTACGAGGCAGCAAAACAAGAGGGAGTGGTAAGCTAATATAAGCTTAAAGATTTTTTTTTTTTTTTTTTTTTTTTTTTTTTTACACTGGGAATTGTCACCGTTATTGAAATGCAAATAACAAGGTTTAATCATATGTATTGAATCTGTGGACCGAATCTTGTTAAATGAGTATCATATTTTTTGTTACGAACAGTATGATGACACGGAAAAGCGGCGAGAGATGGCAAAAAATTCCTTAGAAAGATACACTCATTATTATGAAAGATGGGCTACAAACCAATCTGTGAGTTCCTTTTGGTCAATATTGTATTGTAAAAGTAGATTTTGAGGGTTTTCTTTAGATGGTACTTCCATTACAATATCTTCAATTAATCTCAACTGATACGCTAGATGGTTCAAATAGTTTACAACATTTTGGATTGTTATAACTGTAAATTTCATGGGATAGTGTTGTTTCTAACTGTATAAGAATCTTTGATGTGATGATTAGCATTAATGTTGTCTATTCACTTGTTTTCTGTTTTGCAGTCCAGACAAAAGGCACTGGCAGACCTTCAGCAAATGCAAAACGTACATGTAAGAAAGTAGTTCTTATGATCCTTAGTGTTACATCTATAACCATAGTACAAATAACTATCTATCCACAGCCTATTGTTCGTAATATTTATATAAGGCTATTTCTTCATATGCGATAACATGCTTGGTAGTGCATAGTGTCACTTTTTTTGTGAAATGTTTTTCTCATTTTGGTGATCCAAATTCGACAATAATAATTTAAGTCTTTAAGAGGTATATATATGATATTTTGCTTAAACTAGTTCAAAAAAAAATTCTGTTGACATATGTTTTCTCATGCAAGCTGTTCACAACCTTTATGTTGCTTGCTTAGATTTATCTGAAGCTCAAGTGATCTTTTATTTTTTCTTTTTATCTAATGACTGACTATGGTAAAGCTTGAGAGGCATGGACTTAAAATAGATTTAGCCATCTAGGCATTGAAGAGGACTTTTTAAATTATTCGATATTACTAGTCAAACGTAGGGATTCTTGGTCCTAATCACACATCTTGGACTAAGAAGGTCATTCATATTTTATCTTTTTCAATCCCCCAAATCCCAGTATCTGATTTACTCTTAATAGCCTTTATTATAGAGTATAGACTACTATTGCATTTAAAAACTAAAACCAGTTACGAGGTAAAAGAACTCAGAATGTGGAATAATTATGATGAACGTAATCGTATCCATATACTCAAAATGCTAATGCGGCGATCAGCTAATGTAACGTAATTATCTTGAGACAACTGATAACCACATACCCATTTGCAACCTTAGCTTTTGTTCCTCTCTTAAATTATTATCATTAATTATTTGAAAGGCAAAGATTAACACACCTAATGCCACACCTATGTCTCAATTGAGATTTAAACCATAACTGCTTGTTTTGATGGGCCACCAACAAACCTCTACACCAAAGACCCTTTAGTGTGTGTTCTCTACCCGACCCAAAAGAGCAATTCCTTGTTTATTTTGTTAATCTTATTAATTACTGCTTTAAGTATGACTAACAAACTGTATATTTACAATAATAATCCAAGCTTTTTTTAAGAAAACTATTTGGGAGTTATATGCATTCTAATACATTTCAGACAACTTTTAATCTGTTTGACCTACTTGGTTCATTTGGCCCTTTAGAGATGACATAATACAAATCAGCCCATTTGCATATTAATGGGTTCGGTATTCTCCCATCCTGATCTGATCAACTGCTCTGTTTTTTTTTTTTTTTTTTTTTTTAATGTCTCAGTTACTTATTAAGAACACCTTTTTTTGTGCAGCTTGAGAAGTTGAGTGACATACAGTGCCAACCGGAATCACAGCTTAAGTTCATAACAGAGGCCTGGCTACAGGTGATGAATTTGATTTTTTTTTCCTTCTTGCTTTAGATTAGCAAGCAACAGAATCTGTTTTTATAATATCTTTCCGCTTATGTACATTCCACCTCGATCTTTGTAGATAGTAGAATGTAGAAGGGTACTAAAGTGGACATATGCTTATGGATATTACTTGCCTGAGCATGAGCATGCCAAGAGGCAGTTCTTTGAATACTTGCAAGGTTCTCCACATCTCTCAATGTAAAAATGTCTATTCGCAATATTAAGAATCCCATTACCAAAAATACTTCTTTACATGTCTTCTCAGGTGAGGCAGAATCTGGATTGGAACGACTTCATCAGTGTGCAGAGAAGGAACTACAAGGTTATCTTAATGTTGACAAGGGTCCATCCAAGGACTTCAATGAGTTTCGCATGAAACTAGCTGGTTTGACCAGGTAATTTATTTGACACGTACATTATTGATATATGTTATGGATAAGTTTTATTGGTATTTTGTTTATTAGATAGGTATATTCTTTTAGATAAGAATTTGGATTAGTAATTATAGTGGGGATACGATAGCGAAAAACTATAGATATGTGATGACTTTAACTCAGAAAATTAGACAAGGCCAACAAATATAACAATTAAAGAGGATAAAATGGGCAAGTTGGAAAATAGGTCAAGATGGTTTCAGGTCAAATCAAGTCATATTTGTGATGGGTCGAATCGGGTTTGGCTGACTAAATTCTTTTTTTTTTTGCCAAAATTTGTTCTTTTTAATAAACAATTAGTATGTCAGATATGATTAGAAATATATCTTTCCTTAAGATTATCAAAATGTTTAAATAAATTTGTCTAGAAGTTATAATGCTTAAAAAAGTTTGAACCACTTTCTACATTTTTGTAGAAAATTATAGCTCTTTTACTATGCAGGCGAGACCAACCTGACCCAGCCTATTTGAATCGTGCTTAAAATTAATCAAGTATCTTTGTGTAACCTGCTTGGTTCAACATGATTATCTTATTTATTTATGTGTTTGTGATCAACTAATCATCAATTAATATACACAAGCACAAAATTAAGTCTATATTTCTTGTAAGCACTTTATTCTGACATTCTTTTTGTTCAACTTGCATCTCCCTAGTGTGACCCGTAATTACTTTGAGAATCTTGTGAGGGCTCTAGAAAATGGTCTATCCGATGTCGACACCCACGGTGGGACCACTAGCCGAGTTGGTGGCTCACGGGGATTAGGAGCCGGTAGCAGCAAAAGCAGAAACGGTAGGAATAAGGGAACCGCACCCCCTGGCAGATCTAGTGGTTCAAGAAACATAGATGATTCTGGACACTGGTCATGTGAGTATTGTACATATGCCAATCCAAAATCAGCCAATGTGTGCCAAATGTGCCAGCAACGTCCATAAATTGTAGTATTATTTATGTTACTGGCTGTTGTAATGGTTTGTTGTTGATGGCATAAGGAAGAAAAAAAGACGAAAAACATAGATGTTAAGAAAAAAGTAGACATTGTTATTTGACTACTGTTGTTTGTATATATGTTCTTTTCTACAGTATTTGATGTACTTTTAATGTACAATTTGGTATACATTAGTACATGTTCAGTGTGCTGAATATGCAAGTGAAATTGAGCTTCGATGTTATATTGGTATAAAAAGCTAAACACTTTGCACCATACAGTATCTATGGATAACATTTTGCGACATCTGGTCTTTGTGGTAATGCTTCGAATGGTTTGTCATTTTAATACCTGCATATAATGGAGGTACGTTTATTTTTTATGCTGTGTAGAATTAGTTGACTATCTACAACTTCAATAAGCTAGAAATGTTAGTTGCCTTGTTTTCTTTTTGTTGTCATCACCTTGTACGGCTTTTTGATGCCTTTTTTATACACATACAAACGAGTAAATTAAATGGATGGTTCTTGTGATATATATGAAATTATCGGTTATGTCCATCGACTTTTCTTATTGCATGAAGACACTCTTAACAGTAAAACTTTTAATACGGATATTCCTGGACCATCTGTGTTGCAAGCTTTAGTTTAAAGGACAATTCAAGTGATGAAAGTTGAGGGACGAGAATAATTTTATACATTCCACAATGACATTCCTTGTAATGTTGTACAACTAATAAATCATTGGTAATGATCTTGTTATTTGATATCAAAGGGTACAAGCTACCTAGATTACTGCTACCAACTGTTATGTAACCAACAAGAGATAAATCGTAATTTTTCTACGGTGAACAGAACTGTATTATGGATTTTTTTCTTACTAGGACGTACATAAAGACTTGATTGAAGTAAAGACCTTTGAGTTAGCTCGAGTTCAAACCACTATCCTTTTAAGCTTATGTTTGGCTTAGTCGTGCTAGAGAGTTGCAACTGTAACTCGATATAAGGAGAAAATGTTGTGCTCGTGAATATATTTACGTGCTGATACATCGTGGATACATGAAGGCTAAAGTGAATCCATGTTTTATCATACCACCACTTCTGTACGGGCAAGTCGATCATCATATGCAAAAACAGATTATTTTTTGTTGTATTGAAGTAACCCAAGGTATACATGTTAACTCATTTACCGTTCTATATGAAGGAAAATTTTGGATAACTAGTTTTTGTAAGGGTATCGTAATCATTGGAGTTTATTTTTTTCAACATGATGACGAAAACAAGTGTTTGGACTTTGAATCACTACTCATTTGACCCGAACTTGTCTCGAGTTGTCATTCAGCCCTCCATTTTTGCAACCTATAACCACTCCCATACATAGTTTCAACAATTCTAGCTTTGAGCCAATCACCTAAATGATGTGACTAGTTGAATACCCCCAAATAGGTCAAGACTCACGTAAGGTACATTCCTTGTATGGGCGGACACTATCATTAATGGGACACTAACATCGTCTATCATGCAAAATAAGCTCAACATTGTCTATCACGCATAAATCATACAAACATATTTATTACATCAACTATTTATAAAACTTTTAAATGTACACAATAAAAGTGTTGAGAACAACCCATACTGATCGAACCCACTTTGATCCTTACAGAAAATGCATTTGATTCAACCCAAAACAGTTTGACCCGTTACTATGCATCTAACACAAACATTATGCCACACATATGTTTAAGCGATAGAAAGACACGGAGACAAGAATCTATACAATATTGAAAAATAAACTCTATTTGGGCGTACAAGATTTCATTATGATCCAGGTCATAACTTATGAAGAATTATATTCGTAAGCAATACAAATGCAGGCATGGAGCCATTAAAAATGAGCTACAAACTTGTTACACGGTGGCAGCTTTGAGAGACAGAAAATTTGTTACACGGTGGCAGCTTTGAGAGACAGAAAATCGGATATCTGGTTTGTGTAAAAATCTGGTTGTATGGAGTTGTTCGGGTTTTGAAGCATTGAAAGACTTGTTACACCTACAAATAACCGACAAAAGGATAAAAAAATAAAAAACATATTAGGGATGGAAAGTTATGCATTTACTTAGGAATAGGCACTTCCAATTATTCTTTTATCTCTAAAAGCTCAACATCTAAAGTTAACAAAAAGGTAGCTAAGGGGTAAGCAGATCTTAAAAATCACACAGAAGTAACTTTTAATAATTAAAACCTCATAAATCATTTAAAATGGAAAAGAGTAGTTAATAGAATATTAATTTTGGTGATCCTGTCTGACAAACTACTAACAATAAAAAAGGTTGGGTGTCGCAGCCCAATGTGACCCATTTCAAAACGTACCAAAAACCACCTGTTTTAACCCTTTACCCAGCCTACCCGACCCACCAATTTCGCCACCTCTAAGATATATATACTTTATCGAACTGGAAAAAGTTTAATCATAACGGAAAGGTAAACATTTATAACCTGAGAGAACAAGGAGAGTTTTGCATCCACCATTTTGCCCAAATAGAATATCAGTATCTAATCTGTCACCAACCATGCATATCTGTGACTTGGTGATGCCAAATCTGTTTGTGTCAACAAGTATCATGAAACATTTAGTTAGAGATTATTATTGATCTAAAATAACAGACACGATAACAATTGGCGTAAATAAAATATGCTAAACACAGGTGACACTGATCATTAAATCAAAACCCAAAAAAGAAAAAGTATCTTACTTGTTTGCCAAGTAGTCCATCATGAATGTTGAAGGTTTCCCAACAGTTGTTGGTTCACGTTGAGTTGATCCAACAAGAGCACCGACCATAGAACCACCACCTGAAACCATAGCACATTGTGTTGGCATCTATCATGTGCATTAAATTTTCAAACCAAACCAAATACTTATTGTCCACAATGCTACATTTCTTCATAATAATTGTGTCAAATATGACTACTAGTTTTTCAATAATCTACTGTCCAGATCGACCCATTTAAGTAAATTGCTTAAAATTCCTACTTCTAACCAGATATAAAATTCTGGCAGAAAATACAAGTATGAAAACTTGTATCTCAACAAAAGATCACATGGAACTGCAACAACAGTCTGAGAAAATTCTTCAGCCAAAAAAAGTTTAACTATCTTATTTTGAGATATGAGACCGTTTTATGATCCAATTATCTGTTTTATAAAAACAAATATAATCTATTGCACATTTGCACCAGCTCATTATCACTGTATATAGATTAGAAAAAAGATGTCTAGAGGAAAGGGAGGTAGTTGAACCTGCCCATTCTTGTGCGTCTGTAAGATGAGTAACAGCATCACGGTTTGTAGCTAGGAAAAGACAGCCGGGGTTTTCTCGAATACATAAAGTCCCATATCTGCCAAAACAGAGAACAAATTGAATAAACTGAAAACATCTAATGAAGAGTGGTGCACACTCAGGCTAATTATATATAAAGAACTTACTGGACTTTGTAGTAGTTAAAGTAACGGTCAAATCCAACCACAACAGCTCCAACCTATATGCAAGAAACAACATTCTTTGATATGGAAAACAAGCTTCATAAAGTTATGATGAAGAGTTGAAATAAGCCGAAATTAACACAAGACAGAAATGGTAAACGCATACATTTTCATCATGCTCCATGTAAAACCCAGGCTTAAGCTCTATCTTTTTCCCACCATCTTCCTGCAGAAGCAAAATATAACTTCAACTAATATAACATAGCAAGTACCCGATAAACAATTACTCATAGGTAACAAGTGAACTGTAAAATTTCACAACGGTCTGATGTGTCATGAACCACGTTGTTAACAAATTGGATGGTAAAGTTTATGAATGGTAAATTCACTACGTACTCAAGATCTTATGCAGCAATTTTTAGCTTCAAATTATTTTTACAAGCAAATACTTATATAATGCTGCTGCAGTAAAATTGGCATCATAATGCATACATACCGGACCCCCAAGGTAGGAAAAGCCGGCTAGCTCAAGCTCTATCAGTATTCCTTCTTCACCAATCACATAAATCTGGACAGTTTTAATTAATAAATCAGACAAATACATCTTTAAAAAAAAAATTGCAGAAACAAAAACTTCAATCAGATCAAAAGGAAATATTTGTGCCACATACCTTCTTGTCTTTTGGGAAATCAATTGACTGTAGGTATGCAGCTGCGGCAAAAGAAGATGCAAAAATTTCTTCCTGAAACCTTCACCTAAAGTTAGAAAATGCCCAACACGGAATACAAAAACCAATAGCGGAGCTGAAAGTCGTACACCTCACCTCATTAACACTAAGACCAAGTGTCTCAAACTTTTTGCCATACTGTTTCCTAGACTTTGTCGAGTTGTTGGTTACAAAAACAAGTCTCTTCCCCTGCATATACGAAAAGAGAATAAATCATGTATTAGATCTCATTGAAAATTTGCCATGAGACAGTTTGCTACTGAAATGTCAGGGAAAGAAGTGTAATACGTTTCTGTCATGAACAGTTATATAATATCTATGACAGTGGCAATAATTACTAAACGAAACATAATTTTACCAACCTTAGACCGGAGCAACTCCAGGGTTTCTGGAACCCCCTCAATTAAAGAATCCCCCTTCCAAATGACACCTGAAAAAGTTCCGCATGAAACCAATATCAAGGGAAGAGTATCTAATATAATCGAATTACCGCTGCCTCCCTTCTCCCCTTGCCTTGTATACCCCGATAAACAAGTGTAGTAATACTAATGGATACAAAAATGTGGCTCGTGATCATATATAATTATATATTAATATATAAGTTGAGCAATGTGAGGCACCTAGTATCGACACATGTTAGACTAGTAGTAATATACTTGAGTATCGGTAGTTATTACTTATCACACCATTCATTCAGTCAAATATAACAAACTAGTACTAAAAACAATAACTAAGGGGGTGTTTGTTTCGTCTTAAATAACGGGCTTATGGCTTATGTGGTTTTCCACCCATCTTTCATAAGCTCACTTTTTGAGACTTATTTTGAAACTTGTCTGCTTATATAAGCTTATCATGTCATGATAAACTTATATGAAAAGTTTGAAAATAAGCTACAAAAAGTGAGCTTATGAAAGATAAGCAGAAAACCACATAAGCCATAAGCCCGCTATATAAGCCGAAACAAACACCCCCTCAACCGATGAAAAATTTTCGTACCATCACAGTCGAAGATAAAGGTCTCGACAGAATCAATCAAGGCATCAGCATCCGCAAGCTTTTGCGCAGGAACAACTTCACCACCACCAGCAGCAGCACTAGCAACAACACTATTCTTCATTGTCTTATTATCCATTCTGTTACTACTGTTCCATCCAACTCTACCTCTAACAGATGATGACGAAAACGAAACTGAAGATGATGAAATGTGGGGGTTGGTGAATTTGGCGGGAAAACTGGCTGCAGAAGAAGATGAGGAAATGATAGTTGCTGTTGATGATCTAGTTATAACCACCATTTTTTTGGGTTCCCGTGAAACTGGAGTTCATGTTTGTTTGTTTTATTTAAATAAAAATGAGTGGACTCTAAAGAGTTGGGTTTTTATCCAATCATCCAAATTTTAGGCCAGTCGTTTACTACTTTCAGTTTATCATGACATGGACCCAAGGCCTCCTTTGGTACAAGTATTGTAGGAGGAGAAAATTAACCATGGTTCACTTTCTAAAAAAAGAGAAAATTCCAAAAGAGGCAAAAAATTGGATCTTTTTTCCAAAAGAAGCCAAAATTAACATGTTTTCACAAAACGGTCATGTGCGAATGTGCGAACGTGCGATTCCACTAATTTTTTTGACACATGTCCAGACAAGTAGTACAATACCAATCATTTGTTAGCCTATATCCCAGACCATTAGTACACTCCCCAACCAAGCAGATGTGCGAACGACAGTTGTGCGAATTCCGGCTAATGTGCGATAAAAAAGCTTTTTTTTCCAGTCACCACCATCACCACCTGATCAACACCACAATCACCACCACAGATCCGATTTCTACAAGCAAACTTTCCAAGTTTACATGAACATAGAGATCCCCACTCCAAAAACCATCACAAACACCACCAATCACACACTAATAACTTCTACTTCACTCTCACAAACCCTCCGATTTTACATAAACTCAAACACCCCATTACATGGCCAACACATTCACACCCATATTCTCAAAACTGGATACCAACCCAATACTAATATTTCTATAAAATTATTAATCCTGCACTTAAAATGCTCTTGTTTGGTTTATGCACGCCAGGAGTTTGACGAAATGCCTCAAAGAACTTTAACTGCTTTTAATTACATGATTGCATGATATACGAAAAATGGTGATGTGGGTTAGTCTTTAAATTTGTTTAGGAGGCTTGTGTTGTGTGGTGAGAGGCCTGATAGGTATACTTTTTCCATGGTTTTGAAGGCGCTAGGTTGCGGGAATTGGTGTAGGATTGGGAAAGAGGTTCATGGGTAGATTGTCAAGTCTTGTGTGGTTGTGGATGATGTGCTTTTGACTGCGTTGGTTGATTTGTATGTGAAGAGTGGGAGAGTTGGTTATGTGAGACGGGTGTTTGATTTTATGATGGACGGGTGATGGCGGATCTGTGGTGGTGGTGATCAGGTGGTGTTGATTGGTGTTGATGGTGACTGAAAAAAAAAAGATTTTTTATCGCACATTAGCCGGAATTCGCACAACCGTCGTTCGCACATCTGCTTGGTTGGGGAGTGTACTAATGGTCGGGGATGTGGGCCAATAAATGATTGGTATTGTACTATTTGTCTGGACATGTGTCAAAAAAATTAGTGGAATCGCAAGTTCGCACATGACCATTTTGGGAAAACATGTTATTTTTTGCTTCTTTTAGGAAAAGGCTTAAGTTTTTTTGCCTCTTTTGAGAATTTTCTCCTAAAAAAAGGTCAATTTTCAAAAAAACTATGTGATCGACTGTGCGACTTTATTAATATTTTGATATTGTGTCTTTTCTTTAATTTAAAAAGTACTACTTGTTGGTAAGATGTTTTTTTTTTGACTGACAGCTATTATACTTTTGTATTTTGCAAAAAAACAATAAAAAAAATATTTTTCTTAATTCTTTTATTGTTTTTTGAAAAAGACAAAATGTGATCGCACCAAAATACAATAACCATCAATCATACGACAAGTTTAATTCAAATCAATTTAAAGGTAACTTACACAACCCACTAACTACTTGTATTTTATTAATAGAAAATGAGACACGTGTCAAAATGGTAGAAGAGTCGTGCAATCGATCAGTCGCAATAGTTTATTTTGAGAATTTTTATTTTTTTTCTAGTAAATGGACTATGGTTGCTTTTTCTTTTCTTTTCTTTTCTTAATTGTTTTGAATTTTCTCTTACTAGTAGATGGTATAGTTGCTGGAAAACTGTTACAAATATTATTATTTCTAAGTTTTAGGCATTATCGAATAAATGAATGTTATATTAGGTCATGCGGGTGACCACCAATACCCTACAGTGGTATCAGAGCCATCATGATCATATATAACTTAGCTATGGTTCTTAGTAATTGCTTCTATTGTCATTAAAATCGAATCTTCAATTCTGTTAAGCTTTTATTTTTATTTATTTATTTATTTTTTTAATCGTGTTGTCATGCAAATCGCGAAAACTAAGGTTGAGATCCATTAGGGTTTTCTAAACCCTAAAAGAGTAGACTTTATGAGATTACAAGGGTATCCGAGATCAAACATGAAAAACTTAATCATGTTGTCATGTAAATCGCGAAAACTAGGTTTACCTAGATTGTTATTCTTGTATGCAAGCAGTTTTGTTTTCATGTATGATTTAGGGTTTTTGAATATTTTTGGTAAGGTGAAAACTTTACTAAAAATATACTAAAACTATTTTTGGAAACCCTAAGTTACCACTCATAAGGTAAACATGATAGTTTAGGGAACAAAAAAGACTGATCAAGGTTTATAAGCCCAACTTACATGTTCTAAAACGTCCATCTTTATTGATTACAAATATCAAATACAGATACATTTTCTAAATTGATAATATTCATACTTAGATGACCGAGATTTCAAGTTCTAATAGTGCTAACAAAACTAAGATATATCAGTTCTCAAGTTTAAAAAACGGAGACCGGAATCCCAATACAGAAATATCCAGAAATTCTAAACACCTATTTTCTAAGTTGATAACATATTATATTTCCTTAAGTCAAAGTTTCTTTAAACTCGTTGATCTTGATCTGTGTATAGTTCAAAACTATATTTCTCAAAGCCGATTCAACCTTTTGCCAAAGTTGGTGCATTCTTAATGATGCCTAGTATTGTTGTAATGACAGCTACTAAAAGGACTATTACAATCCAAATCACCTACCAATGACCGAAGAAAAATGAGCCATGAGGAAATAGTACAAAAGACGATTTAGTGGGCTATACTATCAAGTCATATTTTTAATTAAAATTTAATTGTGATACCTGGGACATGGTAAAGTCTTGATATCTAATACGTAAAAAGCACATATAAGGGATAATCGGAGCATGAAACAACAAAAGTCGCATTAGTTTCATCCTATAAGTAAATTCTTGAACATAGATAGAGCCTGAAACAACAAAAGTCGCATTAGTTTATGGATGAACTGATAATATTCAGAAGGCATATGGGACCCTTTGCGTCTCGACTTGTTTAAAAACTTTGTATGGCCTCTGAATTGATTAAAAAAAGACCATGCACTTCTATACATAGACCAGTTTGCTTTTGAATATACTCTTTATACAATTCCAAGAGATTGCGTTAACAGTAAGATATTTTGATTTCCTAACATGCACTGTTATTACTATGGTGTGTTATAAGATTGTTTAGTCACAATAGAAAAAATATGATCTAAGAAAAATACCATTTGCTTGTAATATGATTTGACACCCTTTATTAGTTGCTAACATGTTTTGGGTAATGGGTCAAAGTGAGAAACATTTCGGGTTAGGTTAGATTGACTTTGAAACAATAATGTTCAATTATTGTTTATGATCTTATAAAGGGCTATTGAGATATTCTTCAAATAACAAGTTCATAATCTTGGGATGCATCACTTAACAAGGATGTTCGAAGTTTGTTGGACTCACTTGGATCAAGGAGCCTTCGAGACTTTATGACTAGGTTAAGGATTAAAGGTCAAGCAAACAATCCACCATTTATGAATCTACATGTATGGCAAGCCCTGTTGAAACGTGGGGATCACCAGAGTTTATAGCAAAATTTGATAGAGGGAGAACTACTCAACAATCTAATAAACGTCTGCATGGTGGTGGTTTTGTCTCGATTGCTGAGCACAATAGGAGACTGGTAGGTAAACCTCTTTGTGTACTATGTCACTATTTTTTCATATGTTGTGTAAAATTCACACGAAGTAACCCGCCAGTACTTTTGTCATATTTTTTAAAGATCTTTATTATACTTGTACAGAAATGTTACCAAAAGTTTTTAAATCTGTTGTACGACCTAAAACATATAGATATGTAACACTAAGAAGATCTCTGCTGTTTAACTCTCTATGTTTATATTTACAATATATTATGAATAACTTGAGTGTTTTAACATATATAGCAAAAAGAACTTGTACGAGATCCAATTGCTTCTAAACTCTTTTTTTGGACCCACATGAAGAAAGACATGACCTTTGTTGACAATGAAGCTAAAGAAACTTATGTAAGTTGCTTTGCTTAATGAGAAAATTGTTGTTGAATTATCAAGTGCTACTTTACATCTACTAAATACGTGTTATACAATTTATCAATGAAGGAACAATATATGGAAAAGCATGGGGCTCAAGATACACTCGATAAACAATCAGGGAACATAGCTAGCACATACATCAGATGGGCTGACCATGTTGGCTCAAAGAAAAGAAAGTTTTATGGTCTTCCATCCGGGTTGGATATATATGTTTTTAAGCATATTTTTGACTCTATCTGCCAAGCTTCACAAATTGTGAAATGGCTCAGTTACGAGAGATGTTAGACTGCCAAAAGATTGAAAATGATTTTTTAAAAGCTGAGCAAGAAGGTATGAAAAATATACAAGAAGCTCACACACAAAAACTTGACCAAGTTAACAAAAAAAATCTCTCTCTACCCTCTCTCTCCTCTAACAAACCCAACAGTTTTCATCTTTTTTCCCCATTAACAAAATCAATATAATTTCAATATTTCTTCATTATTTCTTAAACGAATTTCATTTCTGAATATACCAATCGACTCGTCTCATTGTTGCGCATGTAATGATGGTTGTCGATTAGGTTTTTGTTGAGTTTTGAGGAAACCCCCAATTCGTTGATTTTGGCGCCAATTTCATTTTGGTGATTTTTCACAGTATAATGCAATCCTTCACCTCTAGTGTAGTTTAGTAGTTTCTAGAGCTAGTATGTTGACTAATAAAAGGAAAACCCTAAAAAGGAATATACGTAGACCTAACAAGTATGCTAATACTGTATGTGAGTTAGATAAAAAGAAGAAGAATGTTGAGGATAAGATTGATACTGATTTAGGTGATGTAGAGGATAGGGTTGCTAGTGATTGTTCAGGGGAAAGAAGTAAGAATATGGTAAAGGATAATGTTGAGAAGGAGGTCTTAAATATTGAGGATGAGGAGATAAGCTTGAATAAATCTGCTAGTGATGTTTTGAGGAGTAATGTTCCTGCTGAAAGCAATGTAAGCTCTGTTCCTTTAACTCCTTCTGTAGAGAAACAGGATAAGAATGATAATACTTGTAATGATGCTCATGTTAAAACTGCTGAAAAATTGTCTTATTCTAAAGTTGCTAGTAATAAGGAGGAAATTCTGGATAAGAAATTGAATTTTATTCCTACTGTGACTAATGAAGATGGTACTGAAAGTGTAATTTTTGAGGAAGAGTTAGTTCAATTAGGTAGTGTTAGGTGGAATTTGACTATATGTGGTTATTTTGTTGGAAGTAAAATGCCTATTGGGGAGCTTAGGTATAACCTGATGAGAATGTGGGGAAAATTTGGGCTTGCTGAAATTTTTTCAACTAATGATGAGGTATTTTGTTTCAAATTTAAGCATGAACATGGGATGAATCAAGTGTTAGACAGTAGTCCTTGGTTAGTTGGGGGTAGACCATTACTTGTCCAAAAGTGGAGTCCTGATGTTTGCTTGGTTAAGTCTAAACCTGTGACTGTTCCTTTATGGATTAAGATATATGATGTCCCTTTGGAGGCTTGGACTGTACAAGGTATTAGCTCTCTGGCTAGCAGCCTAGGTAAACCATTGTCAATGGATGATATGACAGCAAGGATGTGTCAATATGGTAAGGGTAGACTTGGTTATGCTAGAGTTCTAGTTGAAGTTGATGCTAAAAAGGAGTTTAAGGACAATATTGTTGTACAATACAGGAATGCTTTAGGAAGTATTATCAGGACTAAAATTGTTAGAGTTGAGTATACGTGGAAACCTCCTGTTTGTAAGCATTGTGGTGTGTTTGTACATAGTTTTGAACAATGTAACAAAAGGCCTAGGTCTACTGAAGAGGTCAATAAGTTGCAAATTGATAACAATGTGAGGCAAAAGGATAATGACAAATTGGCAAAAGACAATAAGCAGGTGAATAATAATCCACAAAGTAGGAGAACTAATCCTATTGGCCAGGGTAATATGAATGCTAATAAGAATGGAATGTATTATAAGAGTGATACTTTTCAAAATAGAGTTGAGTACAAACCTAAACAGAGTTATGATCATGGTAAGAAAGCTGGTATGGAAAATGTTAATAAGATGAAAGATAAATGTCAGGAATATAGTCCTAAGGGTAAACATACTGTGAATAACTCACCTAGTATAAGTAATCAATTTGATGTGTTAGGATCTTATGAAGAAGGTGTTGGGGATGACTTGAATGAAGAACAGAGGAAGGAAGTAAACCAGTTTGTTGATAAGAAATTGCAGCCCACCCCTAGTGAACAGAGTAAATGGCCTGATAAAATGGTTGAATACTTTAATACTAGGTGGAGAATGATTGTTGAATGTAATAGGGAAGAGGAGGATGTTTTAGAAGATAATTATTTTGAAGGTAGATGTATGATTGATAATGAACTAGAGGGGGTGGATGGCTGTTTACAGCCTTCTAGCTAATTTCTTTCATGCTTTTGTACTAAAAAAAACCAAAAATAGAATAAATATGGAGTTTAAAATGGCTTCCTGGAATATTAGGGGTATTGGAACAAAGGATAAAAAGATGAAGTTAAGAATCTGATTCATGACCATAAGCTTAGTATTTGTGCTGTCCTAGAAACTCATGCTAAAGCTAGTGATCTTGATAAGGTTTGTAAAAGAATTTTTGGTCAGTGGAGTTGGGTTTCTAATGTGAATACTTGTAGTAAAGGTTGTAGAATTGTCTTGGGTTGGAATAGTAATGATGTACAGATTGATGTTCTTAGTATGACATGGAAAAGTATTTTGTGTGTGGTGGAGTATACTCAACAAAAATCTAAATTCTTCTGTTCAATTGTTTATGCTGCTAATCATGGAAAAGAAAGAAGGAATTTATGGAAAGAGTTAAGCTATCAAAGTAATATCACAAATGGGCATCCTTGGGTTTTGCTTGGAGACTTTAATGTTACTATGGCACCTTGTGAGCATTCTGCTGGTGGTTCTTTTGTTACACAAGATATGCAGGAATTCAAAGATTGTGCTAACTTAATTGAAGTGGAGGATATTTGTTGTTCTGGTTTCCAATTCACATGGTCCAAGTCTCCTCAAAATCCTATGGCAAGTACTCTCAAGAAGTTAGATAGAGTTATGGTTAATGGCAATTTCATGAATACATTTAGTCAAGCTCATGCTATATTTCTCCCTTACATAATTTCTGATCATAGCCCTTCATTACTGATTATTCCTGATGGTCTACCATTTATGCCTAAGCCTTTTAGATTTGCAAATCATATAGCTGATAAAAACAGTTTTCTGAGTGTTGTGGATCAATGTTGGAAGGAAGATGTGCAAGGTGTTAAAATGTTCAAGGTTGTTAAAAAGTTGAGAAGTTTGAAGAAACCTTTGAAGAGGCTTAACTGGCAGAATGGGAATGTTTTTGAGAAGGTAATCAATCATAAAGATAAACTTAGAGAATGGCAAAGTAAGATAGATAGAGACCCAAGTAATAATGAGGTCAAAAAGAGGGTGTTAAAATTCTACATGAGTACAGAGATGCTCTGGATGATGAAGGTAAACTTCTTATGCAGAAAACTAAAATTGAATGGTTAAAAGAGGGAGATAGAAATACAGCTTATTTCCATAAAGTTCTTAAGAGTAGGCTGAATAGAAGTAGAATTGAATGTGTGTGTGATGAGACCGGACAGAGATATGTTGGCAATCAAGTTCCTGAGCAATTTGTTAAGCACTTTCAAAAAATTTTGGCTACTGCAACTGTTGTCCAATCAATTGAAGGTAGAGATGATCTTTTTACTAATGTTCTCATTAGGGGAGTTGCAGAAGAAATGATACAAGATGTTTGTGATAGTGAAATCAAGAAGGCTATGTTTGATATAGCTGATGTGAAAGCACCAGGTCCTGATGGTTTCACTACATGCTTCTACAAAAAAGCTTGGTCCATTGTGGGAAGAGAGGTTTGTGCTGCTATTAAAGATTTTTTTCTACATGGAAAGCTTCTTAAGGAAATCAACTCTACAATTATTTCACTGGTTCCCAAAGTTAATACACCTTATAAGGTATCTGATTTTCGACCAATAGCATGTTGTAATGTTATATACAAATGCATCAGTAAGATCCTTACAGAAAGAATTAAGAATGAGCTGGATAAAGTGGTGAACATGAATCAAAGTGCATTTGTCCCTGGTAGAAGTATTCAAGATAACATTTTGATTACTCAAGAGCTTTTGAGAGGGTATAATAGGAAAAATGGAGTTCAAAGATGTGCATTAAAAATTGATCTTCAAAAGGCTTATGATACTGTGAGTTGGACCTTTTTAGAATCTATTTTACACAAGTTTGGCTTTCATGCTAGAATGGTGAGTTGGATCATGACCTGTATCTCATCAACAACCTTCTCTATTTGTGTGAATGGCTGCTCTTATGGATACTTCAAAGGGGCTAGAGGTCTTAGACAAGGAGACCCCATTTCTCCTTATTTATTTACTTTGGTGATGGAGGTTTTATCACTATTAATGGCTAAGAATACTCAAGATAACTCTGGTTTTAAATTTCACTTGGGCTATAAGGAAATGAAGATGACTCACTTATGCTTTGCAGATGATCTTATGGTTTTCTGCCATGGTGATAAGAGGTCAGTTCAGATTATTAAAAGCACTCTTGAGGAATTCAGTGGCTATTCTGGCCTTCATCCTAATATGGCAAAAAGTACTATATTTTTTGGTAGCATTAATGCTCAGAAAAGGAGTGAAATTCTGAGTGTTATACCATTTAGTATTGGCAAGCTTCCTATGAAGTATTTAGGGGTACCTCTTCTGTCCAAATGCCTGAGTGTAGCTGATTGTAAGGTTTTGATTGATAAAGTTAGAGACAAAGTGGATGATTGGAAAAATAAATGGTTATCTTATGCAGGAAGAGTGCAATTAATCACATCTGTTCTTGCATCTATGCAAATTTACTGGGCATCAGTGTATTTCTTACCAAAAACTGTTATTCTGGATATTGATAAAGTCTTGAAAAGGTTTTTGTGGAATGGGGGTGATAAAGGGAATGTTAAATCAAAGTTAGCTTGGAAAATGGTGTGCAGACCTAAAGATCAAGGAGGCCTGGGGATTAAGCTTCTGAAAGAGTGGAATGAAGTTCTACTTATGAAGCATGTTTGGAATATTATTATCAATAAGCAAACTCTTTGGGTCCAATGGGTCAATAGAGTTAAGTTGAAATTGAGGAACTTTTGGACTGTAGAGGTTGAAAATGGGGATAGTTGGAGCTGGAAAAGGTTTTTGGCTTTAAGAGATAAAATGAAACTGTTAATACAAATATCGCCTAAAAACGTTATTTATATTTTACGATCTTTGCTAAGTTTTGTTTATGACAAAGTATGAAGTTTAGCTATAAGTAAATCATCACTTTTAGTGTTTAAGTCTTGTTTAACTAAGGTTAACATTTCCTTTTAAACAAAATATTGTTTTTATTTCTTAAACTAAAAAGAGTCTTGTCACATCACATTTATTTCTTAATATAGTAAGGTCACATCACATTTAGGGCAAGCTTTGTCATTATACATTTATGGTAAGAAGTGTGTTTGACTTACTAAGTGGTAGCTTGCAAGTTTAGTGTTTGACTTGATATTATGAGATGCGACATTGTTTGGTTTGCAAGAGTAATGAGATGTGACTTTGTTTGGTTTGCAAGATTTATTGCAAAAACCAACTGCAGCCCTGGCGGTACACGGGCGGAACCCTTTTAAGGGGTCCGCCTGATCCGCCAGACCTGCAGAATTGTTTGCTATAAATACCAAACCATTTGTTAGTTTTTTGTAACCCTTTTAGGACATATTTTCACATACTCTCTCAACTAACTCAATAATCTTTTGATTTGTGTGCTTCTCTTATGTAGCAAGGGACTTCACAAGATCATTCAAGAAGTTACAAGCTTCAACTCTAAAGTTGCAAGTCTTGGTAGCTTGGTCATGTATAAGCTTTGATAGTTTATACTTCATGTGTGTCATGTATATAGATGTAAGTGGTTAGTATTCTAGGCCTCAAAATACGTAGTGTGTCGGGAGTTGTTGTACCCTTGTAAAAGAACTAACGGGAGTGGTTGTACCCTTGGTAAAGAACTCGACATCTAGCTTAGTGTCGGTAAAAGCATAAGCGACGATGGGAGTGGTTGTACCCGTGTAAAAGAACTCGACATCTAGCTTAGTGTCGGTAAAAGTGTAAGCGACGTTGTAAAGGTTTTCTCCGCCGGTGAAAGGAGCTTGTTGATTAGTGCTTATAACTCTCAAGTTGGAAACTCGGAGCGTGGATGTAGGGCAAGGAAAAAGAGTCCTTGTAGCCGAACCACGATAAACAATCGTGTTATGGTTTGATCGTTTCTTTCTTTATCTTTGCTTATTACATGTTGTTCTTTAGTTAGAATTGCTAGTTACGTATAAAGCTTTTCAAAGAACTAAACAAGTAAAGATGTGTTTGTATCTTCAAACAAAAGTAAAAGCTTTTCAAATAACTAAACAAGCAAAGTTAAGATTATCACAAGCAAAGATTTTCAATGTATGAAACTAGTAAAGTTAAAATTGATATTTACATAAAAAGCTTTTCAAAGAATCAAACATATAACGTTGTGTTTATATCTTTAAGCAAACGTAAAAGATATTCAAGTTAAAAAGAATCTAAAAAGCGGTAAACTATTCAACCCTGTTAGGTCACCATTTTGTAAACACAAGTATAATGATAAGAGAAATGAGATGAGAATGAGATTGGGATGATTATGAGAAATTTGAGAAAGTGAAATGCAAGAGTTTCCTTAATGTTTTCAAATAACCAACCAAATATTACAAAGACCTAAGCCATCTATATATAGGGAAGGAGCTAGGGCAACATTCCCTCTCCTCCCATTCTAGAAAACGTATGGGCCATAAAGCCCATGGATCACTTAGCTTAAGTCTAGTAAACATGTAATATTACATAAGTGTAAGAAATAAAATAACTAAAGCAACCTATTATTACAAATGACCGAGACTTCATAAAATAGTAAAACTATGGTTCCAACAATCTCCCCCTAAGGGTCGGTCATCATGGTTGCTTGACGTCTTCGTCTTAATCTTTGACTTTCATAGCTTTAGACGTCTTCAGAAATGATTAGAATAATGATGGATGTACTTTGCTCTTTGACTTTGTTCTTTGATGATGTTGTTGTGATTATGTTATGAAGTAATCTGCCGTTCGTCACTCCTGCGTCTGTGGTGGTTGTCCGCCATTCCAACATGCTCATACATTTTTTGAGTTCTGACTTATACATGCACGTAGTCCCTTTCTTTCACATAAGATCTTTGGTCTTTAAACTTTGTAGATTCTTCTTTTTGGCGTAGAATCTTACTTTGAACTTTGTGTTGCTTTGATCTTTGAGGGAGCTTTTGATGATAGCAAGATGCATGTATGAGCATGTGGAATCCGTCATCATGGAAGTGAGGTACCTGCGAGTAGACAGTTAGCAATAAATCACCGGTACTTACGGATAAGGAATTAGAGCTCATCAACAGCATATTGTGAAGACTCCTTCTAATCCTTATCCAGGCCGTTCCCATATCAGATACTCCCGAAGGAGCTTACGAGACCTACTAGGTAGCTCAATGACTGGGTGAGTCGCTGGGGATCACTCCACGACTGTAGACCGTAATGGAACCACCGCAAACACTAAGCGTAACCCTTGTGGGGTTACCGAAGTGACCTGCTGTCAGGGCTGTTTGATGATGACCCTGGCAGGATTTTCGTTCAATCATTGAGAAATACTTATGTAATCCTCTCATAAACGTTCTAGGCAGATTGCTAAGATCTGCGAAGGACTCGATAGTTTTCAACTGATGCCCATTGATGTAGAACACCAGTCGTAGAAATACTAAGTGTTCCTAAGAGATCTTTGATGTATCTCAAGGCTCTAGACTCTATAAGTGCACACCTAGGTTTCCTATGCGGAGACTGGGGATGTCCTATTTCAATATCAACCGTCTCTAAGAGATAGGTCGATAGGTTACGCGGGTTCCCCTGTGAGAATGAAACAAGTCCTTTTAAGAGAACTTGAGTGGTTAAGAAGGTTTAGTGCATTGCGTCACTGGGTCCATGACGACTTTGTCTTCAATACCGGTGTTGCCTTAGCAACAACCAGTAGCATACGTATTGAACCCGGTGTCTGCCCTAAGGTTGAACATATGGAGGGCTATTTCTTTTCACCCTTACTTTACTTTTCTTTTTAATTCTTCAACTCCTTCTTTCCCTTTCATTCATTTCTCCTTTTTCTGTATCATACCTAAGGACTTCTAATTCTAACTATGGGAGATGTCCTTGGGTAGATCCCTCCGGCTCTGGCGGATCATAGGACGGATATTCCTATCTTAATCACCTTATAACTCCGACAGTAGCCAAGAAACCTTTGATTGAAAATCTCTCAAAGTGTTTGTGATAATCAAATATTTTGGTTAACACTTTGAGAGTTTTGCGTACACTTTTGAAGGGCTCCCCCTGCACATGTGCTCATAAGTGTTTAAATAAATTTGCACATGCGGGAGGAGCAAGCACTTTTGAATTGATCCACTTTCCGTGAACACGACCGATTCGAGACACGCTTACATCACTAGTTAAACTAGCTTGAAATTATTACCCGGCCTGATCAAGTCCACAGAAAGTTTCTCGAGACGGTACTTTTCTACTAAGACATATCCTTTTCGAGACACGCTTACGTGGCTAGTTAAAGAGATACATAGTCAGCTTTTAGGTGACTACTAGCTCTAGTAACTAACTTGATGTTATTACCCGTCGAGGATAAGTCCTTTCGATGTTACTAACTTGTATTATCTCGTCAATTCCTGGGTTAATACTGAGTCTAGCTCGCACATGATACAACTTAAAGCTTTGACTTCGTATGTTTTAATCACTTTTTCATTTTCTCCCCCTCAAAAATAGCATATAAGATGGTGTTTTTGACAAACTTTTAGATTAAAATATGCCTTTTGAGTCTTATGGGGAGATACATCAAGAACTTTTGATTTTGAGCAAAGTATTTTGTTTTGACAAGTGCTCCCCCTCAACAAGTGATTAGGTCTTATTGAGGTGAAATACTTGTCCTTTTGAGCAGAATTATGAAAAATCATAAATGTTTGATTAATTCTACTCAAAAGTAAGAAGCCTTCGCTCCTTATGTTTAGGATTGAGGCACTGAAGCGTACCTCAGGGTCCTTTAATTACAAGCACGGGTTGTACACTGTTATGTGTGCACAAACCATTATGGAAAAATGATTCAATCAATGAAACAATTGATAATGAAAAAATATGACCAAATGTACCAAGTTATTCTTCGTCTGGAAGTGGAGCATTGAAGTTAGTGAACTGAGGTTCTGGTCTTTCGAAGTTTCTGACAGGAAACGATGGTCTGGCACCGATGTAGCTTTCCAGTCGTCTGATCTGTTCCCGTCGAAATAACCGTTCTTCAATCTTTAAGACAAAGTTACGAACTTGTCTTCTGGAGCTGGATTTCCATCTAGGTTGTTCCCCCTTAGCTATCTTACGGCGATCATCATTCAATCTTTTGACGAGCCCATCACGAACTAACTTGAGTGTAACATCACAGAATTTATGTACTTCATCGAACCTCATGAAGCTTTGTAGCTTTTTGCTGTTGATGTAGGTGAAACCAAACGGTTCTTGGATGAGAGTAAACTGTGGTGTTTCATAGAGACCATCAAAGTAGAACTGTGGCTTTGTCAAATTGATCTTCTGTTGGTAACTTTCCACTCCAAGCTGAAGATCTTCCACTCTTTCTTGAACAATCAGTCGTCGGATGTAAAGAAGTAGCGATGCCATGAAGTTGTACTGAACGTCTCTATCGAATCCGCGCATTCTACTTTGAACCTTTTCAAGATACATATCTTCAATGTCATTGAGATTAAGGTTGGGAAAGTCGGCTTCGGAGAACTTGTACTTCTTTTCATCTTGTCGTTTAACAACAATTTCACGCATGAAAATGTAGTTAAATCGTTTTGACTGCTGAATCTCCAAGATATCGATGATCTTAGATTGCTGCTTCACATTTTCCAATGACGTTTCTCCTAATCTGCTGGTATAACCGAGTCGACGACGATCTGGTCAATGTTGAATTCCATGTAGAGCATCTCTGTCGTAAGCTACGATGGAGTTGCTGAAAATACGGGTAGTTTCTTCAATGGCTGGAATTTCGTATCTAGCGGCTGGTACTGAGATTGTGAGTGAGGAAGCATATTTCTTCTTGGATATCTCTTGAGTGAGCTGGATGTTACGAAGATCTTTGTTGAAGAAGAAGCTGTAAGGTATCTTCGGTTTGTCAGGAAATCCTTTCAACGGTAATGGTTTGGTCCAGTCGGTGAAGTAAGGTTTTTCATGATTCTTGGAACTTAGATCGATATTCACTTCAGGATTTAACCAGTCAAAGTCGGCAGACATTGCACTAGCTATATTCTGCATGTGATATTCGTATTCGACTTTGTTTCCAGATCTTTTCTTGAGGAATTCTTGTGCATCCTTATTGATTCTTCTAAGCTCTGCCTTTGTGAGTTTGTTGATGTGAAGATCCTTCATAATGACCTGGGTGAACTGAAGAGTGTTACCAGGAAGAGGTTCTTCTTCTTCCAGAGGAGGTTGAGCTTGGACCATTTCTGTCAGCCAATCATTCTGAGGATTGTCATCATTGTCGAGCCATGAATGACGTGTTTTCTTCTTGGATTTCTTAGACTTGGATGTAACATCTTTGTCTTTGGCTTTGGACGGTGATGATGGACCAGCATGAGAATCATGAGTTGGTGGAGCACGGTAATCGGTGTCAAGTTGATCTTGGAAGTCATCAGTTTGTTCCATGAACATTTCTTCATCTTCGGTTTGACCTTCACCAGTAGCTGAGGGTTGTTGTTGAGTTCCAGGAGGAGTGGAGTCCTTTTGTGGTTGTAGAGAGGATGAGGGACCTGTTCCAGACTTAGGTTTCTTGCCTTTGGAGTTTGGGTCAGGATCGTCATCTTTTCTAGTCCGTTTACGGGTTCCAGCAGCATCTTTGCATGACTCCTTTGATAAGTAAGCTGCCATAGCCTCATGAAGTGCTTTTTCTTCAGCAGTTTGTGTGGTTTTGGAGGCAACATTGTCGAAGATTTTGGCAAGCATTTCGTTGAAGGACAGTTCAGGGACAGGTGGAGTCACAGTAGAAGGTTTAGCGGTGTGAAGCGTGAATGGTGTAGTAGACAACATTTTCTTCGTAACACTCCTGATTCTGTGATCCAAGTTGTCATTGATTGGTTTGAGAAGGTCTGCAATGGTAGGAGTGATCATCTCAACCAGATTATCAGTGAGAAAATCATGTGTTGCAGTTCTGATAAAGCCTTCGTAATCAGATTTCAAGAACTTGTCGATCAGCTGCGTAGAATCCTGGAATTCCTCAACTTGTTTAGTAAGTTTGGTAACCATGTCGGTGAGTTTGTTCACTTGCTCCTGAAGATCAACTTGTTGTTTTGGTTCATTGATCGAATGCTGTTTAGATGCGGTTTCAGAAGGTGTGGGAGATGAGTGCTTGGGTGATGATTCGGACGATGACTCGTTGTGAGAGTCCGAAGAAGAAGCGGGAGGAGTCGGATCCTTTGGTGGAGAGTCTTGAGGAGGTGGAGGTTGTGCGGAGGAAGTCTGCTGAGAAGATGATTTAAGAAACATGTTGGTGTCGAACGCGTTCTTCTCTTCGTTTTCCTTTCGACGACGTTCCTCTGCTTCCTCTGCTTCTCTTGCAAGAAACTCTGGAGTAATAAGATATTCATGTTCCTGATCCGTAGCTAAGTTCTCTTGACCGCCAACATTCTCCTCTACAGTAGCAGTCTCAGTCATGTGGACATCTTCAGTCTTGTCTGTATCCTTAACGTTGTCATCAGGTTGTGGAGCTGATTCTGACGTTGTTGGAGGAACCATACTGCTTGTAGCCCCTACATGTTCTGACTGATTGATAGGTGGTGGTGTTGGAGGGTGTGATAGAAGTCGGCTTTCAAGACTTGCTTTCCTCTGTTCTTTCCTAAGCTGCTTTTCTTCATCTCTAGTGTCGACAACTATACTCTTAAGTTTGCGTTTATCGACTAATGGTTCAACGATTGCTTCGTCTTCATCATCATTTGGCTCATTGATAGTGACTCCTTTTCTTCTCCTTGTCTCTTCTTCATAAGTTTCCAGACTTTGTTGTACTGCAATCTCTGTTGCTTGAAATCCTTCATCAGGTGCTCTGTATCTCAGTTCATAGTCTGGTTCTTCTTCATCAGATTCAGTATCAAATTCGGACTCGGTGTCAGAAGGTGGAGGAGTAGGTTCATCCCGAATAAAGTACTCAGGAGTTGCCTTCTTCTTTGGTATGGTTGCAGGTTTAGGTTTGGATGTAGGTTTAGGTGTGGTAGTAGTCTTGGGTTTTGCCATTGTAGCAGACTTAGATCTTGTATGCAGTGATCCAGTGGTGCTCGTGGTACTCCCAGACTTTACACTTCCTTTGCTACGAGTCTTTATAGTTGCTTCTTCCAGTTCCCCTTTGTAAGCCAGATCATACAACTTGAAGTTTGCCCTATTCTTAATGTTGTCATTCAGAAGGTATTCGGGAATCCTCATTCCTTTGATCTTGGTAGAGGAAGTGGTCGATTTGATGAATAAGGTGGTGAAGTCGTCCTCGAAGAGGTGCTTCGGCTCATTAGGATCAGCCATCCTCTTGATGAATTCTGGAGAACTTTTGCAGAGATGTTCAATGATAAGCTTGGTGAATCTTGTGAATGGTATCATAGTCTTCACACGGTCGGTCTGAATACTGTAGATGATATCATTCATGATAGGAACTGCAAAGTCAATTGGTGTCAGAGTCACCATTCCCCAGAATGTTTGCAGGTGTTCGAGCCTTGGATGTTCATGACCACTTTTCCTTCCAGATATAGATCTAACAACCAACAAACAGAATGTTCTCCAAGGCTGAGGGATATACTTGACATTGAATTTGGAAAGCTTGATTAGAGGTTCATCATCATCAACCTCATATCCTAATTCAATGAAGAAGTCAAGAAGTTCCAGGTCAGGTAGTATCGGAGCAAATTCGTTGTCAGTTTGTGGCATGAGAAGGGCTGTTCGAAGAACGTCATGATCTACAGAGTAATCTTGGCCATCTAAGGTAACAGTGAAAGACTCATTATCCAAGTTGGTCTGAGCAGTAAGCCAGAACTGATGAAGATAGAACAGTGGAACTGAAGTAGAGCAGGTGAGAAGTGGTTTGCATGGATGTGCCAGTAGGATATCTTTCACAATCTTGCATGATTTCTTTGTGATATTCAACTTGTTGAAATCGACTCTGGGATTGTTGTTGCCAATTGTGACATTGTAGTTCTCGGGAGTGATGTCATCCAAGGTGAGTAATGGAAGAGGTTGTTCTGCGACGTTCTCAGTGTGTTCAGCCATGTTTATCTGAAAGTTTTCGAAATTGTATAATTTCGAAAACTAAGTTTCGAAAATTTCGAAAATTATCGAGAAAATTTTTGGTTATCGAAATCTTATTTTTTCGATAAACCTGATTAAGTATCGAAATCTAATTTTTCGATAAACCTGCTTCAGTATCGCAATCTTATTTTTCTCGATAATCTGCCAAGTTTCTCGAAAATCTTCCAAGTTTCTCGATAAGCTGCCAAGGTTCTCGATAATCTGCCAAGTTTTCGAAAACTTATTTTCGAAATCTCATTTGAAGTTGGGCTAAGTTTCTCGATAATTGGTTAAATCTACACTTTCCACAAGATCCATTTCTACACAAGTGTTCGAAGATGTCTCAGCCACCGAATCACTACTTTCCTCATGTTCAACAACAAACATCTCAGCAACAACAACCTCAGCAGTATCAGCAACAACATTACCTTCCGCACACAATGAATCAACAACCTCCTAAATACAATCCACAACAACAATACCTAATGATGCAACAACAGCTCATTTCTCAACAACAACCATATCAAGTGCCACTACAAAACACTCAGTTTTCCTCCAAACAACCTCACTGGTTTGACAGAATGTGTGAAGTTATCACAACTCAACAATCCCGACATGAGGCAGGATCACTTGAGACACCTCCAATGCTAACACCTGGTAACTATGTGCAATGGTCAAGTCGATTCTTACGCTTTCTTGAACTTAAGAAACCTCATGGGCACTTCTTAAAGCAAGTGATACTTGAAGGACCATTTGAGTGGCCAACAAGATTTGAAGCTGGTGATCCTAATGCTGATCCTCCACGTCCTCCTGGTGATAGACCCCTTCCAGAAACTGCACTCACTGAAGAACAGAAACTACATCGTGAAGCTGATCAGTATGCAATGGCTTATATACTTCAAGGTATACCCAATCCGATCTATCGCAGTGTCGATGCTCAGAAAACAGCCAAAGCTATGTGGGAACACGTTCATCTCCTAATGGAAGGAACTCAATTGAACAAAGATGACATGGAATCCAAGCTTTACATGGAATACACTGACATCACAATTGAACCTGGAGAGTCACTTGAATCCTACTATCATCGTTTCACAAATGTGGTCAATGATCTGGAACGTCACAAAATCACAGTACCAAGGATCGCTGTGAACTCCAAATTTGTTGGTAGTCTTGGCCCTGATTGGCATAAATATGTGACATTTGTTCGTCAAACGAAGAATCTTCATGATGCTCCATATGGGTTGTTGTATGATTTTCTGAAACACCATGAACCTGAAGTGGAAAAAGATAGAGCTCTACGAGGAGGATACACACCAACAACAACACCAAATTCATTGGCTCTCGTAGCTCAATCTCCCTATGCTCCACCACCAATGTCAAATCATGCATATGTTCAAGAGCAGAACTACTTCAGTTATCCACAATCTTCCACCTCGAACCAAATGGTCCCTTATGATTCATCTCCACAAGATTCTTCTACTCTACTTGTTTCATCAAACAACAATGATGCTGTGTTCTACTCCAACTCCAATGATGATGACGATGATGACTTTAATACGTTGAATCAGGGACTTGCTCTTATTGCTCGTGCATTCAGCAAATTCTCCAACAAAACAAACAACCGTCAACGTTCATCTTCAAACACAAGAAATCAAGCTGTTGTTAATGATGGAAGAGTGGAAATTCAGAATCGTAGCTATGGTCGATCTGGTTCAGGAAGCTCTTCAGGAAATTATGGGAATGGTCAAAGGTTTAGTAACAATACCGGGTTCAGAAACAACTCAGCATCTCCTCAACAAAGGTCTGACTCAGTTGCTACAAGAAACTCCAGCTCAGGGAATGCAGTTTGGTGCTACAATTGCAATGAACAAGGTCATATAGCTACAGCATGTCCCAAACCCAGAACTCGGGGTAGTAAGTTTCACAAGCAGGCATTACTAATGGCTCTTCAAGATGAAAAAGATGGACATTTCCCTGAACAGGACAACAACTTCATGGCAAATGTGAACAACGATAATGACATGGAAGATCTGGAAGCCAATGCTGCTGTGATGCTTATGGCCAACATGCAGGAACATAAGCTCTAAACTGTATTTTAATTGTCTATGTACTTCCTTTTCCGTATTTTATGTTCATGAAAATCTTTTTGACAACGTGACAAATTTGTTTTTGTTTTTGAAAGTTCAGTTTGAAGACATTCAACTTGTGTTTTCAATTCACCCTTCTCACTTTCAAGTTTCGAAATCAACTTTCCGTGTGACTCAATTAAATCTTGTATTTTGCGTTGAAGATCTTGTTCTTTGTTATAAGATTTCGATAACCAAAAATTTTCTCGATAATTTTCGAAATTTTCGAAACTTAGTTTTCGAAATTATACAATTTCGAAAACTTTCCCAAAAGTCGAAGTACTTAACTTTCTTATACAAGAAAGAAAATACCGAGTCCACACAAACGAAGACGAGGTAGTGCACTTTGAGAAGATCTCGAAAGAAGCAAGTAGAAAGATCTCGATAACTTGTAGGTTTTGTTTTTCAAAGAAAGCAATCCTTAAATTCGTTTTTCTTTCAAGATACTTGTACTTTTATGTATAAAATGTGTAAATCTTAAGGAAAGTAGAAAACTTTATGAAAAATTTCACACTTGTAAAGATCTCGAAAAAAGTACAAATATCTAAAAAATCGAATATTTAGTAAAAGTTTGGAACTTTTTGGTTTGTTTTGATTTTAAACACAAGTTTGTAAGCAAAGATGTGAGAAAAACCAAGAAACTAACAAAAAAATAAACTTTTACAAACAATTCGATAATAAAAAACGATTTTAAAAGAAAGAAATCAATGAAAAAACAATAACTACACCTTCCTCTAGCGAATGCTACCACTTGTTAGGTCACCATTTTGTAAACACAAGTATAATGATAAGAGAAATGAGATGAGAATGAGATTGGGATGATTATGAGAAATTTGAGAAAGTGAAATGCAAGAGTTTCCTTAATGTTTTCAAATAACCAACCAAATATTACAAAGACCTAAGCCATCTATATATAGGGAAGGAGCTAGGGCAACATTCCCTCTCCTCCCATTCTAGAAAACGTATGGGCCATAAAGCCCATGGATCACTTAGCTTAAGTCTAGTAAACATGTAATATTACATAAGTGTAAGAAATAAAATAACTAAAGCAACCTATTATTACAAATGACCGAGACTTCATAAAATAGTAAAACTATGGTTCCAACAAACCCCCCTTCTAGTTTTCCACAATTGGCATCAGGAGCTACGTTACTCAAGATCTTTAAAATAGATTGTATTTTAAAACTTGGATCGATCCATGGATTTTGAAAATCTAAAAGAAGGGCAACCTATTCAAAACCCACCGCTATTTGAACAAGAAAACTTACTTGAATAGAAAAGTAATTTTGAAAACTATGTGAAATCAATTGATCAAGATCTTTGGCATGCTATTTCTTTTGGTGATTTCAAACCAAAGAAAACAAGTTTTTTAAAACCAAGATAACTATCTTAAACTTGATAAAAATACTAAAGCTAAAACAATGCTTTACAAAGCTTTAGTACCAAATATAAAAGAATGTATTTTTGTCAAAAGGCTAATGATGTTTGGAAAAATATGGTAAACTTTCATCAAGGAATATGTCAAGTCAAAGATGATCAATTTGATCTTACATATGAATTAGAAGTTTTAGAAAAACTAATTGATAGACACTTAGTAGAAGTTAATACATGTGCTACTAGTTTAAATTGTTTTAAATGAAGGTACAAGTGAAGATGAGTACGTGTGTTTTGATGAACCTGCTTGCGTATCTTGGAATGAAATGGATGTTGACGAAGACAATGATCCGGTAGTTAATTGTCAATTTATTGAAACAACAAGCAAGGTGTAAGTAAAGGTGATTACTCGTGTCAAGCTCGTAGTAGACTTGCTTGCGATTCATGGAATTACACGGATGAAGATGAAGTCAATCATCCGGTTTGTGATTCTAATTTAGATAAAACATCAAGCAAGGTACACTTTGAAACCAAACACTTTTGCTTTGATTAATTTATCCTAGAGATTTCTAAACTAGAAAATGAGTCTAAACGTTTATGCAACATGGACCTAAAAACTATCTTCAAGAATGAGTCTTCAAAATCTTTTAAGAATATCTTTGAGAAGGAAATCTTATTAGAAGATAAAATGTCTAGAATTGAGAGTAATGTTGAAATTGATCTAGAATGTAAATTATGTCTAGATTACAAACATGAGATTAAAATGCAAAATGAGAAAAGAAAAATTATTAGTTAAATTTGATGAAAGCTCAAAATCTCTTGAAAGATTGTTGAGGAGTCAAAGGGTGTTTAATGATAAAACCGGATTAGGACTAAACTCAAAAGCACCATCAACTAATAAAACAAAGTAAGTAAAATTTGTCAAACCTAGAAGAGAGATTTAGAAATAATTCAATCTCTAATAGAAACTCATGATAAAAGGATTAGGATTATTATTCTCTATGCTTTTATATGATTATGTAACTTTCTTGGATACATGAGTTATTGAGTTTCAAAGCGAGTCGTCAAACCAAGATTTTACGCGTAATGCTTATCCGCTTGATAGCATCTCTAAGCAATTTAAAAGGTACGCGTTACTTCAACTTGACTTTGATTGTCTCTTGTTTCTAGCATTATGTGTTCGAATATGTGTTATTTGTAATACTCTAGAGTGTCTACCTGCTATTTGTAAATAACTAAGATTAGATTCTATGCAACAAGGAATTTAGTTTTTGGTACTAGTAGGAGATATAAGGTGCTTTGGTTCTTTAACCATCAAGAGATAAACATGAAAAACTCTTGAGTAAGTCTCACTCAACTCTTGCTTACAAGTGAGCTAACTAAGAATTTCCTAAGTGTTAAAATGTCTAACACTTTTGTGATGCTTGCAAAACTAACCTTTGTTAAACAATTTTCTCAAACACCATACTTTGAGTCTATAATTGTGCTTTTCTTAAATCACTTCTCTATGATAATCATACATAAAACACACAAGGTGAAATAAATCACATTAGCATACATTAGGATGTGTGAAAGAAAATGAGTTTTCAACATCTAGGATTTACTCATCAAATGTGACACATAGTCTCATGATGTTGTACCTCTTGAACTTTTTCAAAACAAATAGAGTTCATTGTGTCTTAAATAAGAAAACCCAAAGAGTCGAGGAGTCATTGAATATAACATTTAACGAGTGACCTCCTCCTTCTAAGATATTATCTTTGGTAGATGATAACTTAGTCGAAAGTCCAATGATGGCAAGACAAGCATGGAGTAAAAGTACAAAATAACATCTTCTCACCTTGAGTCAAACATCGAATCAAGTAAAATTGACATAAGTCATAAAACTTGATTTATAGGTCATAGTTGTGTCTAAACAAATTCAACAAAAACAATTTTTGGAATTTAGAATAAAACAACTAGTGAAACAAAATTGATATTTCAAAGTAATCAAGTGAGTATTGTGTCAATATTTGAAAGACTTTTTGATAATAAAAGCAAGCCACAAAAGTAAGGGATTTTAACTTAAAGACATTCCTAGTTGCTCTCTTGTTCTCAATGGTTAAGTTATTGATGACTTATCAAGAATGAGATTAGTAAATCCGTAGGTAAAACTAAACATAGAGAAATGTTTGGAAGAATACTTGTTCTCATAACATTTAGATTCAACATTATGTTTAGCTTTTGTCTACGTGCTCGTGTTAAAGAAGATCCTAAAACAACTCTTTAGTTGAGCCTATTTGGACACATCATAAGGTACTACACAACTAGGATTATGGTATCCCAAAAGAACGGGAATGGAAACCATAGTGTGTGACAAATGGAATTATGTCGGCAATAAGTTGATAAGAAAAGCACAAGTGGTACTTGCACTTTTATACTTACTTACCCAATGATTCTCCAAAACGCGTAAGATTCTCAAATTATTATCGAATGGAGAAGCACATCAACAAGCTCTACTTGAGTACGCTAAGTCATATCGACAACGGAATTCATCTCATATACATTGTTATCCCTTCAACAAAGGAAGCATCGACTTCGGTGACAATTCTATCCATTATGTTTCTTAATAGACATATTGTGATCCATCATCATCGCCTTGGTAAGATTGTTCATTGAGGAACATCTTAACTAAGAAAGTCTTCTACGTTAGCTATTTCATCAACGCGTTAACAAAATCTCTTGAATGTGAAGCATTCATAATTCCTAGGCTTAGTCAAAGACTCATAAGACCTAAAACCTTAAGTTTTGAACATTAGGATAAAACCACAAAAATCAAGACAACTTCTTTTTAAGTTTCTCCCTGCAGATCCCACGGCACCTTCAGACCATACGGGCGGAACCCATTTTTTGGTTCCGTCTGGTCCGCCGAAACCTCGGATCGTTTTATTTTTAATTTCAAAGCCAAACATCCTCTTAACTTAATCATCCACTTTCAAACAGCCATCACCCTCTCAAAAACACATATCCTCACGAATTTTAGGGCTTCTAATCCAATCTCTTCAAATCCAACTAACTTTGTAAGTGTTCTAATCACAATTGCATCTTTGATTCAATTATAACTTTCTTGCTTACAATCATTAACTAGAATCTTAGGGTTTTTGCATAAAACTTCATGATTCATGAAAAACTTGGTGGCTAGTCAATTATGTATTTCATTAATTAAGAATTGTATCCTTTTATTGTTACTTTGATTTGCCAAACACACCAAGTGCATTGTCTTTCAAAAATCACATCCAAGACTAGTATATGATTCATCACCACATTGTTAAAACAAATGAAAAACATCATTTAAACATCACTTGCATACTATCTCTTGAATGCTAAAGGGGATACATAACTAATATGTATTTTCGGGTACATTCAATCGAAGACACATTCAATTAGGAGAGTGTTGGTTATCTTTTGTTTTTACAACAAAATTTGCATAACAAAACAATTTGGGAATCAAAATGAGTCAAGATAACCAAGTCTTCACATTGTTTTACATATAGGAACATATTAGAACATCCACATTGTTAAAAGTCATTAACATACAATTTTATGTTTTCTAGGAATCAACATGCCTCCAGCAAAAAAATCCGATCACAAAGAAACCCTTAAGTACATGCCCAAACACCATATGACCAAAGGTCTCAACCCGGTTCAAGTAGAAACCTTTAAGGCATTAGAAAAACGCTATGTTCACGAAGGTATAACCATTGATCCATCCTTTCTAGAAGGAACATCTATTCGCCAAAACTTTGCCGCAATTAACTTTGATTGTCTCCTTGATATAGATGAGCCAATTTGTCCTAGGTTCATCTTGGAATTTTATGCAACCGTAAACCTTTCCACATGTGTTGGTGGTAAGATATCATTAAACTTCACAACCAATCAAATACCACATGACATAGATTTAAAAGACTTAGCTATCATTCTTGGTGTACCAAATGAGGGAACTTGCCTCTACACGGATAAGTGGCCCATTTCAAGTCTTGATTCTATTGATCGTTTTTATCCATACGATACACCTCTTGCTAGTAAGGAAACTATTAAGGAACACCTCTTTGTTAGAACCTCTACCACTAGGGTGAATCGTTCGGGGAATATTGTAGATAAAGATCCTTTTGGTATGGAGCTCAATGAGCTTAAACCGCAATTTAAGAAGTGGGAAGAAATTCTTAGAGCTAACGTCATAAGTACCATAGGAAATAGAGATCACATCAACACATGTCTTTGCTATATGCTCTATAGCATTTCCACCGGTCAACCCTTCAACTTAGCCTACTACCTAGCCAAAAGAATGGCCGACATATCCTTAGTTGGAACAACCGCTCTTCCCTATGGTATGCTTCTTACCCGCCTCTTTAGAGCAATCTCACCCATTTCTCCTAACGAAAATGGAATGCGCCTTGACTATTTTCTCGTTCCTCACATCTTCGTTCCTTTAAGTGATAAACGAGTTTTCAAAAATAAGGGCAAACGTACTCGATCACCTACACCATCTTCATCATCATCCGGAATGAGCGAGGATGATAAACTTCCCAACTCTAAGTTACCCCCTTTAGAATACCTTCAAGCTCTCCCCATCATTGACAATGCTTCCGAAGAATTCAAGCAAACCAAAGGAATGTTCAAGTGTTTTGGAAGGTACCTAAACAAGCTCAACAAGAAGATAGACCAGTTGTGAGAAGATTAATGAGTGTTTGGCTTATGAATGCTTTAGAATCGTCTTTGTGTTAAAACTACGTGAATTATTTGTTTTTCACTTTCATGGTTTATTACGTTTGTTGGATTATGTTTGTATGAACTTTTATGCATAATGACAATGTTTAAGGTGTTTATCATTTTTTCTATGCTTATGGCAATTCTTACTAAGTATAGTGAAATCCTCGACCTCAAGGTCAAAGTCCCATGATATGTATATTTACGTGTCTAATTTTTGCATTGCCTAACCAGAAATGCCTTATCTTTTTGATTTTAGGAGTTTTCGAAAATTTTGAAAATCGTCTCGCGGGTCAAAAACGCGGACTGCCTAATTTTTTACCTCTGGCGGATCTGGCGGTACCCAAAATTGGGTTCCGCCAGTATGTTTTCTGGGAATTCCAGAAATGGCCCAACGGACCAGGTGGTACCCTCAAATGGGTTCCGCCAGTGTATTCTGAGGGTTCTGCCAGACACCTGCAGAAAATTTTTCTATTTTTCTTAAGTCCAATACTTGTAATGTGTCAAAACCATTATCCTAAGTGAGAAACATCTTCCATTAACTCCAATAACCATATTAGAACAACTCTCACTCACTAAAGCAATTAGGAAGCCACTTCCCTTCAAAAATTCAAATTCAAACATAACCAACCCAAGGAACCCTTTTAAAGGATCCTTCAAAACCATTGAAACACTTTTAACCAAATCACATCCCATGATCACAAAGCATTGAGTGCCTTTGTTGGTCTTTCACTCCACCTTATTCTATTGGAATGACATGCATTGATTTGACATTTTCATGAAAATTTTGTAAATCATTTGAAACCTCAATCTTTGAATGGTAGAACATTAAATCCAAACACCCTATTCAACATCTTCTTCATCCTATAAATTTGAAAGTTTGCAACAATTCAAATCACACCATCACCATCAAAACTTCTTCTCTCCAAACATCAAAACCACACCTTTGAAAATGACCAAATCCAACACATCATCCGAGTCATCAAAATCCCTTTCAAAAATCACTAGGATTAGTGTTAAACCTTGTTGTTTTAACAAAACCGTCAAGTCAAGCTCATCTTCTTCAAGTGATGCTTCACTTAACATTTCTTCACCTATCCAAGATTTCCTTAATCTCACTACCTCAACACAATCCCCAACACATTGTAATACCAATGTTATGACCTTTCAAGAATTGCTTAATCTTGATACTCCAACACCCTCTCCAACACATTGCTACACAAACATGGCCACCATTCCTCCAACAACTAGACCTTCAAGTGATTCATCATCACCTTCTCAACAAGCTCAATTATCAAAAACCTCATCACCAACAATTTCACCAATGGAACTTTTCCATACACCACCAACATCACCACAACCTTATTTGGAAACTTTAGAAGACCTATCACCCAAATCATCAAATCCACCATCCTTGTCACTTTTTGACACTATTGCTCAAATGGAAACCCAACAATAACCTAGTGAGCAACTAGATGATGAACCCCATCAACCATCATTAGTAGAACGGTTGGCTTACCGTTATGCTAGACCATCCATTTTTCAAAATGATCAAGGTCATACCCACTCACAATCATTTGTGTTTCACCCAATTTACAAAGACCTTCATGGCAATCCTTCCAGCGAACCGAGCTTCCGCCATTTTGTTCAAAACCAACAACCACCACCACAACAACAACCATCACCACAAGAACCTTCCCAACATCTTGAATCTCTACTTTCTTCTTATAAGAAAATAGAAACATCCATATGGGAAAAACCTCCAAACCTTCATAATGAGATTGACACTCATTTAAACCACCTTCATTCCTTCAAACGTATGGTTGACTCTCAAATCAACCATATCATGGTTTTACAAACAACACTTCAATCAACAAATGAAGGAAGCAAAAACTCTACTCAACCTTCCACCTTTGCTCCTTCAAGTTCAAACCATTCACCACCAACATATCAAACCACCCTTCCACCAAACTTTCCGCGCCATGATTGCAATCATTGCGAAAGAACCGCTCACATAAGTGAAGGGTGTCGAAGGGAAATTCGTGAGCTATCCGAAGAAATGAGGTTCATACTAAACCACATTTTGGATCTTCTACAATCCTCGTCTCACACACCTCAACCCTAGAATCTCCAAAATAAAACAAAACCATTTTTTTTGGAAATTGTTTCCCATCTAAACCAACAAACCAAAACCATGTCATCCTTTCAACCTTCAAAATAAAGCCCGCTACAACCACAACCCACATTTTCATCCTTAAACAATCTTAGCCTTGTTTTTGGAAAATGTTTCTCACAAAGGAAAATGATGATTTCCTTGTAGCTTTTTATGGTCGTAGTTTATTTGTAGTTTTTCTTTATTTTTAGAGGTAGGATGGTGTAATCGAAATTTCTTGTCTTTGACTTTTTAAGAGTCTAAATTTAACATGAAATGAATTTCATTACACTACAAGGTTTTCATTGTTTGTTGACCATTTAGGTATAATAAGTGAAATATACCTTGCTATGGTACCATACATATATCTTGGGTTGTTTAAACTAACTTTTTCTTTGAAGGACCATTTTTCATGTTTTCCTTCCTTGATACTCCATTTAGGGGAGTAATATTCAAGGGGGAGCATGAGTGTTGTACTATTTCACTTCACAACTCTTAGTTGTGTTTAAACATGAAATACTTTCATGACTTATCTTGTGCAACAACTAATCTTTTTCTTGTAGGTTCAAAATCCATGTCTCCTCTCTTGGCACTCCATTTAGGGGGAGTATCGTCCAAGGGGGAGCAAGTGGTTACTTCCGCTTCGATACTCTTCTTTTTGTTTCGACAAAAAGGGGGAGAATTTAGACATAAACTTGTTTCAAATTTATTTTGTATATCACATCATCTTAGCAAAAACAAGTTTTCATACCTAAATTTATAAGACTTAATACTAAAACTAGTGACTTACTTATAAATAAAGTTTATGTTTTGTCATCAACAAAAAGGGGGAGATTGTTAATACAAATATCGCCTAAAAACGTTATTTATATTTTACGATCTTTGCTAAGTTTTGTTTATGACAAAGTATGAAGTTTAGCTATAAGTAAATCATCACTTTTAGTATTTAAGTCTTGTTTAACTAAGGTTAACATTTCCTTTTAAACAAAACATTGTTTTTATTTCTTAAACTAAAAAGAGTCTTGTCACATCACATTTATTTCTTAATATAGTAAGGTCACATCACATTTAGGGCAAGCTTTGTCATTATACATTTATGGTAAGAAGTGTGTTTGACTTACTAAGTGGTAGCTTGCAAGTTTAGTGTTTGACTTGATATTATGAGATGTGACATTGTTTGGTTTGCAAGAGTAATGAGATGTGACTTTGTTTGGTTTGCAAGATTTATTGCAAAAACCAACTGCAGCCCTGGCGGTACCCTGGGGGTACACGGGCGGAACCCTTTTAAGGGGTCCGCCTAATCCGCCAGACCTGCAGAATTGTTTGCTATAAATACCAAACCATTTGTTAGTTTTTTTGTAACCCTTTTAGGACATATTTTCACATACTCTCTCAACTAACTCAGTAATCTTTTAATTTGTGTGATTCTCTTATGTAGCAAGGGACTTCACAAGATCATTCAAGAAGTTACGAGCTTCAACTCTAAAGTTGCAAGTCTTGGTAGCTTGGTCATGTATAAGCTTTGATAGTTTATACTTCATGTGTGTCATGTATATAGATGTAAATGGTTAGTATTCTAGGCCTCAAAATACGTAGTGTGTCGGGAGTTGTTGTACCCTTGTAAAAGAACTAACGGCAGTGGTTGTACCCTTGGTAAAGAACTCGACATCTAGCTTAGTGTCGGTAAGAGTATAAGCGACGATGGGAGTGGTTGTACCCGTGTAAAAGAACTCGACATCTAGCTTAGTGTCGGTAAAAGTGTAAGCGACATTGTAAAAGTTTTCTCCGCCGGTGAAAGGAGCTTGTTGATTAGTGCTTATAACTCTCGAGTTGGAAACTCGGGGCGTGGATGTAGGGCAAGGAAAAAGAGTCCTTGTAGCCGAACCACGATAAACAATCGTGTTATGGTTTGATCGTTTCTTTCTGTAACCTCCCGTAATTTTCCCATACGATTAGTAAATATCAATAATTGAATAAAAGAATGTTACATTATTTAAATACCATTTTTACGGGGAACAAATTTTTATTTTATTTTATTTTATTTAATTATTATGCACGACATATTATGTGAACCACTACAACATTTATGATTGACCATTTACCAAGGAACGATGCTTACACACAACATCGATAATCTATAAATATCGCGAATAATATATAAATTTAAAACGTTTATATTTTATAATTATACGTTTCATTTAATTACCGTACAATATTTATATATTTCCGGAGCCTACGAAAATTCCCGAGATTTCTCACTAATATTTTTGGACCTCGACACGATACTTTGAACAAGCACACCTCTAACTATTATATTTATAAATCACAAGTACATGTTTGCTTTAGCTCAGTTGATTATAACTTTTACACGCGACATATCCCTTTTATTTCACAACTCTAGTATCCATGCTTCTAAGAACCATGAAAGACAATTGTTATCAACTTTTAAATATAATTGCTATACTAGAATATTGATCAAGTTAAGGCACCTTACACAATCTCAAATTAATACAAATAGTAATAACACTTCGTATAAATTCTAATAAACCACCAACTTTCTGTAACGAATTTAAATCCTAATTTTAAGGCTCTTCTGGTCCGAACCAGGAAAAGTGTAAAACACGAAAGTTGTCCGAAATAATGTTTTACGTCTAGACACGCGAGAATTTAAACCAAAAACGAAATTCCAAGCCATTATCTTTAAAATACGACCTGGACTCAACTTAAGTACTACTACTTGTACATTCCTACACATCACCCTCCCTCACTCATTTCTACCTCAATTACAACCTTCAAAACCCATGTGTAAACTCTTACACACAACCTCCCACCTATAACTCTCCCCAATCCAAGGACATGCATACTTACACACTCAATACTTACACATGGTTCCTGCACATTATCATCATTCATATTCATGCATCCAATATCGTATATAAACAAGCCATGCATCAACAATTCCCTCACACACAAACACATGCAAACCATTCAACAATCCATCTCACAAGAACCTACCTTGTATACACCTCCAAAAGCTCACTATATAAACTTACATGCAAATCATTCACTAACAAATTCAAACCAACATATTCATTCTTTTTCTTGCTACTAAATATGTGAACTTTCCTCTCCATACTATACGTACACAATCACTCTCATTTTTCCAAACTATAAACGAAACACAAACAACACCCTATGGACCACTTAAATCCCAATTACCACCAAACGAACCCTTAATTATTTTTCTTCTTTGTTTTCTGCTGGGCCGAACACAAACGCAAGCCCACCAGCCCAGCCACGAGTCCAACCCAAACGATCCTTAGTTATTTCTTGTTTCCTTCTTTTGTTTCCCAGCCGCGACCCAAGCCACAAACACACCCATTTTCTCTCAATCTCGACACATAACACCCATATATTTTTACATGTCTCGTTCCACCTAGTACCCGAGAATCACGACTGGTAAAAGATGTACCCTCCCTCACTCGTTTACTGCCTTAGAAACGACCCAAGCAAACCATGAAACTCACCATTTGGAAATTCCACCCGACGTGTCACAAACCTTCTTACGAGCCACCCAAGCCTCCCAATCACCTCAAATCATCCATACACGTCTAGGAATGTCAGAGAATGCCAGAAACGTTCAAAGGTAAAGCCTTACACACATACGCTTTGTAGTATCTTGATTGGTTACAAAAGGAGGTGGACATGCAAGCTATACGATCCTACATGTGAACACAACTCCCATACACTCACAAACTCATCATATAAACAACCTCAAGTATCCTCAGTTGATCACACACATACAAACGAAACAACTCTTAAATTCTAGTCGAGATATACAAGAAATTGGGACAGGGAGATTGCCACTAGTTCGAAGGCATAGGAACACGTACAAGGGTCAACTTTGCTCATCCTACATCTCTACTTGGTCACAAGTCGAACCACAATCACCATTTGTTCCAGCTCGATCCCTATTCGCGTTTTACCCCACCCTTTTGAGGTGAGGTGAGAATACTTGAACCATTTTACTATTTTCATTTCGTCATATTAAATTTTTGCACGTTCACTTTGTCTTAATTATTTCGTGATTTATAAATATAACACCTATATATTATTTGACATTCGAGGTGCTTACTATACTAACAAACAAATACCACGAAGTTTTGAAACTGATTATAACGTTTACATATTAAACTCGACACGTTTATAAGTCACCTTGGCCACGTTCTTATTTTGAAAAGACTAAGAAATAGTCTAAGTCCCTAAAATGTCTCAGAAATGATTTTGGTCTTGGCCTCGTTATATAAAAATTTAGAAACGTAACATATGAATATTTTCATACATACGAGATGTCTATTATACTACCATATAGAAGCAACAAAGATTCGACCATAATCTAATCGTATACATCATTATCTAACCACGTTTAGAAGCTGCCTTGACCCATTCGAAATATTGTCAACACTTGAGTATATTTTCATAAAACTTAATGTTTTCAGAAATGACTTTTGGACGTTTACTTTGGTCGTGTATTTTCAAATCTAGACACATAACCTATAAATTTTAAAGCGTGACCTCATTGCTTACCTTGCTAGCAACCAGTAAAAATATTTATTTCTATCTAATAAGCTCATTTAAGCTCTTGTCAAAAGCCATTTCGTTTGAACAAAAATCTGTTTTCTATAAACTTAATAAGTTAACTTTTGGGCTAGTTAGCCCGTTAAGCTTATTTTGAGCTTATTTGATAAGCTGGTCGTATAAACTCTTAAGTAACATTTTTAGAACATTAAAATGAGCCTAAAGCCAGGCCCAAACCCCTCGTAAGCCCTTTGGATCACGAAACCTTAACGGGCCTTAAAGTTAAGCTCGTTAAGCCCATTTGTAAAAATAAGCACTTTTTGAGAAAATAAGCTTTTGAAATAAACTTATCTGATTACTCTGAGCTGATAGAAAAAGTGAAAATGTTAAGTTTCAAGTTTGGTGAAATTTGGACTAACTTTGCAAAATTTTCATAACCGGGGACTAAAAGTGTAAACTTTGCAAACTTTGGGTCAAAACTGTAATTTCTGATTTTCTGAGTTTAAAACTGTAAATAATGATAATTGGAGTTGAAAAATGTAAATATTGATATTATTTGGACTTAAAATGAAACGATTGTTAACTACGGACTAACGGTGTAAAATTATATTCGTTAGGGTTAAAAGTGTAACTTTGGTAAAATGTAAATGATTTTCTATAAATATTATTTTATAAAAATAATATTAATATTTTATATATAAATACACACGTTTAGTATAAAACTCTTATAAATATATACGATATAAATGTTCGCGTAACTATAATAAATTTTAACGATATATATATATATATATATATATATATATATATATATATATATATATATATATATATATATATATATATATATATATATATATATATATATATATATATATATATATATATATATATATATAACGATACGTTATTTCTTTTCTTTTAAAACTAACATCATAAAACATCGTCTACATACTTCGACTTATTCTTAATGATTTTCCATCGCACATCGATCATCGATCATTACACTCACAAGTTATATGTATATATAACTTTGTTCTTGAACTTCAAGCATTTAAACGAACACGAGTTTTAATCACAAACTGAATGACTAATATTCGCGATAAAACGAGATTTAGACTATCAACTAAAACATACCATATCTTTTAGGTTGTGTGTGAAGCCGTTGCCTTGCATCGTTGAGATTATGTTACTACCACTACTACTGTACTACTAAGGTGAGTCATAGCCCCTACTCTTACTTGTTTTACGATGAATTATAAACGTTTTTGGGGGAGATACATGCTTAACTACTGTTTTTACTTTTACAAGTATTCATTAACTAAATACATGACTGTATTTCATATAAACTTTACTGGTTTACACATTTTTATATCTCATAAGGAAATACCTGCTATAGACATGATTACAAGTGACGGTTCGACGATATGCTATACTTGATTTCTATTGCCTAAGTACCGATTACCAAAAGTCCCTCGTTCATGCACCTTAATCACCCAAAGGGTGAGCGTAAGTAGTTGTGAATAGATCTATTAGGGATTGACAATCCCCATTTGGTCGCTAGAGGAAAGCCACCAAATGCACGCTATTTGATTTCATAGGTTACTGGTAAATACCTATCTTGAGGGCCACTATTTTACATCATTATTATGGATAATTTTGATGCCTGTTAATCGTTGAGTGTCATGAGCTTAGAGCAATAGAACGGTAGTACTGTAGTCATGATACAGTATTACAACGACTGATGTTTGGGGTGTACAATGTTGTAGCCCACTGTTTTATTAAACTATGAGATTGTGCTCACTATATAGCAGGAAAACTATTAATAATTGGAAAACGAACAAACTATTTTGGTGTTGACCCGGTGAAGGGCAAACCAACGGACTATTTTCGAATTGATAAGGAAATCACTCATTCTTCTAATTAATGATTTAAACTATGAACACTATGGATTTTCTCACACTTTAATTTGGATAATCAACTCTTAAATACTGTGGACTTATAAACTCTTTGATTTTGGAAATCGATATTCGAAACTATAAACTCTATGAACTCACCAACCTTTGTGTTGACACTTTTAGCATGTGTTTATCTCAGGTAATTAAACAAGAAGGAACTTGAAGGCACGGAGTGGGCTTGTAACCCGGCATGGGCTTAAATAAACGTTTTGACACATTTCAAATAAACTTTTTGTTTAAACTATGAAACATCTTGATGTCTCGAATATTTGGTATTTTGAATGAATTAAACTTTAAAGCGTCACTTTTGTGTCGTTTTCTATGATTGTGATAAAGATCCTCGAAGTAACACCCAAAAAGTCTTCCGCTGACATGTTAAGTCTTCCGCTGACGTGATGATTTTGGGGGTGTTACAGATTGGCATCAGAGCTACAGTTATAGAGAACCAAGTGTTTTGAACATTGGACTATAACTACACTTTTAAAACGGACCACTTTTACAAAATACCACCTTATGCCCTCCGTGCCTATGCTTTCCAATACCTGGTTGAGACATTACTTTTACATGATTTCGTATATATGTTAACATGTTATAATTATGCTAATGACTTACATTTACTAATCGGGATTATTACCAGTACCATGTCTTCATATTCCCACCCTATTGTCTTGTCATCAGATTTATAGGCTTCCCCTTCAACATCACCTGATCCAATTCACCAAAATAGGAAAATTCGACAACTTCAGCCGTAAGAAGCAAATTCTTCTTATATCACTACCAGCTCTTGTCATACCACCACCGGAATCAGTTGTGCCATCACCACTTACACCACCTGTGCTATTACCATCACCACCTACTATCTTCTACCAATAGATCCATGAACTTCTTATTAGAGCAGAACTATAGGCATTTTTGAATGTACATCTTTTGTTTGACGAATTTTATCGGCATTTCATGCCATATAAGCATATCTTCACTCAAAGTCATTAGGACTGTTCTTACCCATACCATGAACTAGAGCGAATCCAACCCATCTTCCTTCCCTGAATAGGCTGTGTCCCCTACATTCGCTTCACCCTCCGCTACTGCGCAAAGATTTTGTTTCCCCATTTAGTGAGTCATGAAAACACTACCTTAGGTTTAGACATATTGAATCCAGTAAAAAGCCAAATAGAGAGTTTTCGCGTATGCCTGCTTTAAGAGTAAAGGAAAAGCTTGAAAAGCATACTTGCTTTAAGAACGGAAAGAGGTTCCTTCCGCGGTTCAACCTTACATCCACATAGGAGTTATTTGCGTAGAAAAACCCCAAATAGTTCTCTTAGTATCGAAACCTTCTTTTGACAACCTGTCAGGAAACATAATTAAACTTAAAGACTTTAGACCTCCCACCAGAACAAAAGCTGAAGTTCAGCAACCTTCTCTACGTCTATCACTTTTATCCAAAACCCTCATTGTTAAATATCTGTTACAGACAAACTTTTTGTCTAAATGGGTAAGTTACCCCACAGATTTCCTCGGAACAATAGAATGTGAACAATAATTATTTTTCCAAACACAATAGAATAGTAATCTTCATTCAGAATGGAATTATTTTCTCAAGTCAAGACGACGCCACTAGTTAGAGCTACTCAAAAATTATGACTGTGAGATGCGTTATCACCCAAGAAAAGCTAATGTAGTAGTAGATACGTTAAGCTGGAAAGAACAATTAGAAAGAAGCTAATGTAGTAGTAGATACGTTAAGCTTGAATGAACGATTAAAAAAAAAAAAAAAAAAAAAAAAAAAAAAAAAAAAAAAAAAAAAAAACCACTCGGGATTAGATTATTAGGAATGACTACTTATTCACCCTTTTCATCACACTATACCCTTGTTGGCAGATAGACTTGTCCGACATGAGAATCGAATCGATACTATTACCGACACCCTCAACGACTTTCTTCGTGAACACGTCGAGACTCTTATAGATGAGATTGAGAACTTCGTAATTGGCCAGTTAGCTATGAAGGCTGTATTTGAACAGATGAATACTCAGTTTTGGGAATCAATGGAGTTTATAGGAGCATTGTGTGGAGCCAACACTTCAACAGAAATAATGATGGGAACCCTGGACCGTGAAATTGAGATGATTGACATAGAGAATGTGTATCTTAGGCAAGCCTTACAAAAATCCCCAACTAGGGAAAGAACAAAAGATCAAACCATCGAAACTTAACCACAACCACTACACCAACAAACCCCGAAATTATGACCCCAACAACGATACAGCAAGCCATTGCTGATGGTGTCAATGCCTTCTTAACCAAACAAGCCCACCAAAGAGATACTGGCACACAAATGGCTGGAAACGCGACACCCGCACCTCGTTACCACGCCTATAAGGACTTTGTAGCATGCCAACCCACCTACTTCAAAGGTACCAAAGGAATGTCCGAATTAACCCAATGGTTTGAGCGATGCGAAACGATCTTCCAAAAAGGCGGATGCCCAGAAAACAACAAAGTTAGCTTCGCAACGGGAACTCTAGTGCAAGATGCCCTATCTTAGTGGAATACTATTGTTTAGACTCTAGGAGCAACGACAGCATATCAACTCTCATGGACTAAATTCAAGACCAAGATGTTAAAGAAGTATTGTCCTCATTCGGAATTGAGGGAGCTTGAGGATGAGTTCTATGTGTTGGTAGTAAAGGGAATCAATCTGAGAACTTACAACTGAAGGTTTCAGGAACTTAAGATACTATGCCCATCGATGGTGCATGACCTTGAGAAAACCTTGGAGAAGTATGTAACACCCCCAACTCATGGATGCAGCGGAATTCAAACTGGGTATTACTCGACGGCACAATAGTCACAATAATAGAAAACGAACTCCAATTGAGTCGTTTTAAAAGGTGTATCATTCAAATTATATAAATATCAGAGATTTCAAAATGAGGTCCCAATTGGTTCCATGTTTACAATGTATAATAAATGAGTTTTGAATGATAATAAAATTTATAGCCCTCTTGAGTATCCGTGTCCTTCCGTGCCATCCTTGATCGTCATGAACCTGAAATACATGCTTGAGAGGTCAACACAAAGGTTGAGTGATATTCATAGAGTTTGTTAAATCGTTTGAACACAATGTGTTGGTAGTTAAATCGTTTGAACACCATAATCGTAGTGTTTGTAGGTAAATCGTTTGAACACAATAATCGTAGTGTGAGCTGTAGACTCACACCAATGTTTGGAAAACAAAACAGGTAGGCTACGTTATTATACGCCCATAAAATGTATTATACACTAAGCTTATGAAACCAAAACGTTAACGTGTACCAATATCGATTGGCAGATTTATCCCGGTAGGTACTTTGCCGTCATACCTAATGTCTCAAATATTAATGCATTTGTTTGAACTAATCAAAACAAATGGGATTCGTCAATCCCAATAGGCCTATTCACAATATTCGCGCTCACTTGCAAGTAACCCTCGCAAGTGATTAAATGGTTCATACTAAGGGATCTTGGTTTGGCAAGGATGTTACTTAGTGATAATAAAACATAGTCGAATAACATACAGTAGAAAGCATTGTGTTCGATTTTAGAGATAGCATGTATTCCCCCCAAGGAATTGTAAAACAATTAAGTAATGGAAAGTGGGGCTATGAACTCACCTTAAGTAAGATAGCAAGTAATGAATGTAACGGTCGAATCGTGAAGGTTTCTACGAGCAACCTATAATAGAATGTCGCGACTTAGGATCGGAGTAAAGAATATGAAGTAGTGCCTATATATATATCTTGCATTTAGTCCATGATGTGGTATGATGTATAATGTAAGTCTTTGAAAGAAATGATTCATGAAACATGTATGTTTTGTATATCGTTCACTACCGTTCGGGCCGACATAATTCAGAAGTCATGTTAGTAAGCGTTCGAGGAGCCAGGACACTTTAACTCGTAAATCCACAACTCAACTCGACGGCTTACATAATGAACTCCTCACATGAGGCTCCCTACTATTGTAGTAGTTGATGAAATATATAGATATAAGTTTTGATCCGAAAGGTTACATGTCCGATATTTGAATAAACTTAGGAAAGTTTATTTGTACATGAAGATTGTTATTAGGGGTAGCTTCATAAGCCTTAAATGACCATGTTCTCTTGGTAAAATCTCATGGTTTCCTTTTAAGTGAAGTAGATCCAAATTGCTTGTTCAAGTTATCGCCTAACTCATTGTTTCATGTTTACGCCTATGTAAGTTGTTATGGTCATTTCGTCATGGCCTAGCCATGACCTTTGGTCCTTGTTCCAAGGTCATGATACAAAACCTTGGCTCTAGCCATGGTTGTGGTCTTGATTATAGGTCATAAGACCTCTTGTTCCTTTCAAAGTATAACCATAATCTTGTGACTTTCGCCTAAAAATGGGCTGTTTAGAATTTGAAGAATTTTATCACTCGGAAAATGTTTTTAGGTCTCGAGCTTCTTTGTTCCTGAACGAAAACGTCGTTCCGGACAACTTTCGTGTTTTAACTTTTTGATGAATCGGACCAGAAGTGGGACTTTCAAAACCCAAATTTGATCAGGAAGCTATTTGGCAGTTTTGCCGGAAATCTTTGGTAATTTCAAATCGCCATAACTTTTGACTCGTATACTCGTTTTGGGTGGTTCAAATTGCTATGGTTTCCTTGTTAAGTCCTCTACTGTAATATGTAATGATCCAACATCATATTTTTACCATTTTGATCAGGTCTTACCAAGAAAGTCACTAGTTTACTTGTTTTAGTAACTTGTTATAATAATCAATAACAATAACTTGTTTTGGTCATTTTTATACATCATGGACATGATAACAAGACAATATATAGCACAAATAATATGTAAATAACATGAACATGATTATTTAACAAGAATCAAGTTAGGGTTTGGCTCACAACTTTTGGCTTTCAAAGATGAAAGGAAGTTAACATGTAAGGATAGGACATTGATAGACTTGCTTCAACCCTTTTTCACTTCATGCAATCTTTCTACCCTTGGTATTCTTGAAAGATGGATGATGAAGGTTTAGGTGAAATGAGTGGATTTAAACTCAAGAGAAATCACCAAGTATATGAGGTTATGGAAGTGTTTGATGAATGATAACCTATCTAGGGTTTCTACCTTGAACTAGCACTTGAATCTTGCATGAAACTAGAAGGAAATCAAGCAAAGATGAGAGTGTTGTGGTGTGGTTTGATGGCCGGCCAAAGGAGGGGAATGGGGGCTTTTATAGGGTCTTAAGGAGGTTAGAAATGTTGACTAGTCCAACCTTGGAGGCCAAGGTGAACACATGGATGAAATCTAAGGCCATTAAGCTTGAGATCAAGCCACCTAGTGTGAAAACCCCCCCCTATGGCGGTTCAATGGACTTGGAGAGCAAGGGTTGGCTTTTGGATGATATTATCCAAGATATCTAGTTAGTTTTGACTCCGGGAAATGCCAATCGTAAATGATTAAGCCTCAAAACGTAAAACCGGGTGTCGTAAAATTATGGAACTTGAAAGTATTGATAAACATGTCCATATGTCCCATAATAAAATATAAAATGAGTGGTAGGTTCCATTTGGGTGGTAAAACCCTGCTAAAAACTGGAAACACGGGTCTAAAACGCGTAATTCGCGTAAAACGCTGAATATTGCGTAAAATTGAGAAAAGTAAAATGTTACTTTTCTAATGTTATAAAAATGATTTAAAATGACTTATAATGTCTAGACTGGGCTCAGTCTAGTGTCGGTTGGTATTAAATGTCTTTTAGACATCAAACCGTAAGCCTAAAAATCACGAAATGACTTATAACATCAAGGGATCATTTTTGGTCAATGGAGGAGGGAAAGAATATGTTGACTTTTTCTAATAAGTTGAAAACTCAAAAAGTCTTAGAAACGCGTTTTGTGGTCTCACGGTTAATCGCCCAAATGGTTAAGCGTGCTCATGCGAGAGTAGTACAGGCATGGGTGACCTGCTGGGAAGTTTTTGGTCATATTTTTCTCAGTCACGATTAATTCTCAAATAAATCATGAGTGTGTCAAACATTTTTCCGATGTGGGGTCACCTGACGGGGTTGAATTTCGTTGTGCGTAGAATTTCTGATTGACGTTTTACCCTAAAACGTGTAATTCCTTAATAACTTTCACGAAAATGAGCTTATGAATGTCAAACTTTTAATTTGCCATTGAAATGATTTATCATTCGATAAAATCAAATAAAAATCAACTTTCGGGAAAGTTTCGGAAAAAAAATGAATAGTAAAAGTGAATAGTGAAATTTTCCGGGAATGGTAATTAACCTGAAATTGTGAATTGTTACAGTCTCTACCCCTTACGGGGAACTTCGTCCCGAAGTTCTATGTGTGTCATATGTTGGAGTGGTGTCGATAAAGATGTGTGGTTACTTATGAGGACCAAAGTCTGGGATTTCCGGTAATGTAATTTGATTTGTCATTTCAGTGTATGGTGTAGGATGAGGCTTCCTTTTATGTAGGAAAGGTATGGTAATAGTCGAATATCAAAGGAAATTGATATAGCAGTCGAATATTAATAGGAATCGATATAGTAGTTGAATATCAAATAGAACTTGATATAGTTAAATATCAAAATGGAAATTGATATAGTTGTCAAGTATCAATAGCAATTGATATAACAGTTGAACAACAATAGCAATTTACATAGGAATCCAATAAATGGAAATGGATATAAGAATCGAATCATGGAATAAGCGTTGAACATGCGGTTGGACCAAGTCCTGTTTGAATTGTACGGCTGCCCATGCATATGGCTACATGGCTTCACAATAAGTTTGGTATGACTGCCCATGCATATGGCTACATGGCCCCGTAATGAGTTTGGTACGACTGCACATGCATATGGTTACATGGCCTCGCAACGAGTTTGTTTGTTTATTGCACTATCATTATGAAAACCAAAGTGTAAACCTCGTACTAATGGAAATTGGGATAGTCGTTGCAATCATAGCCTAGTAGGTAATCGGTTGTTGTACCTAGTGTTTATGTCATGGTTTGAAGCGATGTCGGTAAAAGATAGGATTTCTTGTGGCGAATAAAATGTAGGTATCATGCCATACCCGAGCAATGTAATGTAGGTATCAAGCCATACCCGAGCAATGTAATGTAGGTATCAAGCCATACCCGAGCAATGTAATGTAGGTATCAAGCCATACCCGAGCAATGTAATGTAGGTATCAAGCCATACCCGAGCAATGTAATGTAGGTTGACTTCATACTTATGTTATTTCGGATATAATTAAGCCCACTTGTTTATAATTCTTTATTTACATAGAGAGGCATCCCAAACAATGTAACTAAAGGAATATAAACGTATGGTTCGATGATTTATAATTTCTTTATTTAAATGGAAAGGCATCCCAATACATTCAAATAAGGATATTATAATTCATCCTACTCAAGAATTCCCGACACAACATTCATACTTAGCCGGTGAGTTACAAGGTAGTGTATGCTTAACATTAATACTCTTAGGTATCGATGTTGAGTTTGCTTTAAAAATCTTAAGAGATTTTTAAAAGTTTATGACGGAATGGTATCCTAAACAGGATGGTACTTCTACGGGATGAAGAGAAGAATTGATAACTATCCAAAGATAGTCGTTCGGATTATCTCATAAATGAAAAATTTCAAGAATGAAATTAGGTAGTACAAATAAGGTGTTAAGATTTCGCTGAGTGGTAAGACACTATCGTGTCTCTAGATCGTTTTAATGTATTCTGGTGGTTTATCGTGTTCATGTAGGAAATCAACCTAAACATAACCCTAGTACAACTACTCTCAGTATTTGAAAATTCTAAGTCGAATATAGTTAGTCAGACTATATTCCACTGTCCCTAGGTTAAATATAGGTGACTAGTCTATATTTAGCCAAGGTTCGATAAAATTTTCAAATACCTAAACTAGGTATACTTTTGATATGTCCGTTGCTTTCGGGAAACTGTTCACTAAACAAAGGCGATGTCAAACCCTTAAGTTGCAAGTCCCGTCCATACAAGACTTGTAACGTATGTTTTCATATTCCATAGCATAGAAGATAGTAAGGGTAGGTACGTATGGAAAGGAAGTTTTAAGTAGTTCTAAAATAGAACATACTTGGCCAGGATCACGAACTTTTAATAATGAAGGTTTCATAAGAAAACTTTGATGAATGTATAGAAAGTTCAGCTTTTGTCGATGATGGATTAGTTTGTCCTTTAGAAATCTCATATTTCTTGTTTTGAAATCGATAGATTGTGACGGGTTTTTGATATCATAAGAAATGATATTGATGATGTGATGGAATAATTCTAGAGACCATTTGCACAAAACACAATGTCTCGGAAGTAGGTTAGACCATTGTGTAATTCACAATGTCTAGGAAGTAGGTTAGTCATTGTGTGACTCAAATCATTTGAGAAATGATTAAGACCATTGTATCATACAATGTCTTGGAAAATGAATGAGACCATTGTATTTCACAATGTCTTGGAAAATGAATGAGGCCATTGTATCTCACAATGTCTTGAAAAATGAATGAGACCATTGTATCTCACAATGTCTTGGAAAATGAATGAGGCCATTGCAATCAGTTACAATGTCTTGGACATATAATGTTGGAGTAGGAACATGATTGGGAGAGTGTGGCTGTGTCGAAATGCCTTAGAATAGGCATACACAGATATGTTTAGTCCATTGTTTAGATAAATGATTGAAAATAAACCGAGTTTATATATCAATATACTAATATGTTCATGTAGCATAAAATGCCTAGTGTGTATATATCAATATACAAATATGTGTTCATGTAGCATAAAATGCCTAGTATATATCAATATACTTATATGTGTTCATGTAGCATAAAATGCCTAGTGTGTATATATCAATATACTTATATGTGTTCATGTAGCATAAAATGCTTACGGGGAAATGCTCAATTATGTTTAGGGTACATATATCAATATGCAATTATGTTTGTGTAGCATAAAAATGTCTTCGGGGAAATGCTCAAAATGGGTATATATGAATATACCAATATGTTTGTGTATCATAACATGCTTACTAAGTTCATAATCGTCTGGAGGATGGAAGACACGGAGAGTGGAAGGCTATAAAAATGTTTTTGCTTGTGATTGTAGTTATAGTTTAGGTCTCACTTAGACCCGTTTCTCTATAACCATGGCTCTGGTACCAATCTGTAACACCCCCAACTCATGGATGCAGCGGAATTCAAACTGGGTGTTACTCGACGGCACAATAGTCACAATAATAGAAAACGAACTCCAATTGAGTCGTTTTAAAAGGTGTATCATTCAAATTATATAAATATCAGAGATTTCAAAATGAGGTCCCAATTGGTTCCATGTTTACAATGTATAATAAATGAGTTTTGAATGATAATAAAATTTATAGCCCTCTTGAGTATCCGTGTCCTTCCGTGCCATCCTTGATCGTCATGAACCTGAAATACATGCTTGAGAGGTCAACACAAAGGTTGAGTGATATTCATAGAGTTTGTTAAATCGTTTGAACACAATGTGTTGGTAGTTAAATCGTTTGAACACCATAATCGTAGTGTTTGTAGGTAAATCGTTTGAACACAATAATCGTAGTGTGAGCTGTAGACTCACACCAATGTTTGGAAAACAAAACAGGTAGGCTACGTTATTATACGCCCATAAAATGTATTATACACTAAGCTTATGAAACCAAAACGTTAACGTGTACCAATATCGATTGGCAGATTTATCCCGGTAGGTACTTTGCCGTCATACCTAATGTCTCAAATATTAATGCATTTGTTTGAACTAATCAAAACAAATGGGATTCGTCAATCCCAATAGGCCTATTCACAATATTCGCGCTCACTTGCAAGTAACCCTCGCAAGTGATTAAATGGTTCATACTAAGGGATCTTGGTTTGGCAAGGATGTTACTTAGTGATAATAAAACATAGTCGAATAACATACAGTAGAAAGCATTGTGTTCGATTTTAGAGATAGCATGTATTCCCCCCAAGGAATTGTAAAACAATTAAGTAATGGAAAGTGGGGCTATGAACTCACCTTAAGTAAGATAGCAAGTAATGAATGTAACGGTCGAATCGTGAAGGTTTCTACGAGCAACCTATAATAGAATGTCGCGACTTAGGATCGGAGTAAAGAATATGAAGTAGTGCCTATATATATATCTTGCATTTAGTCCATGATGTGGTATGATGTATAATGTAAGTCTTTGAAAGAAATGATTCATGAAACATGTATGTTTTGTATATCGTTCACTACCGTTCGGGCCGACATAATTCAGAAGTCATGTTAGTAAGCGTTCGAGGAGCCAGGACACTTTAACTCGTAAATCCACAACTCAACTCGACGGCTTACATAATGAACTCCTCACATGAGGCTCCCTACTATTGTAGTAGTTGATGAAATATATAGATATAAGTTTTGATCCGAAAGGTTACATGTCCGATATTTGAATAAACTTAGGAAAGTTTATTTGTACATGAAGATTGTTATTAGGGGTAGCTTCATAAGCCTTAAATGACCATGTTCTCTTGGTAAAATCTCATGGTTTCCTTTTAAGTGAAGTAGATCCAAATTGCTTGTTCAAGTTATCGCCTAACTCATTGTTTCATGTTTACGCCTATGTAAGTTGTTATGGTCATTTCGTCATGGCCTAGCCATGACCTTTGGTCCTTGTTCCAAGGTCATGATACAAAACCTTGGCTCTAGCCATGGTTGTGGTCTTGATTATAGGTCATAAGACCTCTTGTTCCTTTCAAAGTATAACCATAATCTTGTGACTTTCGCCTAAAAATGGGCTGTTTAGAATTTGAAGAATTTTATCACTCGGAAAATGTTTTTAGGTCTCGAGCTTCTTTGTTCCTGAACGAAAACGTCGTTCCGGACAACTTTCGTGTTTTAACTTTTTGATGAATCGGACCAGAAGTGGGACTTTCAAAACCCAAATTTGATCAGGAAGCTATTTGGCAGTTTTGCCGGAAATCTTTGGTAATTTCAAATCGCCATAACTTTTGACTCGTATACTCGTTTTGGGTGGTTCAAATTGCTATGGTTTCCTTGTTAAGTCCTCTACTGTAATATGTAATGATCCAACATCATATTTTTACCATTTTGATCAGGTCTTACCAAGAAAGTCACTAGTTTACTTGTTTTAGTAACTTGTTATAATAATCAATAACAATAACTTGTTTTGGTCATTTTTATACATCATGGACATGATAACAAGACAATATATAGCACAAATAATATGTAAATAACATGAACATGATTATTTAACAAGAATCAAGTTAGGGTTTGGCTCACAACTTTTGGCTTTCAAAGATGAAAGGAAGTTAACATGTAAGGATAGGACATTGATAGACTTGCTTCAACCCTTTTTCACTTCATGCAATCTTTCTACCCTTGGTATTCTTGAAAGATGGATGATGAAGGTTTAGGTGAAATGAGTGGATTTAAACTCAAGAGAAATCACCAAGTATATGAGGTTATGGAAGTGTTTGATGAATGATAACCTATCTAGGGTTTCTACCTTGAACTAGCACTTGAATCTTGCATGAAACTAGAAGGAAATCAAGCAAAGATGAGAGTGTTGTGGTGTGGTTTGATGGCCGGCCAAAGGAGGGGAATGGGGGCTTTTATAGGGTCTTAAGGAGGTTAGAAATGTTGACTAGTCCAACCTTGGAGGCCAAGGTGAACACATGGATGAAATCTAAGGCCATTAAGCTTGAGATCAAGCCACCTAGTGTGAAAACCCCCCCCTATGGCGGTTCAATGGACTTGGAGAGCAAGGGTTGGCTTTTGGATGATATTATCCAAGATATCTAGTTAGTTTTGACTCCGGGAAATGCCAATCGTAAATGATTAAGCCTCAAAACGTAAAACCGGGTGTCGTAAAATTATGGAACTTGAAAGTATTGATAAACATGTCCATATGTCCCATAATAAAATATAAAATGAGTGGTAGGTTCCATTTGGGTGGTAAAACCCTGCTAAAAACTGGAAACACGGGTCTAAAACGCGTAATTCGCGTAAAACGCTGAATATTGCGTAAAATTGAGAAAAGTAAAATGTTACTTTTCTAATGTTATAAAAATGATTTAAAATGACTTATAATGTCTAGACTGGGCTCAGTCTAGTGTCGGTTGGTATTAAATGTCTTTTAGACATCAAACCGTAAGCCTAAAAATCACGAAATGACTTATAACATCAAGGGATCATTTTTGGTCAATGGAGGAGGGAAAGAATATGTTGACTTTTTCTAATAAGTTGAAAACTCAAAAAGTCTTAGAAACGCGTTTTGTGGTCTCACGGTTAATCGCCCAAATGGTTAAGCGTGCTCATGCGAGAGTAGTACAGGCATGGGTGACCTGCTGGGAAGTTTTTGGTCATATTTTTCTCAGTCACGATTAATTCTCAAATAAATCATGAGTGTGTCAAACATTTTTCCGATGTGGGGTCACCTGACGGGGTTGAATTTCGTTGTGCGTAGAATTTCTGATTGACGTTTTACCCTAAAACGTGTAATTCCTTAATAACTTTCACGAAAATGAGCTTATGAATGTCAAACTTTTAATTTGCCATTGAAATGATTTATCATTCGATAAAATCAAATAAAAATCAACTTTCGGGAAAGTTTCGGAAAAAAAATGAATAGTAAAAGTGAATAGTGAAATTTTCCGGGAATGGTAATTAACCTGAAATTGTGAATTGTTACAAAGTACATCAAAGAACTCCCTAGGAGCATTGAAGGAGAGGTCACCTCATCAAACCCGCCAACCCTGGAAGCAGCAATAAAACTTGCTCAGAGGCTATTGGACCAAGAGGTCAAATGCAATGAGCTCAAGAGGAAACTCGATAATAAAAGAATCACCCATCATACCAACACCAGCAATCACCGCAACAACAAATCTCAACAACGCAGCAGATTGATGAAGTTTAGAATTTAACCGTCCGAATTTCCTTAAGCACTTTGTAGTACTAAGTGATGTCACATTTAAGTGTTCGTCTTTCTAACAACTTAGGTCTACCTTCTGTTCAATGAGCGACTCGCTGTGATATTTCCTCACCTATTGTACTACCTAGTTCTTCCTGAAATCCATTTTATCCGCTCCTTCTACTCTAACTATCCTTTCACTTATGACATGACCAAAATCCATTTCAACACCAAACCGACAAACTATTTTAGTATTGACTAAGTTAGAGCAATCACTCATACTTTGATTTAAGAAATCAACCGTTTGACTTATAAACTCTACGAACCAACAACTAGACCAGACATCATACGGGTCGATTGGTCCAAGCATTGCATTATTACTCGTAAATTATACATAGCCTGATCACCTATGTCTAATTTAGGAAGAATCATGTAATGAAGGGAACAATTGTCTCTGGGGTGTAAGCAAGTTATACTTGAGATATAGGATTTCTAAGAAACATGAAGACTAGATTCGCACCAAGTACCCACATCTTTTCCCTAGACACCCGTGGCAACTATCTTAGACTATAATTCCGGGACGGAATTCCCTGTAAGAGGTAGGTAATGTAACCTCCCGTAATTTTCCCATACGATTAGTAAATATCAATAATTGAATAAAAGAATGTTACATTATTTAAATACCATTTTTACGGGGAACAAATTTTTATTTTATTTTATTTTATTTAATTATTATGCACGACATATTATGTGAACCACTACAACATTTATGATTGACCATTTACCAAGGAACGATGCTTACACACAACATCGATAATCTATAAATATCGCGAATAATATATAAATTTAAAACGTTTATATTTTATAATTATACGTTTCATTTAATTACCGTACAATATTTATATATTTCCGGAGCCTACGAAAATTCCCGAGATTGCTCACTAATATTTTTGGACCTTGACACGATACTTTGAACAAGCACACCTCTAACTATTATATTTATAAATCACAAGTACATGTTTGCTTTAGCTCAGTTGATTATAACTTTTACACGCGACATATCCCTTTTATTTCACAACTCTAGTATCCATGCTTCTAAGAACCATGAAAGACAATTGTTATCAACTTTTAAATATAATTGCTATACTAGAATATTGATCAAGTTAAGGCACCTTACACAATCTCAAATTAATACAAATAGTAATAACACTTCGTATAAATTCTAATAAACCACCAACTTTCTGTAACGAATTTAAATCCTAATTTTAAGGCTCTTCTGGTCCGAACCAGGAAAAGTGTACAACACGAAAGTTGTCTGAAATAATGTTTTACGTCTAGACACGCGAGAATTTAAACCAAAAACGAAATTCCAAGCCATTATCTTTAAAATACGACCTGGACTCAACTTAAGTACTACTACTTGTACATTCCTACACATCACCCTCCCTCACTCATTTCTACCTCAATTACAACCTTCAAAACCCATGTGTAAACTCTTACACACAACCTCCCACCTATAACTCTCCCCAATCCAAGGACATGCATACTTACACACTCAATACTTACACATGGTTCCTGCACATTATCATCATTCATATTCATGCATCCAATATCGTATATAAACAAGCCATGCATCAACAATTCCCTCACACACAAACACATGCAAACCATTCAACAATCCATCTCACAAGAACCTACCTTGTATACACCTCCAAAAGCTCACTATATAAACTCACATGCAAATCATTCACTAACAAATTCAAACCAACATATTCATTCTTTTTCTTGCTACTAAATATGTGAACTTTCCTCTCCATACTATACGTACACAATCACTCTCATTTTTCCAAACTATAAACGAAACACAAACAACACCCTATGGACCACTTAAATCCCAATTACCACCAAACGAACCCTTAATTATTTTTCTTCTTTGTTTTCTGCTGGGCCGAACACAAACGCAAGCCCACCAGCCCAGCCACGAGTCCAACCCAAACGATCCTTAGTTATTTCTTGTTTCCTTCTTTTGTTTCCCAGCCGCGACCCAAGCCACAAACACACCCATTTTCTCTCAATCTCGACACATAACACCCATATATTTTTACATGTCTCGTTCCACCTAGTACCCGAGAATCACGACTGGTAAAAGATGTACCCTCCCTCACTCGTTTACTGCCTTAGAAACGACCCAAGCAAACCATGAAACTCACCATTTGGAAATTCCACCCGACGTGTCACAAACCTTCTTACGAGCCACCCAAGCCTCCCAATCACCTCAAATCATCCATACACGTCTAGGAATGTCAGAGAATTCCAGAAACGTTCAGAGGTAAAGCCTTACACACATACGCTTTGTAGTATCTTGATTGGTTACAAAAGGAGGTGGACATGCAAGCTATACGATCCTACATGTGAACACAACTCCCATACACTCACAAACTCATCATATAAACAACCTCAAGTATCCTCAGTTGATCACACACATACAAACGAAACAACTCTTAAATTCTAGTCGAGATATACAAGAAATTGGGACAGGGAGATTGCCACTAGTTCGAAGGCATAGGAACACGTACAAGGGTCAACTTTGCTCATCCTACATCTCTACTTGGTCACAAGTCGAACCACAATCACCATTTGTTCCAGCTCGATCCCTATTCGCGTTTTACCCCACCCTTTTGAGGTGAGGTGAGAATACTTGAACCATTTTACTATTTTCATTTCGTCATATTAAATTTTTGCACGTTCACTTTGTCTTAATTATTTCGTGATTTATAAATATAACACCTATATATTATTTGACATTCGAGGTGCTTACTATACTAACAAACAAATACCACGAAGTTTTGAAACTGATTATAACGTTTACATATTAAACTCGACACGTTTATAAGTCACCTTGGCCACGTTCTTATTTTGAAAAGACTAAGAAATAGTCTAAGTCCCTAAAATGTCTCAGAAATGATTTTGGTCTTGGCCTCGTTATATAAAAATTTAGAAACGTAACATATGAATATTTTCATACATACGAGATGTCTATTATACTACCATATAGAAGCAACAAAGATTCGACCATAATCTAATCGTATACATCATTATCTAACCACGTTTAGAAGCTGCCTTGACCCATTCGAAATATTGTCAACACTTGAGTATATTTTCATAAAACTTAATGTTTTCAGAAATGACTTTTGGACGTTTACTTTGGTCGTGTATTTTCAAATCTAGACACATAACCTATAAATTTTAAAGCGTGACCTCATTGCTTACCTTGCTAGCAACCAGTAAAAATATTTATTTCTATCTAATAAGCTCATTTAAGCTCTTGTCAAAAGCCATTTCGTTTGAACAAAAATCTGTTTTCTATAAACTTAATAAGTTAACTTTTGGGCTAGTTAGCCCGTTAAGCTTATTTTGAGCTTATTTGATAAGCTGGTCGTATAAACTCTTAAGTAACATTTTTAGAACATTAAAATGAGCCTAAAGCCAGGCCCAAACCCCTCGTAAGCCCTTTGGATCACGAAACCTTAACGGGCCTTAAAGTTAAGCTCGTTAAGCCCATTTGTAAAAATAAGCACTTTTTGAGAAAATAAGCTTTTGAAATAAACTTATCTGATTACTCTGAGCTGATAGAAAAAGTGAAAATGTTAAGTTTCAAGTTTGGTGAAATTTGGACTAACTTTGCAAAATTTTCATAACCGGGGACTAAAAGTGTAAACTTTGCAAACTTTGGGTCAAAACTGTAATTTCTGATTTTCTGAGTTTAAAACTGTAAATAATGATAATTGGAGTTGAAAAATGTAAATATTGATATTATTTGGACTTAAAATGAAACGATTGTTAACTACGGACTAACGGTGTAAAATTATATTCGTTAGGGTTAAAAGTGTAACTTTGGTAAAATGTAAATGATTTTCTATAAATATTATTTTATAAAAATAATATTAATATTTTATATATAAATACACACGTTTAGTATAAAACTCTTATAAATATATACGATATAAATGTTCGCGTAACTATAATAAATTTTAACGATATATATATATATATATATATATATATATATATATATATATATATATATATATATATATATATATATAACGATACGTTATTTCTTTTCTTTTAAAACTAACATCATAAAACATCGTCTACATACTTCGACTTATTCTTAATGATTTTCCATCGCACATCGATCATCGATCATTACACTCACAAGTTATATGTATATATAACTTTGTTCTTGAACTTCAAGCATTTAAACGAACACGAGTTTTAATCACAAACTGAATGACTAATATTCGCGATAAAACGAGATTTAGACTATCAACTAAAACATACCATATCTTTTAGGTTGTGTGTGAAGCCGTTGCCTTGCATCGTTGAGATTATGTTACTACCACTACTACTGTACTACTAAGGTGAGTCATAGCCCCTACTCTTACTTGTTTTACAATGAATTATAAACGTTTTTGGGGGAGATACATGCTTAACTACTGTTTTTACTTTTACAAGTATTCATTAACTAAATACATGACTGTATTTCATATAAACTTTACTGGTTTACACATTTTTATATCTCATAAGGAAATACCTGCTATAGACATGATTACAAGTGACGGTTCGACGATATGCTATACTTGATTTCTATTGCCTAAGTACCGATTACCAAAAGTCCCTCGTTCATGCACCTTAATCACCCAAAGGGTGAGCGTAAGTAGTTGTGAATAGATCTATTAGGGATTGACAATCCCCATTTGGTCGCTAGAGGAAAGCCACCAAATGCACGCTATTTGATTTCATAGGTTACTGGTAAATACCTATCTTGAGGGCCACTATTTTACATCATTATTATGGATAATTTTGATGCCTGTTAATCGTTGAGTGTCATGAGCTTAGAGCAATAGAACGGTAGTACTGTAGTCATGATACAGTATTACAACGACTGATGTTTGGGGTGTACAATGCTGTAGCCCACTGTTTTATTAAACTATGAGATTGTGCTCACTATATAGCAGGAAAACTATTAATAATTGGAAAACGAACAAACTATTTTGGTGTTGACCCGGTGAAGGGCAAACCAACGGACTATTTTCGAATTGATAAGGAAATCACTCATTCTTCTAATTAATGATTTAAACTATGAACACTATGGATTTTCTCACACTTTAATTTGGATAATCAACTCTTAAATACTGTGGACTTATAAACTCTTTGATTTTGGAAATCGATATTCGAAACTATAAACTCTATGAACTCACCAACCTTTGTGTTGACACTTTTAGCATGTGTTTATCTCAGGTAATTAAACAAGAAGGAACTTGAAGGCACGGAGTGGGCTTGTAACCCGGCATGGGCTTAAATAAACGTTTTGACACATTTCAAATAAACTTTTTGTTTAAACTATGAAACATCTTGATGTCTCGAATATTTGGTATTTTGAATGAATTAAACTTTAAAGCGTCACTTTTGTGTCGTTTTCTATGATTGTGATAAAGATCCTCGAAGTAACACCCAAAAAGTCTTCCGCTGACATTTTAAGTCTTCCGCTGACATGTTAAGTCTTCCGCTGACGTGATGATTTTGGGGGTGTTACACTTTCTTTATCTTTGCTTATTACATGTTGTTCTTTAGTTAGAATTGCTAGTTACATATAAAGCTTTTCAAAGAACTAAACAAGTAAAGATGTGTTTGTATCTTCAAACAAAAGTAAAAGCTTTTCAAATAACTAAACAAGCAAAGTTAAGATTATCACAAGCAAAGCTTTTCAATGTATGAAACTAGTAAAGTTAAAATTGATATTTACATAAAAAGCTTTTCAAAGAATCAAACATATAACGTTGTGTTTATATCTTTAAGCAAACGTAAAAGATATTCAAGTTAAAAAGAATCTAAAAAGCGGTAAACTATTCAACCCCCCCTTCTAGTTTTCCACAGAAACCATTTGTTTGGTATGAGCTGGGTAATTGTCACAACTCCTCTGTATGGTTTGATAAATGGAACATTAAAGGTCGTCTATCCAATTTTATCACTAGCAGGGATCTATATGATGTCAGGTTGAATAAAGAGTTAAAAGTTTCTGAGATGATTATTGATGATAAATGGGTCTGGCCTGAGAGTTGGTTGAATAAATACCCTTTGATTCATGAAATTCAAGTGCCTAAACTTTCTTATAGTCCTGATAAAGTGGTATGGTTGGATAAGGATAATAAGAAGTCAAAATTCACTATAAGGGGTGTTTGGAAGAGCATGAGGAGTGAGTATCCTATGGTTGATTGGTTCAAGACTGTGTGGTTTTCTCAATGCACTCCTAGGCATGCATTTATTATGTGGCTAGCTTTGCACAATAGGCTTCAAACTCAAGATAGAATGGAGAAATGGAACAGTGGTGTAGTATTGAAGTGTCCTTTATGCTTAACCTCTAATGACTCAGTGCAGCACTTGTTTTTCCAATGTCAATATGCTTCTAAGGTGTGGTATCAAATTAAAGAATCAATCTGTCTTGGGCAAACTAATCATATTTGGCAAGATATCATTAATTCTATTCAGAATAGTCCCTATAATAATAGCATCAGAAGTATTCTTGGAAGGCTTGGTTTAGCAGCTTGTGTGTACAACATTTGGAGAGAAAGGAATTTAAGGCTATTACAAGGAAGCAAGAGGAATGAGGAGGAAGTGATCCAATGTATTAAAGAGGAGCTGAGATGGAAATTAATGAGCTTAAAAGTAAAGAAAACAACTGCTATTCAAAGAATTTTCAGGATATGGGGCATAAGTGATGACTATTATAATGCAACAGCATCCACTTAGCATATGCAGACCATACAGTGAAAAGTTACTTGTACCTTGGAGTTTATCTGGCATGACTGTAGTTACTTTACCTCACAGATGTTCTATTTTGGCCTTGGGAGGAATATAGATATCTGTGTTTGGGAAAGTAAGAGGTCTGGTCTGGATGAATGTACCATAATGTAGGGCTTTTCACTGTGAAGGGTAATGGTTCTGGGTGGTCAATGTATGATGAAAGAAATAGAGAGGAGTGAAAGATGATCCTTCTTGGTCCTTTCAATACATTGACATAGGAGGAAACGGTTTGTGCTATTTGAGGGTGTGTGTTCCCTTCCTAGTGATGCCTTTCCCTCTTGGCTTCTTATTCACTTTAGTGAGGATGTAGCTGCTAGGTGAATTTTGAAGCTAATGGACGGGAAATGTAGCTAGGGTAGGTATAGCCCCTCAAATAGAGTGAATGGGGGCGATAACCTGCTTGATGATGCCTGTTTGATCTCTCCTCTATATACTGTGGTGGCAGGTTGAGTGTTTAGAGGATGAATCAAGTATGGAAATGACAGAGGTTATGGTCTTGGTGCAATTTGGTGAGAATTTCATTGTACTGCTGGAGTTAGCAGTTAAAAGTGTGTTTGGTATTGTTGTCAGATGATATGGAAGCTAGTTTCTATCTGATATAGTTGTGATATAGCATCAGATATAGTATGGTTCATGAGTTTGATAGTATATTGTAAGTTTCTGAATTCATAGAAAGAATAGGTATGTCTATTCTTTCTTAGTATGATGTAATTTGTTTTGATCAATAATATATTTCTCACCGTTGCAACAACAAAAAAAAAAAAAAAAAAAAAAAAAAAAAAAAAAAAAAAAAACTTGACCAAGTTGTCACATCTTATAATTTGCTAGAAGACAACTTGAAGGCTATTCAATGTGCAACTCAAAAAGTTTTTGGATTTGCTTCAATGTCGACAAGCTACTACCAAGATGCTTAGTTCGGTAATAACTCCTCTTTCCACTAATAAATAGCAAAGTAGCAGCTTTATTATGTTTGGTTCGAATGACATAGTTTCAACTTTCAAGTGACAACAACAAAGTAACACCTCTTTCTATTGTTCGGTTTTAGTGACATGGTTCACGTGACAACAATAAAGTAGCATGAAATTAGCAGGATTTTAGCAGAAAGTAGCAAGTAGCAATAATGTACTTTGCTTTCTCTTGTTTGGTTTTAGTGACAACAATACATTATCAACAAATTAAGAGCCCTCTATGGCTCAAATTGTTAATGGTTACACTGTATGAGTTGAGAGATATATTGTTACAGTTTAATTTGAGTTGAGAAATATATTATTAATGGTTATATTGTATGCATTATATGTTTTCAAAATATTATATAGTTATAAATTGTTTGGCTCAAATGGGAAATAGAAAAATATAGGCAGTTGAGATTTTATTTTATTTTATTTTTTTGCGCGACAACGACTATGTTTACGACTTTTATATAATTTTTCCCCTGACTTTAAGCGAAAACTAATGAGGAAAAGCGATAGAGTTAGCGACTTGAATAGCGATGGAGAGAGATTTTTGCAACGAAACTTGCGACACGTAGTGACTGCATGTACTGAGTGAAATTCTATTGCATTGCTTTTGGCGACATCATTTCCCATCGCAATGAGAGACAAATTTGTCTGTCGACAAGATGACACAATTTTTTTACGACGTAGTTTAGGGAGACGCAAAATCTGCGACTCGACATGCCAATACGTGTCAGAAAGTCTGACGCAATTATAAATTCCGTCGCTAATGCCGTTGCTAAATTCGTCACTAAAGGATGAAATTCTTATAGTGGGTTTTGAGTGAAAAGATATGTTAACCAGATTGTTTGGGAGAGAGCAAACACTTATTTTTATTTATTTATTTATTATTATTATTATTATTATTTTTTTTTTAATTTTAGCTTTGCCTTTTAGTTTGTTTGGATAATAATGAAGTATCCTAACACCTATTTATATTAGGCTTATTAGCCTATTAAGTCAAGCCCTAGATGTTTTCATGTATATCTTTACTACATCTAGATATTTCCTATCAAGCTTCTAATATTTCACAAAGGTAACTTTGTATAAACATTCTACACTATATATTCCCGTAAACTAAACTAAATTAAGTTTGTGATTAAATGCATTCTTTAAACTTAATTACAACTCAAATCATCATTTTAAAAATCACACTTTTTCCTTTCCATTCGATTAGCCAAATAATTATATATTTTTAGTCGATGATAAGAAAACTAACGATGATGATGAAATTATGGTAGTGATAACAAACATCTTTGCGATGATCTCAATCAATTGCCAAGGATTGAAAAAATAACGAATTGTGATTATGTTACGCATTTAGTATGTAAGTTGGAATGAGTTGGCAACCGAGATGCCAAATCACGTAATCAATAACAGCGAAATTTTATTAAAATATACAAGAAATTTCAACCCAATTGTTACAAATTACAATGTTGGTTTTATTGCAAGTTTATAAAGATTATTATTGGTTTTATTGCAAGCTTAAGTTTAAATATAGAGAGGTGATTCGCACATTATTTTTTTTTTTATTATTTCATCACACTTTGTGCATTAAAGTGTTGTACTGTGTGCTCTTTGTGCATTACAATGTTGTACAAAATAATGTAATAATAAAAAAAAATTGTGTGCGAATTACCTAAATAGGGATTATTATTTAGTCGGTAACTACAAAAGGTTTTCGGGCCGGTTACTAAGCCCAAAATAAATTTTCCTGGGCTAGTGTAGAAACCGACAACCAATACCAAAGTCTATAAATACAAAATCCGACTCCTTATTACATTATTAGACAACACCCTGAATCATGGAACACGCAACAAGTCGAAGACCTAACAAGAAACAAAAGTTATCATACTATGGTGAAGGAAAAAAGACAGATTTTACAAAACTGGAACTACTAAAACCAGATCACGCAAATCGCCCATTATGGGCTTGTGCAGATGGACGGATCTTTCTTGAGACCTTCTCGCCGTTTTACAAACAAGCTTCTGATTTCCTGACCGCTATCGCAGAACCTTTATGCAGACCCGAGTCTTTGCATGAATACAATCTGACTCCCCATTCACTTTATGCGGCTGTGTCGATGGGGTTAGAAACTGAGACCATCATAGCTGTTTTGAACAAGCTTGCAAAGACCAAGTTCCCTAAGGAGATGGTAGACTTTATTCATGCCTCAACAGCAAATTACGGGAAAGTAAAGCTCGTTCTAAAGAAAAATCGATACCTAGTTGAATCTCCTTTCCCAGAGGTATTGGAGAGATTGTTAAGTGATCAAGTGATATCTCAAGCTAGAGTTTTAAATGGACCGAAAGAATTCCATTCGTTTGAAATTCATCCTGCTCACATCGAAAATGTAAAGCAAAGATGCTTGCCAAATGCTCTAAACTATCCCTTGTTGGAGGAGTATGATTTCAAAAATGATACCATCAATCCGGATCTTGAGATGGAATTAAAGCCTCAAGCACAACCACGGCCCTATCAAAAGAAGTGTCTTAGTAGGATGTTTGGAAATGGTAGAGCAAGGTCTGGCATCATTGTGTTACCTTGTGGGGCTGGAAAGTCTTTGGTTGGTGTATCTGCAGCCTGCCGAATAAAGAAAAGTTGTCTCTGCTTGGCAACAAATGCTGTGTCAGTGGATCAGTGGGCTTATCAGTTCAAGTTGTGGACAAACATTCAAGATGAACGTATATGTCAGTTTACATCTGATAGCAAAAAGATGTTTTGTGGGAATGCTGGAGTTGTTGTGACCACTTATAGCATGCTTGCTTTAGATGGTAAGCGATCTCAAGAGTCTGAAAAGATCATCGAGGAGATAAGAAATAGAGAATGGGGTTTGCTACTCATGGACGAGGTGCATGTGGTTCCTGCAGAGACATTCCGTGAAGTCATTAGTGTTGCTAAATCACACTGCAAGCTTGGGCTTACTGCTACACTTGTTAGGGAAGATGAAAAGATCACGGATTTAAATTTTCTTATTGGTCCTAAACTGTACGAGGCAAATTGGATGGATTTGGCCAGAGGAGGGTATATTGCCAACGTACAATGTGCTGAAGTGCGGTGTCCAATGACAGAAGAGTTTTATGCTGAATATCTAAAGAAAGAAAATGCCAAGAAGAAACAGGCATTGTGTGTGATGAACCCGAACAAGTTTAGAGCTTGTGAGTTTCTTATTAGATTCCATGAGCAGGAGCGTGGGGATAAGATAATCGTTTTTTCCGACAATATTTTTTCACTCGAGAAATATGCAACGAAACTTCAGAAACCAATGATTCATGGTGAAACAAAACATATCGAAAGGACAAAGATATTAGAGGCGTTCAAAACCAGAAAGGATTTCAATACTGTGTTTCTGTCTAAGGTTGGAGATAATTCTATCGATATTCCTGAGGCAAATGTGATTATTCAGATTTCGGGACATATGGGTTCAAGACGTCAAGAAGCCCAACGGCTCGGGCGTATTTCTAGAGCAAAGGGTACTCTCCAGGATAGAATGGCAGGAGGAAAAGAGGAAAACAATGCCTTTTTCTACTCCTTAGTATCTACAGATACACAGGAAATGTACTACTCAACTAAGAGGCTGCAATTTCTGATAGATCAAGGTTATAGTTACAAGGTGATAACAAGCCTGCCTCCACCAGACAGAGGGGCCGAGTTGTACTATCATCATCTGAAGGATCAAAATCAACTTCTTGATGAGGTTTTAAGTGCTGGTGATGAGGCAGTAGGCATGGAAATACTGAAAGATGATGCAGATGGAAAAGCGCTTCATGATAAGGCTCAACTCAAGGGATCCTTAAGTGCCAAGACTGGACAAAAGGGCACTTTAGCGAAGAGCGAGCCCAAGGTTCAAGCAAAGAGAAATCAACTGTTTGCTAAGCGTTTCAGTCGGAAATAGCATCTAATATGAAAACTGGACCCCACCTCACCACCTGTATAATATTCAAAAACCTATCAGCTACAATGTAGTTTTTTTTTTTTTTTTTTTTTTTTTTTTTTTTTTTTTTTTTTTAAATCTTGTTGATCTCTAAGCAGACACATATAGCGGCTTTGCATACTTGAAATGACAAGCTACTTTGAAATCCGATGCTGTTTTTCATAGCAGTCCGAGGGGTTGGTTTACTTTAGGACATGCTTCATTTGCTTTACTCTTCTTCTTCGGACACATTTGGCATGGTGCTCGAACTTTGTTTAGAGATGTTTTTTGCTGGTAAGGAGCTAAGGTCAAAGAAAACTAAATAGAACATGTTCCCATGTTGTGACACGTGTGTGTGCATGTTTGAGACTGTGAGACAGAAAAAAATAGATATACCTTTAATACACACAGGTTGTTCTAGCAAGGCAAAGATCCGATTTGGAGCTTCATAAAATCAGCCACCTAAAATGCGGATGGCAAGAACGAAGAAACAGTAACAACAAGAAAATACATTGAACAGAATGTGAAAATAGACTTTAATACAACATGACTACAAGTTTAGATGCTGATATCTTCTTCCTTAATTTCAAGATTTTCTTTATATTCCTTTGCAGCAACTCTTCTATTACTTTGAATTTGGCGAACATATTCAGCTATTATGACATGAAATTTTGGAGCAAGCTTATTTGTAGAGGATCCATTTAGACCTGCTTTCTTTAGAGCCCTTGCAACATGTTTTTCCGCCTTTTGAAAATGAGGTGAACAGAGTCTTGGAACCGTACATTTAAGGATTGGTTTCCCACATATTATAGGTCCTGCTTGTGAGCTGATACAGAAAACAAGAAAAAAATAATAACATGTCAGTGTATAACTCTATTAAAATAAATTGACTAGAGTGGATATACTTGTAGCAGTCGCAAACAATAAGTAGAACATTATTGGAGAAAAGACTCGTACAAGTATGAAAAGTTATATGGGGTTACAAAACTTATATTGTGTTTGGCAAAGCATCTGAATTTATCATATATGAATCATCTGTGTTTCTTGATATGGTAAACGGTTCCCTCAAAAACTGCATTCATATATTCATATCGATTTGGAAACTAAAATTATGTTCAATAGATAGTTAAAGTCAAAGTATCAGAATTTAGCTTCCTTGCATAGGAGCTATCTTTAGGGATCAAATTGCTGGTTGGAACCCATATAGGTGTATGTGCTTATGGTGGTGAACAACTTATAACTGGCGGTGGTGCATTGTGTATAGTGGCAGCAGGTGGTGCTAGGTGATGGGGGTGCTCACTTGAACAAAGATGTATTCGACCCAATAATAACAACGCATAAGGTTGCAGTGTCAAGCCAGGTTGTCCTATAGATGTGCTGGCTTTCTAGTAATTATACACTATGCAGTTATCTCGGTCAAATTTCAAATACAGCGGTGAGATATCGGTTTTTTATATTATCTAGAATATATATAAATAAATTAAAATCATAAAAGATTAAACAAAAAACATAGCATAAAAGTGTCCAACGAAATTTAATTGCAATCCAAAAAAAAAAAAAAAAAATCCAAGGGTTCAGCAAAATCTCGGTCAATCTCTCCGATAATATCAGCTCCGATATTTACCACCGAGATTTGGTAACGATATTTTTCCTAGGTCCGAGATCCGAGATCTCGCCGAGATTAACTGCCCAGATTATACATTTATGGGGGCATTTAGAGACGGAATGTTTTAAGACAGTGCGACTGGTTACGGCATGTCAAGTAAAAAAGCAAAGGTTTTCCAGTAAATATGTTTACAATTTTTCCCACTAAATCCTATCTCGACTATATCCGTTTCAAATTAGCAATCACAAGAAAGCTATGTTTCTAGACGACACAATTAGTTAAGGCATAAACAAGAAATTCATGACAATATCTCTCTTAAGAAAGTTATAATTTATAAGCAAACTGATGCACAAGCAAGGTGACTACTTAAAGCTTTTTTTTCCCCCCTTTCTGTGGTCCAACTACTTTACAAGATTCATGCAAAGAACATCCTCCACGTGTCCTAGATGTGTTGGTTTTTCTGGTAACTCTACATTTATGGGGGCATTTGAAGACAGAACGTTTTAAGGCAACTCTACTGGTTACAGAATTTCAAGCAAAAAAGCAAAGGTTTCCAGCAAATTTGTTACATGTTTTCCTAGTAATTTTTCGACCATTTGCATTTCAAGTTAGCACTCACAAGAAAGCTATGTTTCTGGACGATACCAGTAGTTAAGGCATAAACAAGAAATTCATGACAATATCTATCTTAAGAAAGTTATAAGCAGATTGATGCACAAGCAAGGTAACTACTTAAAGCTTCTTAATCTTTTTTCTTTACGTGGTCTTTAACTATTATGTTCCAACATCTTTACAAGATTCACGCAAAGAACACCCTCCACGTGTCCTAGACAAAATGGTCCCTAACAATTTCATATATAGCACGTGTTAACTAAAACACAATAAGCTGATAAGTTGTTTACAAGCCTTACCCAAACACCCCCTAGCAAATATCCCATATATCAGTGCAGTGGCGCCATATAGCAATCAACAATATAGACTAGAAGTCTTAAGGATCCTATAAGAAGCTAGATATTCATGAAAAGCATAACAAAGGAATCAATTCACAACTTTCGTGAAGCTAATAAAAGTCATGCCATATGCAATTAAACCAAAATACTACTAAAAACAAAAACTCAATCAAGAATATTGACTAGAAAGCTAAATATTCATGAGAAGCACACGACTTTTGTAAAGCTGATTCACACCTTTGGCACATAAGCCCAATCACCCAAAGTCACAAAGCATCTTTACAAAAGGTCACTTCACACAAATACTCACCTTCTAATCCGCACCCACCTCACATAACTACATCCCATATACAAATTCTGCATAGAATCACACAAAATACACCCATGACAAAACCTATTTTATAACCATGAACCACACATCGGCTCAAAACATCACTAAACCCTAACCCAAATTTATCACCATTTTTTTGGTAACCATGGTTCCCGACCTTTTGCCAGACTAATCCACGGGGTTTGAGCCCACAACCACACAGCCTCAAACCAGGTAAAGCCCTCCCCTTTTTGCACTTTCAACAACATCTGGCTCATTTTAGTACATATCGGGTTTTAAATCTATAATAAACGAAACTAATAACACATAGGGCGCCTAATAAACGGATACAATCATTACCAATCACTACTAAACTAAAAAACACATAAAGCAATGACCCTAACAAAAAACATACCTCTTAATAACATAACTACACCCCATATACAGCTTCTGCTTAGAATCAGACAAAATATGACCATGGCAAAACTTAGTTAAAGCCATAGCCTTCATTTTACACCCGTGAACCGCGCAACGGCTCAAATCATCCCCAACTCCTACCCCAAACTCACCAACACTTTCTACAACAGATTCATTACCATTACCATTAGTACCACTATTATCCACCTGATAAGGACTTTTTCCATATTCCCAATAATAATTCCTGTATTTAAACTTAAGCTCCTCCATCATACACCAGTAATGATCTTTGTAGACTTTGGAAAGCTTTTTGAGCTTATTAGATCTTCTTTTTATTACTTCTTGCTGGGATAAGAGCTGTGAGTTTGATAGGTATGTGTCTTCGTCGGAGAGTGATGACGTCATGGTGGTTGTTGTGACGGTGGTGAGTGGTGGTGGTTGTGTGGTGGTTTCGGACATCACTTTGTGTGTTACTATGTTTTTTTGTTTGTGTTGTGTTGGGGAGTCAACGGGTCTTGGTTTTTTTTTTTTTTTTTTTTTTTTTTTTGGTTTTTTGTGAAGTGTTGTGTTTTTTTAAAGGAGGTGAGATTTGGTTTTTGTTTTTTTTGAGGTGAAGTTTTTTGAGTTTTTGTTGAAGCGGCGTGTTACTTTTTGAAAAAGTTGTAAGGGGCCGTTTAGTTCTTTAAGAATGTGATGGTTTTTCTTTTCTAGATAAGAGTTGAGAATTTTGAAAACGCGTTTAGTTGGAGTTATATTTTTCTTTTTTAAAAATGATAAGAAGATTACCTTAAATTGCGACGGTGGTGGTGACGGCGGGTGGTGGCGGCGATGGTCGGCGGTGGAGGATGACACGAGAGATTAGGGGTAGAATGGTGTATGTGTTTTTTTGAAGTTGAGAAAAAAAATGAGAAAGAAAAAAGTGAGAATGGTAAAATGAGATTTTCAATTTCTTTGTTAAAATTTAGAAAATGAGAATTTCATTTTTTTTGAAAATTGTTAGAAAAAAGTGCGACTAAACTCGTTTTCAGTTTTTTCATTTTCTTATGAAAAATTTCTTAGAAAAATGAAGAATTTCTCTCCAACTAAACGCACCATAAATTTTTGTACCGACTTAAATTTTCAAACTAGGAAAAAAATAATAATAATTTCATATATTAATTTCATATATACAAAAATGTTAGCATTAAATACATTATGTATAATGTTTTTAAAACATGTTTGACCATATATGTTTCCAAACTAAAAAAAAAAAAAAAAAAAAAAAAAAAAATAGATATGGAATTGCCCTTGACAAATAATAATAATAATAATAATAGTAATAATAATAATAATAAATAAATAAACTTGCATTGAAACCAACATTGTAAGACTACGTGTGGTAAGGCCATGAACAACGTGTCTTGTGCTTAGGTGGAAGACTCAATGACACGTTCACCTTATTACCCTCATCATGTATGACACATCTTAGGTGTTTTGAGAGGAGAATTCGGTAGTTCAGCTAACCGAGTTGTGGAAGTTGTGGGTGTATGTGTTTGATTTTGGTTTTTGTAAGGTATTTTTGTTTAAGGGAGTTATGTTTTAGTGATGATGTTGGTTGTGTTATTGCGTTGTGTTGGTGATGATGTTGATTGTGAAGAGAGAAACTGCCATGACGTTAAAGTGACAATGATGATGTTGGTTGGGTGATCTCTTATTACCAGTAGCTAGGGCTGGCAATTTTGACACGAAACCTGTTAACACGACACGACACGACCTGTTCTTAACAGGTTCGTGTCTTACCCTTAACAGGTTTCGTGTCTTAACAGGTCAGACCTGTTAAGACCTATTAATTTTCGTGTCTTAACAGGTCAGACCTGTTAAGACCTGTTAGTGACCTGTTAATATTATAATATATATAATAATATAATTAATCCTTAAAATAAAAAAGTAAAAAACCCTACAACCTAAATCTATTTCCTATCCATCCGCCTCCAATAGTCCAAAATAACAAATCTATTCTATTACCTCTCAAAAACAGCAGATCTATTCTATTACCTCTCAAAATCAAATCAATCTCTCATCTCTCAAGTCTCAACTCTCAATCTCTCAATCGCACTAATGAATTAAGGCAGCAGCAGCTTCAACGACACAGGCAAGTCTCAAATCTCAATCTCTCATCTCTCAATCGCACATATATGTTTGGGTATACTAATCGTAAATCACTTATTAATTGTCGACCCATATATGTTTGGGTTTTTTGATAATGCGGCGAAATGTGGTGGTTTTGAGATGAATCTTGTTAGTTATACTTGTGTTTTGAGTGCGTATTGTAGGTTAAATAGGTTTGAAGAAGTTAAGGATTTGGTTAGACATTAGACAATTAGACTGTGTATATATTTAGTTATTTACAAGTTACAACACACTGACTGGGGTACTATTAGTTGCTATGCGAATGCTTTAAATATTAATTTGGTAACCTACTATTCTTGGGTCGTTTATCACCAGTTGGAATATTAAAATCATTTCATTTAAACAGTGACTGTTTGTTGATGTTCGACTTTGTTTGATTAGACACTAAACACTTATTTATGTTATAGTATGAAAGAGTTTAATATGTTATAGTATACAAGTTACACTAAACACTTATTTATGTTATAGTCGAGCTTATGGTATAAGATTTAGTGACTGGTATTTTTGTTGTAGTCTTATACTTTTTATATGCTTACTAGTTAATTCTAATTGTGTATTGTTGTTGCTTGTAGATGGATTCTGAATGTATTGAAATTGACCCACAAAATGATGAGTATACACAAGCTGATGAGGTCGAGTCCCTGGAAAAGGAAGTAGGAGCCAAGAGAAAACGTCAGGAACGATCTATTTGTTGGAATTTCTTTGACAAAGATGAGAAAGGCAAAGTAAAAGGCAGCAAAAAAGTGCCATGTAAGTGCAAAAAGTGTAATACTATTTTCATGTATGATAGTATTCAAGGGACGGGTAATCTTAAGCGACACATGGAGAAATGTTTTGGTAAAAATTTTCATGATGTTGGTCAAATGCTATTTAATAGTGACATGGCATTACGATTCTAGAAGAATGGGGCATAGAAAATAAGGTATTTTGTATAACTTTGGATAATGCATCTTCTAATGACCGTTTTGTTGAGCTTTTACGTGAGCAACTAGATACAAAATCACCACTTGTTTCTAGGGGTAGTTTTTTTCATATGAGATGTTGTGCACATATTTTAAACTTGATTGTGCAAGATGGGCTTCAAAAAATTGATCAAGCGGTTTGCAAGGTTAGAGAGAGTGTCAAATATGTTAAAGGGTCACATTCACAAGTAAGGAAGTAAAAGTTTTTAGATTGTGTTAAGTTACTTTCTTTAAGTAATTTTGAAAATTGAAGCTGCTACTTTACGTATTTTTTATTATTACTTTATAGGATTTTGATGAGTTTCAAAGCAATGAATCTACAAGCAACAAAAAGTCGGAATTGCAATTGTATTTGGAGGAGCCAAGAATGGAAAGGAAATTGGAACTAGATGTGTTGGCTTTCTGGAAATCCAATGAGTTTAGATATCCCGTACTTGCTAGGATGGCTCGAGACTTTTTGACAATTCCAATATCTACTGTTGCATCGGAGTCTACATTTAGTGCTAGCGGAAGAGTATTAGATCAACATCGAAGTTCACTTAGTAAAGAAACTCTTGAGGCCCTTATTTGCACAAAAGATTGGTTGTTTGCAGGTTCAAATGACGTTCCTATTGAAGAGCTCGCTGAAGATATAATGTCGATGTCGCTTGATGGTGGTCCTGAATCAGGTGCTTCAAACTCAGTCAACAATCCCGACTCACTTAATAAGGTGCTTACTTTTCTATGTATCTGTTTATTTTAAGCATAAAAGCAGTAAGTTAAGTAAGTTAAATACAGCTGCTATATCAATTTAAATTATGGCTTTTCAGATATTTACTCTTATAATTACTCTTTTGACTTTTCAGATTTAAAATGGAAGATACGAGTAAAGGCGTCAAAATTGAAGAGCTCGTTGAAAGATATAATGTCAACAATCCCACTTCGTATTGTTAAGGATTATTATCATTATGTATTTATGTATTAGTTAAGACTTAAGATTTGTGATGTATGTTTCATGTTCCGTGGGTCTTTGAAATTGTATGAACTTTTGCATTATGTATGAACTTTTGCATCTTCAAGAGTTCAAGACTTCAAGTGCAGCAGGCTGTTGTATACTTGTATGTTTCATGTTCAAGTTCAGGTTCTTAACAGGTTAACAGGTTCAGGTTCTTAACAGGTTCAGGTTCTTAACAGGTCATATGCATGTTAACAGGTTATTGTATCATGGGATTTGGTCATATGCATGTTAACAGGTTCTTAACAGGTCTTAACAGGTTAACCTGTTTATTTTCGTGTCGTGTTCGTGTTTGAAAAAAATGACACGATAAGCTAACAGGTCGTGTTCGTGTTTGACCTTAACAGGTTCGTGTCTTAACAGGTTCGTGTCTTAACAGGTTCGTGTAACCTGTTATGCCAGCTCTACCAGTAGCCAACAATTGGCTTGAAATTTAATTTCTAGATTTGTATATTTTAATAAAATCGCCGGTGTTATTGGTCAAGTGATATGATATCTCAGTCGCCAAATTATTGTATGATAAATACTAACAGACTTGAAATCTGTTATTTTCTCAACCATGGGCGATCGATTGAAACTATCATAATATATTTTATCAGTATAAGTATAATGAGTCCTCTCGTTTTCACAAATAATGTCAATCATAACTCATTAGTTTCATCATCATCGTTAGTTTTTCTTATCATCCTTTAAAAATAGTTAATTGTTAAGCTAATTGAATGGATAGGACGAAATGTGAATAATGATGATTTGTGTTGTTAAATCAATTTTAAAGAGGGTTTTTGATCACAAAACTTAATTTAGTTCAATATGGTTATGGGAAAAATGGTGTACAATGTTTATAAAAAGTTATTTGTGTGAAATTTTAGAAGCTTGATACGAGATATCTAGATTTAATAAAGATATTCATGAAAAGATCTAGTGTTTAACATTAAGGGTTACTATAAATAGGTTAGGATTTCTATATTTACTAAGTGTCTGCTCTCCTCTAACCAATCTCCATAACACCCTTGTCCACTTAAAACATCTATGCCCTATTGTCATAAATCATACAGTACATACCTCAATGTTCGCACCTGTTTTACCCGCAACTGCATTTCATCAATTCAAATATGCCTTCAGTTTTCAAAAGTAAATGCATTAGACATACCCAACGTCGTTTTGTGGAGTTAAAAAAAAAAAAAAAAAAAAAAAAAAAAAAAAAAAAGCCTCCTAAACTATGTGAAAAGTTATAAAAATTACAAAGTACTTTTAGTTATTTACGGTTTTTTTATATAACAAAATTAATTTATCAAATATCTATTAGAAATTTAGTGATTCCCTTATAAAAAATATATCAATAAAAAGGTCTTTAAATTGCGAACAAAATGAGCCCAATATTACAATGCTTTTTACTAACTTACAATTTTATAAAAAATGTTGAAGGTTAATATATGTTTATGAAGTAAAAATAAAATAAATTCCAAACACACCTTTAAACTATCTAATAATTAGAAAAAACTACCCTAAACTTTTTTTTTTTTTTTTTTTTTTTTTTTTTTTTTTTTTACATTTATAAATAATATATATAAACTTAATAAAAAAAATTCAAAACACACCCTTAAACTATAACAAGTTACGAAAACTACATTAACACCTTTAAAATATATATATATATATATATATATATATATATATATATATATAAAACTTTTATAAAACAAATTTTATTAATCAAGTATCTAATAGATATTTAGTAGCTTCCCTATAAAAATATACCAATAAAAAGTTATTTAATTTTTGAATAAAATGAGTCTAATATTGCAATGCTTTTGACTTACGTATAATTTTATAAAAAATTGTGATTAACATTTGAAAATCAACTTCTTATTTTCATATGTCAAATGATTACAAATATTTGAATAATATAAATTGTAGACTCATTACAATAATCAATATTAGTTTAAGGAAAAAGTTTTTATATATGTCTATTTTTAATCTTTTATAATGTAAACTATTTTATTAAAAGGAATTATTAATATACTAATTGAATATTTTTATAATTACGTTAGATCAATAGATACAATCTAAAAATCGCATTATACGATTTAATTATATGGAAAGGTACGAAATCAAATTATATAGATATGCATTTTATTTTATTTTATTTATTTATTTGGTGCAAATAAGGCAAAGTGATTTAAGTGATCAAACAATACACCATTGCAACACATGTATTTTATTTCACGTTAGAAATATAACCATCTTAAAGAAAAGAAAATTAAAGACTAGAGCTGGCAATTTTTTTTAACGGGTCAATTAGAAAAAACACTAGCTTAAGGGTAAACGAGTCAACTGGGTTGTTTTGAAACAATAACCGCTGTAATCAAATCTGACCTTTACACAACTTACCCATGTTGCTGGCTACAATAAAATGAATTAAAATTAAATTTGTTACTCGCGAAACAGACCCTACAATACCTCTGACGTTGATTGTTGGTGCGTGAAGGGATGCATTCGGCGATCTGAGCCCTTTGATATTCTACTCTATTCATTAAATTATGAAATCTTTAATTCTAAAATAAGGGCATGGGTACGACTAAAGGATTTAAAGTTGCCTTACGGTGTTTCTTGGCTAACTTGCAAGCAACTATAGCAAGAGGTTACATAAACATGTTGCTGACCAACGATGATGTCTTGATGTTTGATGCCTATAAAGAAAAGTGGGCGCGCATTTCATCTCCCGTTTCATCCCTCAATGAAAGTCGATTTTCAACACCAATGCAACTAGTTAAGTATGCAGGTAAGTTGGGAATCGCTTGGAAGCCAGCAAATGCTAGCTGGGAGATTTGGTTTCTTAGCCACGATCAATCATTTAAGAAACTACATGTTTTCAGCAAGAAAAAGAAGATAATGAAAGAGGGTCACTGGAGCGTTGTATGATTCAGATATGAGCATTATGGTGGACTACGATACTATCATATTTCACAGGTTTAGAAAAGGCAATGATATCAGTAAGGTCATAGTGAGTGATCATCCTTATCAAATCTTCAACTTCAGATCAAGTTTTGAGCCAGTTGATTTTTGATGTGTGCACAAAATGATGGACTTATATCCTCCAATGTGTACTTTTGTTGCCTGGCTCTTTACTGTCATGTTTTAATACAAATTTTGGTTTAATTTTTTTAAAGAGTTACAGTGGGACGCATTGATATACAAATATGCATGTAATTTTGTTTGGTGTTTGCTTTATAACATATGCTAAATGAGGATGTTTTTGTCTGTGCGTTCTGACTTGCTAATTTAGTCGAGCTTGAATTATTATGAATATATGTACACAGAAAGAAATAAACATACGAAACAATTTGTTAAGAAAAAAATGTAAAACATAATGTGTTAGGTGAAAGGTAAACAAGACAAAAATCATCATCATCTTCCTCTGTTAATAACTGTTACTTTGTTTACGTACACTTAAAATCACGTTAACTCGTTACCTGATCAATTTCTACTTATATTTTAAAGGGGTGATACGTAAACTTTCAAATTCGTTCTAACATGACCATATTTTTATCGGCTACGCATAGACGGAACTTGGTGAATTGATTAGGAGGGAGTGCAATATTAGGAAATGTCGATTTCCTCCCACTAACGTAATAGCAAAACGGATGTTTTTCTTATTAAAACAACGACACCATTTGATGAATCAATAAGTAACCCACATGGTGCATTCTTGCGAATCAATGATTAATGCAATGTGAATCTGCGTTTTCAAAAAGCAGGCTACTAGTTGCTAATAAGAAACTGCGTTTTGATGGCTTTGAAATGCAAATAAGTAATTTTCTGATTATCTTATCCAAACACTGCAAACTTATTTTCCACATTTTGAAAACGTAGTAATCAAATAAGTTATGTAATAACGCACTCCGAAACACCCTCCTAAAATCATTAAAAAATAATAATAAATTAATACATAAATAAAATCTTAAAAAATTGTATCATTATTTTCAAAGATAAACACATATTTTTTTCCTATCACCGCCCCATTCCCTACCGATTAGCATTTCCAAATTAGCTTCTGCCTTTTTCCTTGGAATCTGTTCATCACAAATCATACTAGCAACTCGTATTTGCCTTTAATTTGTTTGTATTATGGTAATCACATCGATTGAAAACTTAAATCTAATACGTGATGGAGCTTGAAAATTTTTGTTATGAGGGTCGAGAAAAAAATTTGAAAATTGTGTCTGTTTGAAAAGTCCCAAAAGTTATAAACTATCTTAAAACATAACTGAATTTGTGCCTAATACTTGTAGTAAAAATGACAAGATCAGTTCTGAAATTACACTATTGGTCCAAACACTAAGGCCAACACCCTCCTTCGTCCGTTCAAACCTCCGCCCATGATTATCTATGAAAAAACTCGCAACCTAGTCGACGGATGTTACACTTTACTATTTTGATTTCATCAAATGCGACACCGAACTCAATTTCCATCTCCTTTTCATTTTTTAGTTACATAACAAATTGATCATCTTTTGAATAGGAATGTTCACTTTAGTAATTTTCGGGCTTTTTTCACTTATAGAATTCGTATTTTTGTGTTTCTAATGTTGATATCTTACAAAAGGAAAATATTTACTTTTTGTATCCTCTTAAAGAAAAAATACCACACTTGACCAGGAAACGCGTGATTGTTGTTTGGCCGTAGTAATCAGATATGGTCGCCACAGTCCATAATTTAGGAAACATTTTAAGTAAACTAGAAAACAACATTTAACACAACCAAACAAAGTAGAAGGAAAAATTAGAGTACGTGAATATGTGATCTATGATTAAAATTGTACCTTGAGGGTCTCCTAATCCATGAATTGCGTTGTCACTTTGCAATCTTATTTAACCTTCGTATCAATTACACGAGTAGCTAGCTTCAATTTTTCAAGATTCAAACGTGATTAAGTAAGCACATAAATTCATAAATGGTATAGAATATTGAAAATGTAAGTCAATAGTTAGTTACTTGGTTAATTTTTTTGTTAAATTTTTTTTTCAGCCATGCATCTATCCCACATCGGTTAAAGAAATAAAATGTACTATGATTATATCCTATATTGTATCCGAACACCTTGTGTATCAATTATATATACAGTTTCGAGTTGTGGAGTTGTGGTTGACTTGAAAGTAAGAATTTGAATTCTCCCGCATCCACATCTCGAACATGCATATAAATTCATTAACTTTTATAATATTTATTAATTTCATATAGAATGTCTGTAAATTGTGGTTCAAACTTTTTATTGCACTACTAACCACTTCACAAATGCATATAAAATGATACAGAATACTTTTTACAGTTGAATGATCGAGTGATGTATGTCCTACACATAAAGAAAAGCAAACTATGATTTCTAATACCTTTGTGAGAACAATAGATTTATAAGTTGCACTACAATGATGATATACTTTGCACACTTTCACCTGTAGAGCCATTGGAGATTTGGGTTTACGATCTTATTTCGGGTTCAGTTTTGAAAGAAAATCGTGAGGCAAATAACTTGTATATGATACTTTTTGATACATAAAATCAAGAACAAAAACATGTTGCTAGGTTACTAGCTAAGAATCTAATATACTATAGTTATTACTGGATTATGGGTGTGTTTGTTAAAAGTAGCACTAGCAATAAGCAGTGAGCATTAGTTGCGAGCAGTGGCTATAAGCAGTAACAGTAAACAGACGCTTTTTTTCCACATCTTCTTAAACGAGCATCAGAGAATTAGCATTCCTAAAAAATAGCCGCAACTCACTGCTCTTTTGCTAAACGACTATTAAAAATCAAAATGTTTATTGCTCACCGCCTCAAAAAGCTCCACACCGTTGCACGCCAAACATACCCCACATGTGTCACATGTGTTGAGATTAATAATGTTATTTTTCTTTAAATTATTGATGAGGTCTTATCATTTTTCCTTTACTATGTTTCCATTTTTAACAGTATGTAATCATCCGCAACTCGTTTGCAAGAGAATCACTTGTGTTCTTCATCGGTTTATCATACACAAATCGGCAATATAACTTTAAACAGTCGAAAGTTCATCTTATTTTTCTCGATGAAATTAAAAAAAAAAATGGTTCTTCAATTTCAATTGTTAAACCTATAACTGAATAAATTTTATCGTACTCAAATCGGCAATATAACTTTAAGCCTAGTGATCAAAACTCGAAAGCCACCCTCGAACAGGTCCCATATTCCTTCATGTTGGTTAACATGTATAAGAACTTAATCTGTTAAGTTTCAAGTTAGTTGATTCATGATTAGTAAGTTAAAGATCTCAAACTATCACAAAAAAAAAAAAAAAAAAAAAAAAAGGTTTATATAATAAAAAGGTAATGAAAATCAGAGGCAAAATGTATATAGGCAATCCCATCTAAGGTTAAAACAAAGAGATCCCATCATATTTCGAAGCTGATAATTTGCAAAGAATGGATTTCTTTAACATGCTACATATGCACACAAATATGTATCGATCATTGAATAGCATTAAGATATATAAGGTCGACAACATACATGGCCTAGATTAGTAAAACTGCATGAATTAGCAGTAAATTTTATTAGAGGATAAGATATAACCCAAACCCACAATCGGGCATCAGTGGCGAAGCTTGAATTTTGTAAGTGGGGGGTCGGGATCTAATTTTTTTTTTCCTAAGGCTATATTTCAGGTATACCGAAATTTTTGAGGGGTCGAAACCGAATATACCGAAATTTTTCTACACGAAAACTATATACCCCCTACATCGCAAAAAAAATTTCGGAGGGTCGGACGCCCCCCCGGCCCCTATGAAGCTTCGCCCCGCATGGGCCAAATCTATTCTCTAATAGATTTAGGTACATTAGCATTTATCTTTTATGAATACCATTTCAACATTGAATCCCACATTGGATAAGAAAAGAGATTTTCACTACAAATAAATCTGGGTTTAGGTTCGACGAAATCGACCCAAAATTGCAAAGAAAGTCGACCCTAAGTAAATTAGGATCGACATCTCGTACCTAACTGGTAGACCCAAACTTTTCGTCTCAAAATTTTTTGGGTCGACACTTTCTTTGCAAAATAGGGTCAACAGTGGGGCCGCATTTTTTCAGCAAAAACCATTGACCACAAGTAGGGTCGACATGTTTATATAAGCCTTGGGTCGACAATGTAGACCTTACTCTTTTTTCCTTTTTTCTATCTTTTAACTATAATAATAACTTAAAACTGTTTTTTAATTAAGAAAAAATAAGGTCAACATTGTCTTTGCAATTTGGGTCTACAATGTCGACCTTACCTTTTTTATATGAAAGTATTATTTGCAGTTGGAGCTTTCCACGTCATAATGATGCAAATAGGGTCGACATTGTCGACCCTAAGTGTCCTAAACAAGTTTGTTTTAGTGCATTTAGGATCAACTATGTTGACCCTATTTTTTCCTGGGCTAAAAAAAAGTGCAGGTTTGGTCTAGTTTTCCAGATTTTCCAGAATTTTTTCCCGAAAAAATCTACAATTCGACAAATCCATAAATTCGAATACCACAAATCCACAATACGATACAATACCAAATGACTAAACGTTACAATACCACTAATCCACAATACAATAAATTACCAAATTCAACAAATCCACGTTTACAATACCAAATTACTAAACGTTACAATACCATTCAACAAATCCACGTTACAATACGATAAAAATACTAAATCAACGTTTCACAAAGTTAATACGATACAAATTAAGCTAACAAGTCACAAAGTTAATACAAATACTAAGATACTATATAAAAAGGCCTACTCCTCGTCCTTCGCCTCAACCTCCTCCTCGGCCGACTCCTGGTCCCCTTCCTCATCCTCAAAATTATGAGTATTTAGATCATGTTGTGGATTCTGGCTCATGTGGGGATTATAGTGGGTAAAAAACTGACCTAGAAGTGATTGGAAGTTCACAATACCTGAATAAGCCGCCTCAGCCTTTAGCGCAGCCAAGTAAGCTCGTTGTTGCGCCTCCTCAGCTTGCTTCTTGTACAACTCTTTCTCTTGCTGCTCTTGCCTCAACAGCTGCGTGATCTCATCCCGAGTCATAACATCTGATCCAAATGTAGAATTTGCGGACCTGCGAGAAGTTGAGCCACCACCCGGTAACTTCCTGCCCCTGCCGACATGGGCCGTGTGGGCCGTCTGGTTGGTGAGCCACCAGCATCCCCTCCGTGTGATCTAGGAGCTACCTCCCGCTTTGCTTGAACTCGCACAATCTCTTCCTTTCCTTGCTCTCATTTCCTTGAGACATGTCGACGGGATGGTTAAACCAAAAACAGTAATTAACTTTAATCACACGTTAATTACTATTTGTTTCGTTGTTAATATTTTTAGTCAACATGTCCACGGGAATGGATTGGCGGGATAATTTCGCGCCCAACTTATGGCAATAATAGAGGTGTGAATGTTTGACCAATATGGTCCCGTCAACATGTCGACGGGAGCTTATTAATCCAAAAAATTCAACGCAGCTAGGCTCGGTCAAGCTTGTTTTTTGTCGTTTTGTGCATATTGCCGTCGATATTGTGTCGACGGGAATATGCTCATCGCCTGTTCTTCTAATTCTTGTAGTGACACTTCATTCAACTGCACTACTTCACGAGGTTTATAATGACATGGGAAAATTACGTCTGGAGTAATTCGACTTCTTTAATGCTTAACCTTTATCGATTTGTAATGTAATTCGTACACTTTAATGTTTAACCTTTTATCGATGTGTAATGTAACTCGTATGCTTTAATGCACGTTTGAACGTTTATCTATTTGTAATGTAATTCGTATTTATTTTACTTCTTTGTTGGTTCGCATTTGTTAAAATATATATTTTAACTACAAAAATATTTTTGATAAATAGTGAAATATTAGTTTTTACACTAATATATAATTCTAAAACAAATAATTTTTTAAAGTTAATTCATATATAAGTTTTTTTTAAATAGATTTTTGGATTATAAATGATTTTTAAATAAAAAAAACATTTATGAGTTTATAAAATAGTTAGGGTCTACAATGTCGACCCTAAACATTTAGATGGATGTTAAAAATAATGGCGTGTTGATTTGATTCAGGTGAAATTTTTGGTAAAAATTTGGTGAAAATTTTGGGTCGCTAACTGTTTTAAAAATTGTTTCAAAAATTTATATATAATTTTAATTGAACTTTAAATATTAGAAAATATATTTGGTATTGAAAAACATTTAGGGTCGACATTGTCGACCCTAAATGTGTGGGCCATAGGCTTCCTTTGACTAACATTTTTGTTGAAAACATGTGGGCCTCATGCTACGGTTAGGGTCGACATTATCGACCCTAAAAAATTCCCGTCCTTAAAGGTTGAAATTGGTGTAGTGTTTTTCCATCTAATATAGCGTTTATGGATTGAATGTGTTAATTCATGTTTTGATGTTCATCAAATTTCCCCTCGACCACAACCAACCTGATATATTATACAGTAGCGTTTAAGAAGCTATGGCAAAAAAGCGTTTGTTTACGGCTACTGCTGCTCGCAGCTAATGCTCATTGCTAGTGCTCCTTTTAACAAACACACCCGTGATCCAGTTATACTGTAGTATCTTAGATTCTTAGCTTGAAAGTTCACATACTGTTAAAGTTAAGACCTATGAACTGAATATTTGGTTGACTATTAGTGACCAAATTCATGCTGTCGCTCTCGCTTCTAGCTTGCATTAATTATCAGATGATTCGAATCCCAATTTTGATCAAGTATCAGGTCAAAATACTCTCTCATGAATGATGGTGGAAGAGGAGGAAGACCAACTTCATTTTCCATTTCTTGATCAACACGACGCTCTTGATCATTGACCATTTGCACTTGGAACTGAAGAAGTTTCTTTTTTCGTATTGGAGTTCCAGAAGTTTTTTACAACACTATCGGTTCTTCCTGGTAAGTAACTTGCTATTCGTGCCCATCAGTAGTTATCAAATTAACAAAAGAATTTAACGTCTTCAAGAATTTAATGAAATTATACTGGTCTTTTATACTTGTTTCTGAAGGTGTTATGCAGATCCATTACGAGTTTGGCTTCTTGCAAAGAAAAGCTTCCTCTCTTTAAACCTGGTTGCAGATATTTATTCCATCGTAATCTGCAACTTGTGCCGCATCTTTGTAACCCTGCTCTAAAAGAAAACTGTGAATATGTTAATACAAATTAATCAAACTAAAAGATACTAAGATGTTTAGATTTATGCACATGGGTCGTAGGGTGAATTAGGTGGCATTTGGTTGGCACTTAGGAATGAGTTTAATAACGGAAGGAAATGAGTGTATATTTACGACTGTTAAACCAAACACCCCTAATTTTTGGAGGGCTAGGATTACTCGATTCTGATATTCGGAGGGAGACAGAGAAAGAGAGAGACAAGCAAGTTTAGACACAGAGCTCCAATAGCCATGACGACCATAGGTGGTAAAATAGTTAACAAGTTTCTCGTCTTCTTCAGGTGACCATAGTCCTTTCTTTAACTTTTGTCTATTGCTCAATCTGTTTCCCCCCTCACGCATCTCTCTTGTCTGAAGCAAGAACGAGTGATGCCATATCTTCTTATATAGAAGACATTTTGACATTGTTATCATATATGTAAGATGACAGATCGATCTTGAAATGTCAGGAATCCAAGATAACTTTGTAGCTCACAAATGAACGAGATAAATTAGGGGGGCTGGTAGTTCTTGTATAATACGGGTCCTACTTTAGAGCTTAATTACTAAAATCTTGATTGAGTTTGCTTACCTCCTAGATTGCTTTATCTTATTTGACTGCACCTATGGCTTGAAAATAGCTGATCCAAGCTCATACTAGACGATCTTAGCCTAGCTTCACGAGTCTTTATGATTTGGGCTTAAGCTCAAATAATTCGATATAAGCTATGGCTTAGGTAGAGTCACGCCATAGAAAGTTAAATATCAGGAATTGACAAATATGGCATTATGGCTTATGATGCTTGTATTTGAAGTTAATTAAGATTCTTCTTTTTAATGAAGTCACATGAAAACAATAAATGAAAGGATAACCTTAGCAGGGATAAACAATCAATGTTGAAAACATAGCCATTATCGCATCAAGTATAAGATGGTGTTGCATTACTGCTCCCGTCATACACAAAAGTAGGAATCAAAGTCTCGTCCATTGCCATAGATGGTAAAATTTGGTAATGTGTCACTTTCGGTTAATAGTTTTTTACAAATCATGGTTCCTCACATCCAATGGATAGTAGAATTGACATCACTTTCAATAATTGAAGTTGTTCTGCGTATCAGCTATAGAGTTTATTACCCATGACATTCTTAAGCTAAATCACACGCGTCTTGACCTTATGGTCATAATCAATATGATTGAAACATAAACTGAACACCTAGCAACATATCATTAGCACATTGATCTCCAAGTTTTTGGAATGCTCCAAATTCTACTTGAGCATCCAAATCTGGGTCAATATAGTTTGATCAATTAGCAATAGGAAGCGAATGACTAGTTCATCTAACAATGCATCATCGCAAAGTGGGCAGGTTGGGCAATGGGTCAAACCAGGAGACTTTCAGTACAGGTCTAAAATTGGTGGGTTCAGTCTGGACCAATCCATCAACACCCTATCCATTTATTGAACTTTATAAAATAATTACTGTATTAATTATTAAAATAAGATTCTAAAAACTTTATTTTTATTATGAGATTCAGGAGGTGATATAAGTGCACATTTGAGCATGTTTCCTGTCTTTCACTTGTTGGAGATAACATACAGCTTAAATCGACATATATCTTAAGAAAATGGGTCGAAGTTGCCACCTATATAGCTCAGAAGTAAACTGGAGTTTAGGGATGAAGTCTTTAGTTGTAAGCTCACACTGTACCAAATTAAATGATAAAGGAAATGATCAAATGATATCCGGTTAATTTTCTGGTTTGATATTGACAACCAAGTTAGAGTGGTCTAATTTGAGTTAGAGCTCATCACTAGAGGTTACATTTTTTACCCATTTACGTATATATGTGTTGATATGGGTTATGTTGTCTCTAACGTGTCAAATGGCTTTATTAAAAGAGTTTAGCTAAAATGAAATGGGTCAAATGGGTTGAAAGTCACATGCGTATTTAGGTGTATATATTTTGCCGCTTCTAGTTCTTGGGCTAGTGAGATATTTTGAGTTTGAGATGTTGAGTGTGTTACACTCATTATCCATGTATAAAGACCGGACTAGTCAATATGGTTGGATACTAGAAAACTGTATGATGATGTTTAGCGTAGTCCATTAGGAACAGTCTTCTCAGTGCTTCTTATGGTACTGCCGGTGCTACAAAATCTGGCCTCACTCATGCAGTTATAAATGTTTTAGTTACATGTTCAAACATAAATATTCATTCATAAGCGTATCTTCTTGGATTTTGGTTTCCAAATGGTGGGTTTCATGATTATCCCAAAGATCTCCCGTCCCTAATTAAGTGGGCAAATAACACAAATTGCCCACTAAATCTGTTCAGATCTTTGATGCGGTGGTTCAAACAACTTTGTGGGCAATATGGAATCTCCGTAACAGGATATGTATCGACGCTAAACCTCCAAGGAAAGACTTAATTGGCGATGATATAAAACTCCTCTCTCAGTTGTGGATTTCTCATAGGAGTAGGAACTGTAAACCATGTTGGTTAAACTAGACTAGTGATCCAGTTACTATTTGTTCATACTTGTAATCCCCTGTAGCTTCTTTTGTTTCTAGCTCCTGGCTAGTTCTAATAAAATCGCCGTTCAAAAAAAAAAAACATATCTTACATCGAGTTTTTGTCCCATTATAATCAATTTATCTAACAAGAGTCATTAATGATAGCTGAGATGTTAACATTTCTTATTCATTCGTTTTCTGTCTCACATGATGTAGCTGATATAATAAGAATATACATACAAGCATGCTACTATCTAGTCATTGGAATTCTAAGTGGTTGCTTGGTTTATTTTGCAGGACAAAGTGTGAGGCTTAATTCTTTATTTGTCCATTAAAAGCCATCTTACTGAGGACGAGGACTATGCTGTTTCTGGTTTAGCTTGTGTAGACACCAAATCTACATTGTTGTAGTTGTTTAGCGTTGTGTGAGTATCAAACAATGTTGTTAACCATGCGATGTTTATGTATGTTTGTTATATTACATTACAATAAAACATGAAGTTGAGTGGATAACGTATAACGTTTTCATAATCTTGAGACATATATTACATGTAAGAAAACACATAAAAAATTATTGTAACTCGTTCTAGATTTTCACACAGAAAACTGCTAATCAAGATTTGTAATGGCAACAAACTGAATTTGAATCAAAGAATAGTCTAGGTAAACAACACAGGTAACTTGGTGATATATATATCGTCTGGAATTTTAGTTACATTCAATGAAATTGAACAAGAAAAGCAAGACTGATATATATGTATAAAACTGATGATGCAAAGATGTCGCTCATTTAAACGTTTATATGTGCATCACTTTAGTTATAAATATCATAATGCCTTGAAAAGTGAAGAGTTTTCTCGATCGACACCAATAGTTCTAGAATCTAACCGAGAAACTAGAAGCCTGGACAGTATGTTATGATTTCTGTAGCAAACAAACCACATATGCCAAAGACCATACAAGTAAGAGCCACTAACTTAGTTTGAGACAATTTAGTTACATGGTTTTATAACAGCTATTAGCCTATTATGGTCATGTTTGGCAACAAGCTTTTAAAAGGGTTTAGGAGCAACAAGCGGTAAGCATTTGCTTGGTTGGCAACACCTCAACAAGCGTTTGAAACATGATCAACTGCTCGAAACTTAAATGCTTCCTGAAGAAGCGGCAAACAACAAGTGGTAAGCATTTGCTTGTTTTACTCTTTATAATTTCAGTTATAACTACGTTTGGTAACACGTTTTTTAAACAAACAATTACTACTGCTAACTGCTACTACTTGTTGCTTACTGCTTTACAAATTTACCCATTTCCTTGTACAATTATGATTGATGCTATTGGGGGGATTTCAGTACTTTGTTGAATATCAGTGTTGATGCTTATCGTAACAAGTTTATGCGGCAGGAGGTAAAGTATTCAAAAGTCCATGCTCATTTAATGTAGCCACAGCTTTTATTAACTCTAATTATTTTTGGCAGATTTATTGAATTTAGAGATAGTTGAGGCAAAACTGCGAAATAAAGTATTAAGGCTCCTACTATGGCTGCGCGTCAAGACCAGGAGATTAGTGCAAATTAGTAAATAGTGAAAAAGAAACTGGTAAGAAATAAGTATTTCAATAATGATAGGACATACGTGTGTGAGAAACAATCCAAATATGGATATCGAATTTAAGAGTCAATAAAAACCAATTTGACCCGTTTTCTGCAACACTTCTATATAACAGAACTACAAAAGCATCAATATAGATAGTATAACTTCTACAATATGCAAGATTTATCATCATTAATATTGGAATCATTCATTAAATTCAAATATAACAAAAGCATCAATATAAAGAATTTATCATTATATAAACTAAACTAATCTGCAGCGCTTTGATAGTGATACCTTCCAACATCATCATTAATGGATGATAGATCTCGTCTCATTAAGCAAAAGTAGTGTTTCCAAGTACGAGTTCACCATGAGCGTATCATAACTTCCATTAATCCCAATTCCCTTGATACGTCCTGATGAGGGTTCATAAACATTAAGTTTTTCTCTTAGATTTTTTTTATCCACCAATTTTATCACAGCTTCGCCATTTCTACGAAACCATGATACATAATTCCACACTGACTTACATGGTACCCTAATAGTGAACATTTTGGTAAAAGGGTCAATAACACCATCATTGTTCATTACCCATACATCAAAAATCTGTATATCACCATAATGACGACACTCAAGCAAACCAAGAGACTCATTCACGTTCTTCATCGTCAAATTACCCGAGCGCACTAACGCATCGGGAAGGCGCACTTCAGCAAACTCTTCACTCTTCAAATCAAACGAAACCATAGAACCATGCCTAATTTTATTATCAATTACATAAAAATAAATAAGCCCACCGATAAAAAGATGAGAACAATTCAACAACTCACGTGATTTAATAAGCCGTGTAGATATACTTCTCCAAACACTTGAGCTCAATGTAAAGACCTGGACCTCCCAACATACACTCGGGGTTTCAACAACATTAATCTTAACAAGCTTAGGGTCACTAGTATGGACAAACTCCAAAACCAACAACAGTATATTCTCGCTGTCCATACAATACATTAGGCATACAAATTCTAACAGATTTCCTAAGCGTGGGATTCCAAAGAGCAACCACATTCGTTCTTATACCAGAATCATAATAAGATCCGCGGAAACATATAAGTCCGTGAGCGGAACCAATTATTGGACTGTACCAATGCCGTTGATCAACATACTGGGGAGTAACTGAAAACTTTTGGTTGGGGAAATTATCATTATCGATAAATGAATTGTATCCCCGACTAGTTCTTATGAGTAGATGATTTTGGGAGTGTGTGTGATGAATGTGGTAATGATCATTGATGAATTTCGAGCTATCGATCAGAGACTTCCATTGTTTTGAAACAGACCGGAATCGAACCACTGATTTGACTTGGAGCTTTTTGATGATTTCTGTTTGGATTTCGAAAGGTATGTGATCTGACATATTGCTTTTGAGGATGTTTTGTAGGGTTTGAATATTACTAGGATTTAGGGTTTACGATCTAATAGTATAAAGATTTGCATGCGAGTGTGTTTATGTGTAGAGTACGTGTTTTGCTGGTTAGTTTGAGTTGTTTGGGCCACTGGGCTTCATATGATGGTCCAAATAAGAGACTGTTCCGTAGTATTTTAGTAGGGTGTCATTCGTGTTGAACTATCCGGGTTGGCGGAAACATGACCCATTTATTAATCATGTCAAGAAGCTCAACTCTAACCCAGACCTGCATAACACGCATAACCCATTTGTGACCCGTTTAACCTATTTAAATATATAGGTCAAGCCGTGAATAAGGTTGGTGATTTGTTGATTTAACTAGTTTAAATGCAAAAATAATATAAGAATCTAAAATATGATAAAACCAACTATACGACAATTTCAATGATATCTGAGTTATAAGCGTCAATTTCAATAATATCTGAGTTATAATCATAATTCACTCATATTAAGTACATAACAAAATATATTTAATCCATATCCAATATTAAAACTGAGTTATATATTTTATTTTTAAAGGTTTGTATACTTAAACGGGTTCACATGTTGACCTGTTTAACACTTACTCAATCCAAACACAACTCGTTTATTAAACGGCTTAGACGGGTTGACCTGTTTTTTACCCAAACCTGTTTATCCTCAACCAAAACACGTTTAACTTTGGGTCGGGTTCGTGTCGTCTATCGAGTCGTGTCGAGAATTGCCAGCCCTAAGTATTAGTTTTAAAGATCGAACACTAGAGTCATTTAGGGGTGTTCATCGGTTCGGTTATCGGGTTATTTGGTTTATTCGATTAGTTCGGTAAATAAAATTTCTTGGTCAAACCAAATTCAAATTTGATTCAACCGAACCGAAAACCGAACCCCTATAACCGAAAACCGAACCGAATAATCCGAATTACATAATTTAATTATTTTTTCATTTAATTATATATCTTTTAGCACAATTTTTTTAAATTTAAATAATATTATATTTATACTAAAGAAGAGTTTTAGTAACTTTTTTTTCTTCATATAAATACATAGAAAAAATATATATTTATATGAATACGCTTTTCGGTTTTTATTGCCAAAACTATATCCAAACCGATAATCAAATATTTAGTTCGGTTACGAATTTGGTTCAGTTTTTTTCGGTTCGGTTCAATTTCGGTTTTTAGTTAATGTGGATATTAACCGATCTGTGAACACCCTTAGAGTCATAAACCGAAAGAAAAGTACTCGAAAAACCAAGCAAAACCCCAGTGACTTTGAACGATACAAGGGATAAAGGCATAAAGCCATAATGTCCAAATCGAGGCCACTCACTAAACCAAAAACCACTTTTAGCAACAGGACAATTATAGCGATGACATATCGTTGCTGAAAATAACATAAGACCTATTTTTCAACTCAATTTTTTGTTACTGACCGAGAACCCACACTTTTAGTGATGACGTGCGTCATTGCTAAAAGTGCTTATAATTAAATATTATTTTTATATTAAACTCGCCAAAACCTTTAACGACAACATGTGCCATCACTAAAGGTATATACAAATTTAATATTGTTTATTCTAATATTAAATAATTTTTTTATTAAAAATTAATTAAGAAAATGATTAAATAAAATAGTTTATTGTGTAAATCTTTTAGTAATTGTTAATATTAATTTAAAAAATATATAGATTATAAATTAATATTTTAATAAATTATAAAACTTATTGTCGTTATTGTCGTGAAGTGGTTAAATTGGTAACAATGTAAAGATAGAAAGGATGATGATGATAGGGTAAGTGTAAAGGTGTTTTAGGTCTTGGATAGAATTGAGTAAGTGAGTAACACACCTTTATGTGGGTTTGGTCTTGTATTCATTCTAAGAGTTTGTACAAATAGAAATGTTACATTCATTCATAAAATTCACAAAAAAATTCATTTACTAATGTGTTAGCGGGTGATTGGTTTAATAAAATAGAGGAGCGAGAAACTGTTACAAAATGCACCAATCACCTGCTGACACATGAGCGAGTAAATTTTTTGTTTGGATTTTGAGAGTGGGGGCTAGCCTTGCTCATGTATTAATGGGATAATGATGTTGGTGGAAACATGCGGGGAGAAGTGAAGGGTGAAATGGCAGTGGGCTGGTATGAAGATGGCAATGTTGGGTGAAGCGTTATGTATGACATGATATTAATTTTAAGGCCTTTGATTAATTGATTGTTATGTGTGTTGTATTTTATTTAGAGTGTGTTTGGGGCATAGCTTTTAGGAGCATTTAGGAGCTTTGACTATTTAAGGGTTGTTTTACACATTATAATTAAACTATAACTATAACAAGTAGGGTTTGATCAGTTGGAAAATCCCTTGCCCCTTAACCTAGAGGTCAAGGGTTTGATCCTCACTCCCTACAAAAGGCCGAAGGTCCTTTTCTACCTTAGGTAGAACCTGAAGCAGTCGCTCTACCTTAGGTAGGGGTATGATTGTCTACGTCTCAACCTCCCCCATACACCGTGAAAAATGGTATTGGGACCCATAACCCGTGAAAGACGGTATAATGAGTTCCTTTTACTTTAATTAAACTATAACTATCTTGTCAAACATTTTTATAGATAAATACATATATTGCTCACTACTACTGCTATTTTTGCCAAATATACCCTTAATAGTTTGGTAAGATAATAATTTTGCTTGTTTTTTAAGTTTTACAATATGGTGGTGATGGTGGTTCTATAATGTTTTTAGAAAGGTCGTATTTGAAGTGTTGATGAGGATATATGAGAAAGACAAAGTTAAGACATACATGGAGAGAGAGAGAGAGAGAGAGAGAGAGAGAGAGAGAGAGAATTAAAAAAAAAAAGAACTCACGTTGGTGTCTCATGTTGACACTTAACGATGGTCAGTGAGGTCTATTACAGTGAGGGACGAACAATGGATAATGTTTTGCAATTAGGGACAAACGACGCATTTTTTCCGTTCAAAGGACAAAAGGTTGCGGTCAACACAAACCACAAGTATGAACACTGTAATTTACTCAAATATATTTCCGCAAGTGCAAAAACCTTATGCATAATAAAGATTGTTCCGTTAAGGTTTTCAATATCGGAATCCTACCCAGGATCGTTTTCGTCTTTGCAAGATCGTAATTGTAAGATCGGATCGGAATCTTAAGATTCTACTATCATGTCATTTTCTTAATAATATAAATCTACAAATTAGTATATATATCACTAACACAAAGTTATAGGAATATTTCATGAAAATATTGTTCTAAATTATAATTATGGATTTTTTTAAGAAGATTGACATGTCGTTTTTAAAGTTTATAAAAAATAATCCATAAAGTGTAGTTTTTTAGTTTGTTGTTCGAGAAAAGTAAGATCGAATCAGATTAGATCTTAAAATTTTATAATTAAGATCGGGATCCTATAAGATCTTATGCTTGCAAAGAACCTAGGATTGGGATCGTTTTTGCTATATAGTAACGTAAGATCCTATGATCAGAATCGGGATCTTTAACAACCATGTTTTTACCTATATAAAAATATTTTTTCAGTTTCCTACACAAATATTAATGATGCACATTTTTATTATGAAAGCTTATTACTACATAAAATATTGCAAATACTTCAAACTGAGTATATTTGTAAAGCAAGTAAACAAACATATGAGAATATCTTGGCTACAATTTTTTAGTCAATTGGCTACAATCTTTTATAAAAAAAAATACACTGGCATTGAAACAGGGACTCAAAAAAAAAAAAAAAAAAAAAAAAAAAAAAAAAAAAAAAAATCAGAAACCCACATTTATAACACAAAATTGTAGCTAATTGTAGCAAATATTTTCCATTAACATAATCAACCCATGCATAGACAAGGTCAAGCATTTTATATGTGAAAAGTGAAAACGATCAAGTATAAGCTTTACTTAGAATCCACTCGGTTGCTCACTCGGTTTGTATGGAGTATTTTTCAATTTAGACGATAAGCGGGAAGTCGTCCATCATCCAAAGTGGACTCGACTCACCGGTGAATGGTGATCCCAGTCATCCCACCAAACCGAGTCGGCTTATGATCGAGACCTAATTAGAAAGTCTCAAGAATCGATCATTTAATGATTAACATCTCTGTTACTTAACTTAAATTAATGTAGTTTACCTAACCTTAAGTAATGGTACGTTGGTAGATATTACACCCCCTAATTATTTTTCGAGTAGTGATTGGCATACCTAATTGGTATGCCTAATTTTGTGCCTAATAATGATCTTGATACATGTGGTAAAATCAATGGTATATGTGAGATGAAAGAAATAGTGGAATCCATGTGTCTAACAATGAATGGAGTGGGCATATAATTAGTCATGTAAAGTAGGCATCCCAATCATTTTCCTTATTTTTCTGTGTTTAATATTTCATAGCTAAAGTGAATAAGTGATCTAATACCTTTTGTCTTTTAGAATTCCTACTGTACCCTCTTTATGTCGATGGTATTCTCAATTTCATGCCAAACTCGTGCTGGTTTAGAGTATCATTAACTGAAAATATACAACCAAGATAGATAAGAGAGTGCAGTCTTTATCGTACTCCCTAAAGTAGCGACATGGAAGGAGCAACCCGTGGTTTTCAAAGTAGTAAACTGAGCTAATTATGGATATGATACAGCAAGTCATACAAAATCGATGTCTAACCATAAACTTGTTCAGTTATGGTATCCTAACAAAGTTCATTAATGAAAGTGGTCCATTGGCTGTCTATGGGTCTACCATTCTTGATAGCGATAAGTTTTGTGTATGTGATTGTTCGGGTACTTCTCGCTTTAATTGTCAATTTATGCATTGTAAGATCGGCTAGAGCCGAGGGGGGACGGGTCGGATTTATGATTACGTGATTTTAATGACTAGTAAAAGAGAGATGATTATGAAAGATGCAATAGGTATAAGAGTTTGTCAAAAAGCCTGATTTTTATAAAATGTTACTTGTCCAAATATTTTGTATTACAAGTCTAGTTTAGTATTGAAACGAGCCTGAATAACTTTGTGTTCCAAGTTCGCTACTGTTTAAGACTATGACTAACACGTCCTCACTCGAGCACCTTTGATACACTAATTCACTATATTTATTCTTGAACAAGCTTAAGAAAATGGCTTTAGAGCAAGGAACCCTTAAATGGCTCCAAATCTGTTAACCTTTGTTGACAGGCGATTGCGCCAAAACTCTTAAGTCCAGATACATTTCACATTGGTTCTTCACTTTTTCTTCTGATATATTGATTTGTGGATGTTTAGTCATGGTTATAAGTAACTTATAACTATAATTTCGTATGGGTTATTGAACTCGACTGAATACAAAATAACAATAGAATTTGATTTATACTAATGATACTTTTATTGATGAATTGTATTGTGTATGTTTACAGACTCGACACATATATATACTTGATGAAACGTTGCCATTGTGGCAGTTATACCGTTTCAAAAGTAAACGACACAACCCTATACTAAACGGTATAAACTATATAACCGTTGTATCCCTAATAACCTAAACGACCCATATTGACCCATATTGACCCAGCCCATATAACTTGGGTTTACAGAATTCTAAAACTAATAACTAATACAATATACTACCCCTATCTTTGCTTCTATAACATTAATAGTCCAACATTCACCCCCCTAATGTTATAGACGGCAAAGTCTTCAATTCTTCAAAAGTTCCCTTTATAGCAATGGTTCATCATCTTCGTACTGAATCAGGTTTGCTTCCAACTTTGGACATTCGCCTTTGTAGTGTCCAAATTCTTTGCATTTGTAACATCTTATCTGACTCAGGTCTTGATCACCATCTTTTTTCTTCCATGGTTTCCAATTCTTGTCTTGCCCACGTCCTGGTCTTCCTTGACTTGAATTCTCATGACCGCAACGTTCACACTTGTGTTCCTTGGTCTTCTCCTTTTCATCTACTTTGCTGAAAAGTAGGTTACTGGATCCATCTTCTTCTTTGACTGCCTTCATCATCCGTTCCTCGAAAGCTTTTAATCTTCCAATGGCTTCTTGGAATGGCATCGTATTAAGATCTGCAAACTGCTCTATTGCTGCAACAATTTGCATAAACTTCTCTGGTACAGAACTTAAAAGTTTCCTAACCAGCCTTTTATCATCCATCGTATGCCCTAAACTGCTTGCTTGTGTTGCAATCTCACTTATCTTCTCGGCATATACATCTAACGACTCATTATGTTTCATCTTTAATTGTTCAAACTCTGACTCTAGTGTTTGAACACGCGCCTCCTTGACTCTATCAACTCCAACATGTCGAATTTTCAACGCATCCCAAATCTCCTTTGCCGATTTAAGGTTAGCAACTTGCAATACCATACTTTCTGGAATTGCTTGATATAGCATTGCAATTGCCGAGTTATCTTTCTTTTGATCGACTTCATCTCCTTGCATTGGTTCAATCACTTCCCAAATTCCATGGACATTAAATATCGCCCTGATCTTTACAGCCCAAATCGTATAGTTTGTAGAGTTTAACATAGGATACTGGAAATTCATTGTTAATCCTCCTTCCTTCGCTACATTTTCATTCTTCTTTGAAGAATCCCCAGTCATGTTTCTTTTCTTCTTTCTACCAATCTTAACAATCTAAACCAAACGTCCCTAATACCTACAGTGCCCTGGTTAACCAACGGTTTACCTACTGTATCTTCCAAGAATAGTACCCTAGTTTCCTATTAACCGACTATCCTTAATCCTCCTGGTTTCACCACAAAACCAAAACAACTTCCTGGTTTCACCACAAAACCAACACAACTTCCTGGTTTCACCACAAAACCAACACAACTATTCTAATACCAAATTTACTATTCTAATCTTTTCCTACTTGTAATAATTCTAAATTCCTACACTAAATAAACAATTCGAAATTGGAAAAAAAACTTATCTGACTGTTCGGTTCCGCAATTCACTATATGGTTTTCTTCTGTCTCCTTTTTCGAACAGCAGCAACAAGTCTTCTTCCTTCCTTCCCTTATTCTTCGTACAACACCAACCAAAAAAACGAACCCTCTTCTCTGTTTCTATACACGAATCAAAACAGCACCCTTTATGTTCGATCTTTTCTTCTTTCCTGAATACAATCTTCTGCCTCCCTCGAATCGATTAAACCGTAAGCTCTGATGCCAATTATTGAACTCGACTGAATACAAAATAACAATAGAATTTGATTTATACTAATGATACTTTTATTGATGAATTGTATTGTGTATGTTTACAGACTCGACACATATATATACTTGATGAAACGTTGTCATTGTGGCAGTTATACCGTTTCAAAAGTAAACGACACAACCCTATACTAAACGGTATAAACTATATAACCGTTGTATCCCTAATAACCTAAACGACCCATATTGACCCATATTGACCCAGCCCATATAACTTGGGTTTACAGAATTCTAAAACTAATAACTAATACAATATACTACCCCTATCTTTGCTTCTATAACATTAATAGTCCAACATGGGTTAGGCTCGATATAGTTAAGGTTTTATTTATTTTTATTTTTTTTCCCTTCTAAATCCTAACTTCATTAGGTGACATACCTTTTTTATTGCTTTTAAAATTGAATAAATGGAAAAAGAACTCGTGTATCACCCGTGTTATAACTAGTTACATATGAATGTATGATAGTAGATCATGTAAAAGTTTATACAAATATCAAGATTATTACATGTACTAATCACTAATGATTATCCAAGTTTATATAAACTATCAGAGTTTCTCTGATGTCCACAATCAGCTCGCCCTCTCAACAGGAGCAATGATCGATGTCCACAATCAGCTCGCCCTCTAAACATTCATGTTGCATTTTTCCCTTAAGGTGACATGAATTCTGACGTAAATGCTATTTTAACTCTAATTTAGTTTGAAATGTACTATACAGAATCAACACTCTCTGAAACTAGTTTAGTAATTTGAAATTAGGTGAATACCAAGTTTAAGTAAAATTTGATACCTTGATTCCGATTATCGTAACATATTGACTCGTTGACAATCTTTAGAGGCATCGAATCTCATTTTTTCGATGATGAACATCATGACTATACATGCATTGTTACATTTGTTAGAGATATTAAGTTTAGGGGTAATTTCATATTTCTCCAATATATAAACATCAAAATGTCATACGTGTTTTCATTTTACAAGTAGTATATATAATATCGTGTGTTTAATGAGCTTTTGGTATTATATATGATTAGTTTAATTTATTAAGAATAATAAATGTTGCTTCTTTTTTTTAACATAAGGCTGCTCCTTTTAAAAATTCAGAATATAATATGTAATGTGAAATTTTTATTAAAAAAAAAAAAAAAAAAAAAAAAAAAAAAAAAAAAAAAAAAAAAAAAAATCACTTAAAATGTATAAAATTAAATTTAGAATTAGCACATTTCGTAAGTTTTTAACTTACTTATAAATTCTATTAGAGCATCAAAATAATAATGTTATTTTACACTTAATTTCAAGATAAATAAAAAGGCTCACAAATACGTTTGTATTTTCGTTTTTTAACAAAACCAGTATGATTTAATTTTGGACCAAAAATTTGGCTCAAGTTTAACTTTGTCAGTCAGTTAAATTGTTCTATTCTATCATGTGTCAATTTAAGCCATCTAATTTGTCTAATTTCACATATATATACTTTAAAAAAAATGGGATAATGTAAAAGATTTGTCAATAATATATAAAAGTTATTAGGTTATGAAATATAAACATTTTGTATTCGTCAAAGACACTTTGATCTCACATTAACAATCTTTCACTTTTTAATAATCACAAAAAATTATGGATGTATTATTAAAATGCTAACATAATGAACAATTATCAAGCTCACTTCTAGTAGCTAGAAAACATTGCCTTGTAGGCCAAAAAAAAACATTGAATGATATGGTTCGGAAAGTTGTGTATCATACTTTATTTTTGAATTATTAGAATCATGAATTGTTCATATGTTTATCACATCCTTAATTATTTATTTCCTAAAAAAAAATAATAATAATAATAATAAAATAAAAAAACAAAACAAAACAAAACAAAACAAAAAAAACAAAAAAAAAAACAAAAAAAAAAACAAAAAAAACAAAAACAAAAAAAAACAAAAACAAAAACAAAAAAAAAACAAAAAAAAAGCAAAAACAAAAAAACAAAAACAAAACAAAAAACAAAAACAAAAACAAAACAAAAACAAAAACAAAAACAAAAATAAAAACAAAAACTATTATTTCCATTTTGACAAATTTACCTGAAACGGCATATCAAGAACTTTACCCCTTGTAAAACAATGTATCATGTATGCCAAAACCGTATTTAGAAACAGAAGTTATGTAATAACTTTATGTTGGAAAAAGAAGAGCAAAATCTAGAAGAAGATACAAAAGTAACAAAATAACCTTTAGGAAAAAAGGAAATTTCACAAATTTGACAAAAAAACTAAAATGGAAAATAGTTAGCAATGGCCAATGGTGGAGAAACTAGAACACTATCTTTTTTTGTTTTTTTAGTTAGTTAGGGACATTGAAGTGGATGTGTCCCTTCGGATGAACGGATGAACACTAGTGTCAAACTTTAAGTTAAAAAGTTGAGCAATAAACCAAAAATTTACATGAAAATGGGAATTTATAGGATGTCATAATTTTTTAGCTGAGGAGTTATTGAGTATGTGATATGCATGAAAATACTTCGACATACCATTATGCCAACCATCAGGGAAAATAATTTGGCCTAAATCCATGGTATGAGACACGACATTATGCCAACCATCAGGGAAGAATGTAGGAAATCTGTGATTTTTTATTTTATTTTTTATTTTATTTTTTTATTTTTTTTTTAAGGATAATTTCATATATATCTAATATAAACATCGAAATCTCATATATACCAAAAGGGAAGTGATTTAGCCACGGACAAAATTGATTCGTCCACATAATATGAAAAGAAAATTACTTATCTACCCTAACATTTGTTCACCATATATTTTTAATCTTTTTCATACATTAAAAGTAACACATTTGCTTTTGCTTTCTATATCACTTTCAGCCGTTGTTACTTTCACCAGTTCCCCTTCTACCGATTATTACTAGCCATGGTACAAGTGATTATTTTGCATTGTTAATGTTAAACTTTAAAGTATATCAAGAACGTTTTGTTTCCTTTGTTTAACAATTTTAATAAAATAAGCATTCATAACTATAATTGAATAACATAATCACCATCATTCGCTTTGAAAAACAAGAACACTATTTGATCTTTGACATAGTTAAAACTACACTGAATAAGATGTGAAAAGCTTATTTTAAATATCCTTTGAGTATTAAATAAGCTTTTGTGATCGTTTATGGGCTCAAGGCTGTTAAGCCTTTGATGTAGGATTTTGGCTATGAAAAGCACGATGATAATATTGACGGAATATTCTAATGAAAGAAACAATACTATCACAACAAGGTTTTGCCAACTTTTCCGTTTGTTATTCCAACTAGCCCCAATGCTATGTGATCAAGTATAGCACGGTTACAATCTAACAGGGATCAAGGATCCTTGAGGCTAAACAAACCTAACAACAAAAGACCCCATGTCTAATGTTCATCAGACCCCTCGTCTGATGTTCCCACACACACTCTTTTTAGATGCTTTACATTTTAACACACTTGGTGTTATTGTAATTTCTAAGTACGAAGCACCTTGGAGGTGACGTTCACTTTGTTTCACTGTGAATCATGCACTCACCACCACCAATATCTAAAGGGGTGTGATCTTCCTTTTATAACATAAAGGAGATCATTACAAATTTGATAAGCTTAGTCATCTACTATCTAGCTTATGACTAGGATGTCAAGTCATCTAAGATACAACACGTATCTATGTTTACAACTCACTTGGAGTGTACAATTTGATGACTGATGAAAGATATTATCTAAAAGATATACTTGACTTTTATGCACATAAATATCTTCTTTCATCCTTTTCCATTTGGTAGTATGACTCATTGTTTAGCAGCAGTGTCAATCAGCAGAATCCATCAGCAGAATCACTTTTCAGTAGAAACGTTCTTCAGCAGAATTCATCAGCAGAACTATTTTGCTCTTCAGCAGAATCCATCAACAGAAACTTTTTGCTCATCAGCAGAATCTATCAGTGGAAACACTCTTCAGCAGAATTGCACTTAGCGTATTTTGCTTATCATTTCAGTATTCTTCATGTTTCATTCTTCTTGTTTATGATCATCAAATCTATTAAATCTATGGAATATTTAATTCCTTACATAAGATTTGAACATATATAATGCTTGCTTTGAAAAATAATGATAGCCATTATCATTTGCTTTGAAAAACAATATTCTAGTTGCGTAGTACTATGACTACTATAAACTAGGGACGGCACCTGTGGGTAATGGGTACGGGTGCCTCTAACCCGTCACTCGTTCACGTAGTTTTTTTCTCACCCATCACCCACCCATCACTCACCAATGGGTACAAATTTCTACCCATGCCCTTGCCCGCGGGTATTTGTTGTCCATGAGTAAACCCATGGATTAGTGTTATGCAACAAAATTACAAAACAATGATATGAAAACTAACCATGAAACTGCGTAATAAGATACCAATCAACTTGCCAAATACAGCTTTAATTATTTGATCGTTCATACTCTCTTTTTAGTCTTGAAACTCAAACAAACTTTTAGATTAATATGTTTTTTTGAGACTTGGTGTTAACTGTTAAATGTATACCTGCAACATCATAAATATTTTAATTAGTATAATTAATTTTAACATGGGTTTACGGGTACACCTACGGGTATTTTGACAGGTATACCCGTGGGTATTTTAAATGGGTGTCATGGGTTTACCCGCGATGGGTATGCCTCACCCGTCACCCACCCGCCACCCACTGATGAGTAAAGATTTTCACCCACGACCCACCCATGGGTGAAAATTGACGCGTTTAACCACCCATTTATAGCGGGTACCCGCGGGTTGCGGCTTTATTCTGACCAAGACCCAGTTAAAACCAGGTAAGACTCGGCTATTCTGGCAAGACCCAGTTAGAACCAGGTAAGACTCGGATATTCTGGTCAAGACCCAGTTATAACCATGTAAAACTAGGCTATTCTGGCCAAGACCCAGTTAGAACCAGGTAAGACTCGGCTATTCTGGCCAAGACCCAGTTAGAAACAGGTAAGACTCGGCTATTCTGGCCAAGACCCAGTTAGAACCAGGTAAGACTCGGCTATTCAGGCCAAGACCAGTTAGAACCAGGTAAGACTCGGCTATTCTGGCCAAGAACCAGTTAGAACTAGGTAAGACTCAGCTATTCTGGCCAAGACCCAGTTAGAACCAAGTAAGACTAGGCTATTCTGGCCAAGGAACAATTAGAACCAGGTAATACTCGGCTATTTTGGCCAAGACCCAGTTCGAACCAGGTAAGACTAAGCTATTCTGGCCAATATCCAGTTAGAACCAGGTAAGATTCAGCTATTCTGGCCAAGACCCAGTTAGAAACAAGTAAGACTCGGCTATTCTAGCCAAGACCCATTAGGAAACAGGTAAGACTCGGCTATTTTAGCCAAGACCCAGTTAGAACCAGGTAATACTAGGCTATTCTGGCCAAGACCCAATTAGAACCATGTAAGACTCGGCTATTCTGGCCAAGACCCAGTTAGAAACAGGTAAGACTCGGCTATTATGGCCAAGACCCAGTTAGAACCAGGTAAGACTCGGCTATTATGGCCAAGACCCAGTTAGAACCAGGTAAGATTCGGCTATTCTGGCCAAGACCCAGTTCGAACCAGGTAAGACTCGGCAATTATGGCCAAGACCCAGTTAGAACCAGGTAAGACTCGGCTATTCTTGCCAAGACCCAGTTATAAACAGATAAGACTAGGCTATTTTGGCCAAGACCTAGTTAGAACCAGGTAATACTAGGTTATTCTTGCCAAGACCCAGTTAGAAATAGGTAAGACTAGGCTATTCTGGCTAAGACCCAGTTAAAACAAGGTAAGACTTGGCTATTCTGGCCAAAACCCAGTTAGAACCAGGAAAGACTAGGCTATTCTTGCCAAGACCCAATATGAACCAGGTAAAACTAGGCTATTCTAGCCAAGACCCAGTTAGAACCAGGTAAGACTCGGCTATTCTGGCCAAGACCCAACTAGAAACTGGTAAGACTCGACTATTTTGGCCAAGACCCAGTTAGAACCAGGTAAGACTCGACTATTCTGGCCAAGACCCAGTTAGAACCAGGTAAGACTCGGCTATTCTGGCCAAGACCCAGTTAGAACCAGATAAGACTCGGCTATTTTGGCCTAGACCCAGTTAAAACCAGGTAAAACTCGGCTATTCTGGCCAAGACCCAGTTATAACCATGTAAGACTCAGCTATTCTGGCCAAGACCTAGTTATAAACTGGTAAGACTCGGCTATTCTGGCCAAGACCCAGTTATAACCATGTAAGACTCGGCTATTCTAGCCAAGACCAAGTTAGAACCAGGTAAGACTCGGCTATTCTGGTGATGCGTGGTTTTGCAACCTTGCAAAAGGTTTTACCTCTCAAGGGATCTTGAGAAGCTTGCAATCCCACCAGGCAGTGTACCTGACCGTTATAGTATAGTATAGTGGCAAGTACCGGGGGATTGATCGTTCAGCTCAAAGAATAGTGTTCGCTAGGGTTAAAACTCAATTAAACTAGGTCTAGAGGTGAGGGATGATTCTTTTTGTATTTTTATATTTTATGGAAAGTAAGTAAAAATCTCGGTTTTGGAAGAATGGGCGGAATTAGTTGCTAGTCAACTAACCCAAATAACTACAAATGCAAATAAAATAAAATAAAAAGACACTAAAGTAAATTTGGCGAAAACAATAATAAGAGAAAATGTGTTTACTTAGATTTTAGTACTCCCTAGCTATCTTTTACTGGTTGATTAGTTTGTTACAATTGCATGGATGACGGGTTATATTCCTTAATAACATTCGTAGGGCCGTGTACGATCTTCTCTAACTCTATAAGCTTCTACCACTTCCTATGTCGAGCCGACTACTATCTCCTAACATGGCCTCATTAGTAGTTACCTATGCATTAAATATAACCAATTTATCGTAGTACACATTCGATCATGTTTCTTAAGACGTTAAAGCAAGTTACCAATTGGAAGTCTGCCAGTTTTCTTAAGGCTATCATCGAAATCATTCATCCACAATAATTATAAATAAACAACCAACCAATAATTAATACCTAAGTTTCATTACATCTAAGCAAACACAAAGAAAACCTAGCCTAGCATGTTAAAGTGAAGACAAGCATAAGATAGAATCAAACAACACATAGACATATTGAATGATTATTGGAAAACTTATCTTCAATTAAACATGGATGAAACAAGGGTTTCAAACACTTAAAAATACTGTAAAATTTGTCTAGGGTTTTTCCTCTCAAAGTTGCACCACTAATGAATGAAAAATCAAAAACTATATCTAGAGTATTAGGTCTGACGGTGTCAAGAGTAAGTTCTGACGCCGTCAACTCGCCGCCTGATGCGTGGGAATTGCACCAGGCTTTACCTCTCGAGGGATCTCGAGAAGCTTACAACCCCCACCAGGCAGTGTACCTGATCGTTGTAGTATAGTATAGTGACAAGTACCGGGGGATTGATCATTCAACTCAGGAATAGTGTCGCTAGGATTAGAAAGCCTAGAAACTAGGTCTAGAGGTGAGGGATGATTCTTTTTGTAATTTTTATATTTTATAAAAGCAAATAAAAATCTCGGTTTTGGAAGAGTGGGCGGAATTAGTTGCTAGTCAACTAACCCAATAACTAAAGATGCAATCAAAATAAAATGACAAAAATGAAAATAAAGCTAATTACTAATATGGTGGGAACAATAGATGGGAGAATTGTGTTTACTTAGATTTCACTACTCCCTAGATATCTTTTACAGGTTAATTACTTGTTACAGTTGTGTGGATGACGGGTTATATTCCTTAATATCAATCATGGGGTGGCGTACTTACTTCCCCAATTTTATAAGCTCCTACTTCACTCCTATGTCGAGCCTGCAAGAAGCTCCTAACATGGGATCACTAGAATTCACTCATGTATTAAATACAACCATAAAAACCTAGTACACATCGGTTCATGTTTCTTAAGACGTTCAAGCAAGTTACACAATGGAGATCTGCCAGTTTTCTTAAGCCTAACATTGAAATCATTCATCCATTACAACTATAAACAAGCAATCAACCTATAATCAACATCTAGGTTTCACCATCATGTGTATTTCTACTCTGGGCCGTCACCACTTTTACTCTTGACGCCCTTGTTCTGACGCCGTCATGTTTACTCTGGGCCGTCACCAAAATTGCTCTTGACGCCGTCATCAAATCCTTCTTGACGCCGTCAGGTACTGTTCCCAGCAAGGAAAATTAGGACTTCGCCGTTTTCTTCACTTTTATGCTCCAAAAACGTCCAAAATGCTTCCTTTTCCAGAATTCGCTCCCAAAGTACCTAAAATCACAAAAGGAACGATTTAGGGCAATATTTGATCAATTAAATTCCAATTCCGGCTTAAATGACCCCCTAAAAATGGATCATTTTTCGCCTCATCATATACCCTTACACTTGAGATTTGCTTGTCCTCGAGCAAATGCGCTTTTATTCTAGTCAAAATACAAGTTAGGGGTCATTTAACACCAATATAAAAGTAATTAAAACAAATAATCGTTCCACTAAAGACCAAAGACAAGCACGGAGGTCATACACTAGCACCTCACAAATAGTGTTTAGATACTCACATCTCTCGGGTGTAATAAAGTATATATCACAATATGGAAATGGAAAACATCTCTCACTACCTGTCATAGCAAAATAGATTACCATAGGCTTGGGAAAGGATCAAACCTCCACCACATGGCGTAAGCACCTAGGATAAACTATCAAAGAGGTCTTTTAAAGGGTTGTAACGTTAGGTGTAGGGATATGGAATACACGGTTTTGTTGGATATTGGCAATCTTTACTGGTGGCGAGTTAATAATCTTGGTTAATTACATGTATAATATGGCGTTGCTAAGCCAAGACTAGGCTCGATTTAGGCTAATAAATGAAAAATAACAAAAACATAAAACAAACATAAAATGAAATGGGATGGTAGTCCGTATGTTTTTTCTCTTTTCTTTTTCTATTTTTTTTCTCTTTCTTAATTTTTTTTTTTTTCAATTTTTTTTTTTTTTTTTTTTTTTTTTTTTTTTGCATACACTTTTACCCTACCATCCAAAATAATACATCATAGGGAATGAACATTCCCCTTACACTTGAATTTTTACATACTTTACAATAAACTAATCTAATGACTCGAATTAAGATAATTAAAACACTTGGAGTACTTTTAAGATTAACGCACGTATGGGGGTAATAATATGATGTTCTTCCCCATTACTCCATAAAACAAGTACTTTACCCATGAGTCTCAATCGTCCCAAAACAATATGTACATGGATATGACTCGACTTAGTAACCATGTAATCAATTAGATAATTAACTAAGGGTTTAAACAAATAACAATAATGCACTAAAGATGAGTGCATACACGGAAGGCTAAGGCGATTTGGTTGTACATTTAAGTGGGGTGTAACAAATTCTTCCTTTAAGTAAGATGCTTAAAGTTAGAAACGAAAAGATAGGCTCGGAGGGGTGTACTAGGGGTTTCGTGTACTAAAAATGAGTACAACGCTAAGGTGTGGAAAAATTAATTGACTTAACTAGCCAAGTAATATGACTTAAATGGTCAAGTAATTATGATATGGGTTTAACACATGGGTGATCCTAATGCCTCTTATCATGTAGTAAATCCTACTACACGAATGTAGTCTCACTAGCGGTCTCGGGATGCATCACTAACGTAAGTTCTAGAATCTAAATGCTACCGGTACACTCATAAGCACTAATAGTAAATGCTTTTCCTATCAAATCTAAAGGCGAACCTCACATATTTGGGTGGAAAATTTTTCTGAATGGTACGGTTTTGTGCTAGTCATACAATCTCCTATCCATGAGACGCTTGCTATGGCTAAAGTTTCACTCCTAAATGTTGTAAAAAAATTTAAATTTGGCACTAAAATTACACTAACAAGTATTTCTCACAGTTTTATTACACACCTACCATCAAACAAACAAACTCAAGCGAAAGTGTATCCTATGAGGTATCATCATTTTACCCTCCCCTTACACTTGGGATGAACATTGTCCCCAATGTTCAATTAAAGATTGTAAAAGTAAAATAGGTAAAAGAATGAAATCAAATACTCCTCTGATTCGCTCGGTATGGATAGTGTGGTAACAAGGTTAGATCTTCCTCCAAGAAAATGAACAATCAAAGCTTCCCTTCCATAATATAAATCATCTTCTTGTCATACATAACCTGTTAAACCTGAGAAAACAAACAAGGCAACCTCGCGTAAAATCGGCGGCAATCTATATATGATAATAAATCCTAGAAATCAAAGTAAGATATAATGCTTGTGGATTGATGTTTGCAGATTCCCTGGAGATTATAAAACTAAAGATTTAACAAAAACTTTAAGACTCCGTTAGAAAAACAAAACTGGTAAAATTTCCAGATTTTTACACGTGACGCCGTCAGGAGTTTCTTCGTGACGCCGTCAGAAGTGACCTGCAGAAATCCTTATGTTAAGTTTCCGGAAAATTTCTGGAAAAACTTTGTCCTACTTCCTGGAAAATCCTGCAAAACATCATTATGACTCGATACAAGCATTTGACTCTAACAAATACGAATATACATGTTCATTTAATATTGTGGAGAATCATGATCGAGTTTGTTTCTTAAAAACATATTTGGAGTTTCCCCTTACACTTATCTTTTGTGAAATACCTTTGGATGAAGTTAAGACAAAGCCAAATAACAAAATAAAGTATTTTCACCATTTTAGTTTTGAAACATGATCTACCAACAATAAAAATAAAGCATGCATACGTAAACAAATAACAATCAAACAAAATAAAAATCACACAAAGCATGGGTTGCCTCCCAAGAAGCGCTTTTCTTTATTTACGAGTCTTGTAGCTAGACTCAAAGTCATGGGTTACTACGTGACATGGGTGAGTTCCTCATTGAGGACATCTTTGGAATCAAACTTAGATTTCAACTTCCTATCGGTTTTCTTAGTGCGGTATGACCTTTCAAACTTATCTCCATCCGGATCATACAAAATCATCTTCATATGCCATGATCCGTCAGCTTCCTTAGGTGGCTTGTCCCACCTCCATTTACACTTATCCCCCTCTCTTTTCCACTTGTTCATCTATATGTTAATGGGCATTACGCTCAAGAAATCAATCATTTTCCTAAAGACAAGGGGGTCCTCAAAAGGGTCTAGCTCTTCATCTCTAGCTATGAGTTGTTCCACCGAATGTGTTTTATCGATGAAATCTTTTTCTAGATAGAATGCGCGTTGAGGTCCTATAAAGTTTCATTCTATCCAAGGTCCATATCTAGATGGTCTCCTATTCATCTCTACCCAATGTGGTGTCGGTTCATCCTCACAATCGTAGCTATGTTTCTTAACATCAGATACCGACCAAGTATCGCCCTCACCTACCGCTATCTTAGACTCCTTACAATCTATCATGGCGCTAGCGGTTGTTAAAAATCCTCTTCCTACTAATAGCGGGCATGTAGTATCACTAACCATATCTAGGACGTGAAAATCCGCTAAAATAGTTGTCACACCCCGCCACGGCGGAAACGCGCGGGTGTAACTTCATGGATATCATCACAACACCGGGTGTCTACATAGAGAACAACTACAATGCACATAAATAGAGCAATGTACAAACACAAAGTGTTGTAACAATACCCCAAAATAAAATAACCAAAACAAAACATAAACCCAAACATAGATGATAAACCACTTCCAATGCAACTAAGGTCTCGTCTATCCACATCCTTCTATCTTATCCTTAGAAAGCTCACCTAAAAATGATGCTTAAAATGTCAACATAATGTTGGTGAGATTCATAGGTTTAAGACTCAACACACAAAGCAACCGAATTCACTGTGATTACAAAATATAGCTGGACAAATAATTATAGTTATCATATAGCTACATGCATTTGCAAGTTAATATTCACACACAAAGGCAACAGCACTCATAAGGCAACCAATAGGACGGCTCGTGTCCAAAATAATTACAACAGGACGGCTCGTGTCCTCTGACCCCACAGTGATTACATTAGGACGGCTTGTGTCCCCCGACCCCAATAAACATCAATTAGGTCGCATGCGCGAGCAACAGGATAAGCATCCTCCTAATTGGATCCCATATATTCCACCACTTGGGTACAGTTCTACCCTCATCTCGGGTACAGTTCTACCCTCGATTTTCACAACTTGGGTACAGTTCTACCCTTCACATCTCAGGTACAGTTCTACCCTCGATTTCCACACAAACAAATAATCACACATAGCATGCATACGATAACATTATAAGTCCAAGCTCTTTAACACCATACACATAATCACAGTAAATCAAATCATTTAATACAAGCATCATTCCCATCCCAAGTTTAAAACAAGTAAAAATATGGGACTATGAACTCATCTTAAACTCCGCAGCTTCCCCAAAAACAACTCACAATCTATATCACACAAAAAAATAATCCACATTACACAAGGTCAAGCTAAAAGCTACAACCCATGTAATACACATATGATGGATGTCTAAGACTCATATGACCCACCATGGATCTCCTAAACACCATACTAACCACCACCATAACCTAACACTCCCTAAATCCCTTGCACTCTCAAAATCAGAAAACGCAGAATTTTTGTATACATTCTCCCACATGAAATCACGACAAATAAAGCTCAAAAACTCACACCAAAAATTCACCATGGTCCCTAATAAGCATAGAAGCTAATCCCAGAAGGTCATGGACTAATAACACACACAAATACTCATGAATAATTCAAACTTGTCAACTACTCAAATTCGGATCTGAACGCACACCAAAAAGTTTAGGTTTTTAATAATTACTTCCACAAGTTTTTATCGCGAATCCTCTTCGTGGTAGTCTAATATAACCTAAAACTTAACTATTCCAGAAGGCCAAGTCAAAATACCACTTTTACAACCACATGACACCCTCAAACTTTTACCCAAAATTTTTCCCGGTTTGACAGCTTTGACACCTTAACAAAGAACAATCGAAAGACCAACTTCCCGACCTTGAAATCAATAGTGGATGGACTTTTTGGAAAGCTCTTTCATTAAAATTCAATTTAGACCTAAAATTCGTGACTTAACTATTCACCATCTGTTATTTACACTCACATCTTTACAGACTTACAAATCTGTCCAAACCCCAACTCAATAACTAGTATGTTTTACGCTCAATTCTCTTAACAAATCATCATACTATTATCATTAATTGATCCCAACATGTTTAATAACATAATTTACAGAAGTTAACACAAACCCTAATCCATCATACTTTATATTACATGAATTAGATCAATAACTAATTAATTGAATGAAAACTAGTATCGAAAATATACCTTGATCTTGATTTTTGCTAGCAAACTATGAAACCCTAATTTTTTCTTCTTGATCTCCTTGTGTCGACTTCAAATTTACAGAAAACAAGGGGTTTTAGTCGTTTATGAGGTGATATGGGTTGGAGGTCGGGTTTGTTTGGGTTAGATTAAGATTCCTTGGGCCTAAGAGTCATATTTGGACTCAAATTGGGTTTCCTTTTTCCCCTAAAATCCCTCTAGCCGAATTTCTACTTACATATATATATATTTTTATTTATTTTTTTATTAAATTAATTTATTACACTCAAAACCTCATACTTTTCATATTTTATAAATGCCTGTAACCAATCCTAGCGTCTTACGCGATAAACCTCCGTTTTTTCGACAACCCGGAAAAATATCATTTCCAAAAATAGAATTTCACACTCTTTTTGAAACATAACTCATAAAAACAAACTCCTCGTAACTTGCTAACGCTCAAATACTTGAACGAAAACTTGTTACGCAAAAACACAAAAACACCAAAACTATACAAGTTATTTCTACACCACAAAGGTGATCAAAATGAACTTTCCCAAATTCCAAACTTTCCAAATCACCATAAAAACCATTTACGCAAAAGGATTTAGTGCTAAAACTCACCTATATCACACTTATATCACTTAAAACACCTAGGACACACCAAACAAACGTCAACCGAGTCAAGACTATCAGTCAAACTGACCTGCTAAAACCACGGTTGTTACATCATCCCCCACTTAGGGAAATCGTGTCCCGAGATTTCAACTACTATAGTCACCACTCACAACAATAAAAGAAAATTTATGGGTATTTAAGCGGAAAAATACAACTCCATAAAATCAAAGAGGCAAAAATGTGAACCGACTAATTACTCGAATTCACACGATAGGAAAAAACTTTCCGTCACTCCAACGATACACGCAAATAGATACACTCCCCGATCAATAACACCAATGATCCAAACGACTTCTCACAGGTAGGTACGATACCCTCGAACCAAATGAAATTCCAAATGGTAACCGCAGGAAATACCACATATAATGGATACACACAAAACAAACATTAACTACATCTGATCCTCACGTTCCCAAGTAAACTCAGGACCACGCTTAGAATCCCACCATACATTTAACAACGCTATCTCACCACACTTCAAACCCTTAACAACTCGATCCATAATCTCAATAGGTTTCTTGACAAAACGGAGGGTCTTGACAACCTTACTTTCATCTATTGGCACATGCGGACTAGCATCCACCAAATGCTTCTTTCCATTAGATATGTGAAACATATCATGCACTCTACTTCACTCCACAGGCAAATTCAACTGGTATGTCTCAAATTCAATCCTTTCCGTAAATCTCAAATGGTTCTACGTATCTCGGTGCTAGCTTGCCTTTCTTACCGAAACGCACAACACCTTTCCAAGGAGATACTTTTAACCTCACAATATCACCAACACCAAACTCTAAGGGCTTACAGCATTAATTCGCATAACTCTTTTGGCGATCTCTTGCTGCCTTAAGTCTTTTCCTTAGTCAGAAAACCTTATTTGTAGCCTCTCGTTCTAGTTCAGGACCAATTAGTTGGCTTATTCCAACCTTTGCCCACAGAACAGGTAATCTACATTACCTTCCATACCACATTTCAACGACACATTCTTAATACTAGACTGATAATTATTGTTATAGGAGAACTCAGCTAAAGATAAATGCATACCTCAACTTCCTCCAAACTCAAATACACCCATGCTCTCATCATACCATCCAACGCCTGATTTGTACGCTCACTTAGTCCATTCATTTAAGAACGATAAGTCGTACTCATCTTCATACGCGTTCTCAAAACTCTATAACACATTTTCCACTATCGCGAAGTAAGTATTCCATCACTTTCTTTGATGATCACGCGACACTCCATGTCTCGTTACCAACTCATCAAATGAACAATCTCACCAATTCCTCCATACATCTCTTCCAAAGGTAATAATACGTCTTATCCATTCTCGGATGTATCAAATAGCTTTCATGATTGATGTCCTTACGCTTCCTCTCAATGGAACCTATAGCTGGAACGCAAAGTACATTCCTCCATCTTCGTTCCTTTCCATTTACTGGTCTAAACCAAGTAATCATTCTTCTTACATGTTCTCAACCTTGAGCCTCTCTCTCTAGGCTGTCAACATCATCCTCTTAACTCCAAACTAAATTATCATAATCATTGCTCACAAATATCTTAGTTTCACTCGTTCACTCCCGCTCAGCGCTCTTACCATGATGTCTGCCCTTCCTTGACGATAGCGATTTAGACAATCGTAGTCACTGAGAAATTCCACACCCAACTTCTCTTCAACATATATTAACCTCCTGTCAAATATATGCTAAAGATTCTTATGATCTGGGTAGACCACACTCTTTGCTCCATAAAATATCATCTCCAAGTTCTATTCCCCAACTTTAAATCATGTATCACATAGTTCCTCTCATGGATCTTCCACCTCCGCGATGCCTACGCAATCTATAGAAGATAGAAATGAATCGCCAATAGTACCTGCCACTTCTAAGGACAATCGTCTCTCAGATGGTGTCTTAGATACTTTCTACTCTTTACCACTTTTATCTTACTAGTGTCCACAAACACTCGCTATCGTTGACCACCTTCTTGAAGAACGTACATCTCAAAGCTACACCTCTCACTTGGACACTTGGCAACATCCTCTTCTTTTTCAACGAACAAATTGATAATCGAAACGACAATCTATCCTAAGTAGACGACGCGAACCATGAAACCGGTCGAACTAAAACGTATATCAACGAACTCAAAAGGGGTACGAATTACCGAATAGCGAAGTAACGAACATCAAAATCAAAGCTAGAAAAACACAATGAGAAATTTTCCCCCAATAAAAGTAGACACGAATAAAATGTTCATAAAAACCCATACAAAGAAAATATAAAATACATGCACCCATAAAACATCCACAAGCGTACCTCAACGAAAGAAACACTCGATGAACCAAATACATAACAAGTTTGGTAAATGAGAACCATAGACAGTTCTTACTCCCGTACTCGACCTTCCCAAAAACAATGAACACCGTTTTTCACAAGACATATATTAAACTTATACATTTTTTATAAAAAAATATATATAAACCATTTTATGTAAGACATCAACATAACCATTTTTTTTCTTCACACTTCATTTCCCATAAAAATATTAGTTTCCATCAAACGACCTTGAAATACCCAAAACGAATTTGTAAAATGCCATAAAGACTCTAACACAACCTCTTAATCGAACGCGAAAAACATTGAAGAATTCCGTAATCAAAATAATCCTCAAACGAACTCATACCAGTGAACACTCACGCAAATACATTGCAAACCAAGTGAAGAACGCAAAGACTCATTCATACAGCGATCAAACCAAAATCATAGAAAAACACTGTTACTAACAGGTCACAAAACATGTCATGAACTTCAATTGGTGTGTGTAAATAAGGAATCAAATATCCACACCAACTCGTCACGAACCAACAATACTTGAAGAATAGCATAACATTCATCCGAGGAATGAATGTATGGAATAATCAAAGAAACGAACCAGTATCCAACAAAACTAATTCGATTACCCATCACCTATCACGACGTCAAAGAGAAAGAATATGGCATCTGTACCATCATGGTACGAAAAGGAATGCCAACCAAAGAATTAGGTATACAAACGGAGCGTCTAGCAAATGAATCAACTCAAATACCACAACATAAGTACCCACCGATAATTGAGGTATCAACATATGATAGGTAGGATGGAATCTTACCACCTACACACCCCAACATATAACGACTGCCCTAACGGTTAAGAGAATACTTCTCTAACCATACAGCCATCACCAACATGATATCACATACCATCTTCCACAACATATAACAACAAACATCAATCAATGCAATAATGGTCACAAGTCCACGTGTGTGATACCCTTATAATTATGTTCGCGACCACAATTATAAGCCTATTCCACACGCATACTTACTTCCAAAACCACACCTCTCAATGATAACACACATATACCACATAGCACCTAATACACGATGCAATCCATGCCATCATACTATCAAGTCCACTTGTGTTATGATGCATGTATAATTATGTTGGTCACCATAATTATCTATGCCCCCTTTCATAAGTGTACTCCCTCCTATGACAACACATCATGCAAACAAAAACAAAAGACGTCGCAAACACTCATCTCACATGGAACAATTCCATCGATCATGTAAACTCTATAATCAAAATCACGTGGATAAGGTCGATCCAATATCAAAAAGTAATCACGCTCCAACATGGCTCCAGACGGCAAAAGACAATATACAAATTCCAAAACATAACACAAAACAAAAGACGTCGCATAATGGCTCAACTCCACTCTCGCACTTATCTCCCCACTCAGATCAATTCAACTTACTACTCGCTGTGGACTCTAGATCCGAATCCACACCATTTCATCCTAACTCCCTTTCATCTTTACTCAACCAACCATTCATGTTTCCGACATGTTGAGGTAGTCGACAGCATGCAAAACCATCTACATTCTTTTCTTCCAATTCTACATAATTCACAAGCGCATACAAATCACGAGGTTTAGACTAAACCACATCTCCTTCTTAGGTGAAGTGAGGACACTACCAAGGGTATTTGGTAATGGCTCCATCTCCAGAAGTCATCGTAGTTCCAAACCTCTCCACTTCTTCTCCACCAACGTTTCCCATAAACGTCCTCTCCTTGTCCGAACATGGATACATGCTAGCGAGAACTCAGATTCTGCGGTTAATCCGCTTCATCCTACCACTTCTCTCGCATCCGATAGCGACAACGGTTATCCAACGAAGCATCTTACGAGCGAAAGACGATATAATAAAGTCGATATATATAATACTACGTATAGGGGATAGAATAGACGTCCGAACTCAATAAAAAATCTCATAAATATAGGAAAATAGTCATATAGAATACTATACTTACACATAGATCCTAAATGCATCTATATGAGGGACTCCTATGTTATAGTCTAGGTTAAACCACCTAATTCTCTATAACCCTGGCTCTGATACCAATCTGTCACACCCCGCTACGGCGGAAACGCGCGGGTGTAACTTCATGGATTACAACAGGACGGCTCGTGTCCTCCGACCCCACAATGATTACATTAGGACGGCTCGTGTCCCCCGACCCCAATAAACATCAATTATGTCGCATGCGCGAGCAACAGGATAAGCATCCTCCTAATTGGATCCCATATATTCCACCACTTGGGTACAATTCTACCCTCATCTCGGGTACAGTTCTACCCTCTATTTTCACAACTTGGGTATAGTTCTACCCTTCACATCTCAGGTACAGTTCTACCCTCGATTTCCACACAAGCAAATAATCACACATAGCATGCATACGATAACATTATAAGTCCAAGCTCTTTAACACCATACACATAATCACAGTAAATCAAATCATTTAATACAAGCATCATTCCCATCCCAAGTTTAAAACAAGTAAAAATATGGGACTATGAACTCACCTTAAACTCCGCAGCTTCCACAAAAACAACTCACAATCTATATCACACAAAAAAATAATCCACATTACACAAGGTCAAGCTAAAAGCTACAACCCATGTAATACACATATGATGGATGTCTAAGACTCATATGACCCACCATGGATCTCCTAAACACCATACTAACCACCACCATAACCTAACACTCACTAAATCCCTTGCACTCTCAAAATCAGAAAACGCAGAAGCTTTGGATACATTCTCCCACATGAAATCACGACAAATAAAGCTCAACAACTCACACCAAAAATTCACCATGGTCCCTCATAAGCATAGAAGCTAATCCCAGAAGGCCATGGACCAATAACACACACAAATACTCATAATAAATTCAAACTTGTCAACTACTCAAATTCGGATCTGAACGCACACCAAAAAGTTTTGATTTTTAATAATTACTTCCACAAGTTTTTATCACGAATCCTCTTTGTGGTAGTCTAATATAACCTAAAAATTAATTATTCCAGAAGGCCAAGTCAAAATACCACTTTTACAACCACATGACACCCTCAAACTTTTACCCAAAATCTGTCCCGGTTTGACAGCTTTGACACCTTAACAAAGAAAAATTGAAAGACCAACTTCTCGAACTTGAAATCAATCGTGGATGGACTTTTTGGAAATCTCTTTCATTAAACTTCAATTTAGACCTAAAATGCGTGACTTAACTGTTCACCATCTGTTATTTACACTCACATCTTTACAGCCTTACAAATCTGTCCAAACCCCAACTCAATAACTAGCATGTTTTACGCTCAATTCTCTTAACCAATCATCATACTATTATCATTAATTGATCCCAAAATGTTTAATAACATTAATTTACAGAAGTTAACACAAACCCTAATCCATCATACTTTATATTACATGAATTAGATCAATAACTAGTTAATTGAATGAAAACTAGTATCGAAAATATACCTTGATCTTGATTTTTGCTAGCAAATTATGAAACCCTAATTTTTTCTTCTTGATCTCCTTGTGTCGACTTCAAATTTACAGAAAAAAAGGGGTTTTAGTCGTTTATGAGGTGATATGGGTTGGAGGTTGGGTTTGTTTGGGTTAGATTAGGATTCCTTGGGCCTAAGAGTCATATTTGGACTCAAATTGGGTTTCCTTTTTCCCCTAAAATCCCTCTAGCCGAATTTCTACTTACATATATATATATATATATATATATATATATATATATATATATATATATATATATATATATATAAATTAATTTATTACACTCAAAACCTCATACTCTTCATATTTTATAAATGCCCGTAACCAATCCTAGCGTCTTACGCGATAAACCTCGGTTTTTTCGACAACCCGGAAAAATATCATTTCCAAAAATAAAGTTTCCAAAAATAGAATTTCACACTCTTTTTGAAACATAACTCATAAAAACAAACTCCTCGTAACTTGCTAACGCTCAAATACTTGAACGAAAACTTGTTACGCAAAAATACAAAAACACCAAAACTATACAAGTTATTTCTACACTACAAAGGTGATCAAAATGAACTTTCCCAAATTCCAAACTTTCCAAATCACCATAAAAACCATTTACGCAAAGGGATTTAGTGCTAAAACTCACCTATATCACACTCATATCACTTCAAACACCTAGGACACACCAAACAAACGTTAATCGAGTCAAGACTATCAGTCAAACTGACCTGCTAAAACCACGGTTGTTACAATAGTTAACTTCCCTACGTGAACAACTACATCCTTAATCATCCCAACCGGGTGGGCAATACTCCCATCCGCTAGACCAATTAATACCTCCGTCTCCTCTAATTTTCCTAGCTTGAGAGTGGTGAAAAGGGATAAGGGAATCAAGTTAAGGCTTGACCCTAAATCGGCTAGTGTGTCAAAAGCTTCGGATTTTCCTATCTTACAAGGCAAAACAAATATACCCGAATCATCAAGCTTTTTAGGCAACTTGTTTTGAACGAAGGCGGTCCCATTTTTACCTAGTTTAAATTTCTCATACTTTTATAGGAGGGCACTATAGTAGGGAGCACGGGCTAAGACATCAATGACGGGGCGTTCAAGGTGAAGCTCCTTGAATTCATCGTCAAGGTCTTGCGTAGGAGATGTTTCAACTATGCTTTTGGCCGATTTTATATCGAGTGTTTTATTTGATTGGTCCTTTTGAAGAATTTGGTTTTGTTTGAAACACGTGCTCGTTGATTTAACCGAGTAATATTGCGGACAAGAAGTGGGTGACGAAACTGATGATATGGAATTAACGTTTAGTTTCGGGTTCTTGACCGTGTCGCTTGGGAGTGCTCCCATTTCTCGGTCATTGAGGACTTTCAACAATGTGTCAATTTTGGTGGTCATCTCGCTTTGCTTTTGTTTGAAATCGGGTTCAAACTTAGATATGCGAGCTTCTTGAGATGCCATAAAGTTGGACATCAATCCTTCAAGATTGTTGGTACTACCATAGTTGTTAGAAGGATTGTTGTTGAAAGTACGGTTGGAGGGTGGACCGTTTGGTTAGTAACGATTAGGCGGATTGGAAGAATTGTTTTGGTTTTGTTCCACCTAAGGTTTGGGTGATTTTTCCAAGAAGAGTTGTAGGAATTACCGTAAGGGTTTGGCTCGGGTTTGAAAGTGTACCACTTATCTCCCGCTTCGTCAGTACGCGAGGACGCAAGGACGCTAAGTCCGCAAAAGCTGTTCCGGGGAGTACCACACAATCACGAGTGTCGTGGGGACCACTACATAATTCGCATGAAGAAGTGATTTTATTCACATGGCTTGAAGGCTTTGGAGCTTCGTAAGATTTCATGAGAAACTTGACTTGGTCCTCAAGTTCCATGATCCTACAGTCGGGAGTGCTAGAATTGTTCGAAGGCAAAGATATTGCCTTGACCGTTTTGTTCAAATCACGGGGATCATTCCAACTTCCGTTGTCATAGAGAGCAAGATCTTCTATGAGTTCCCATGATTCTTCCGCACTTAGCTCACGTAGCATGCCACCGACCGATTGGTCAATGGTTCGCCTTGTGGAGAGATCGATATGGTCATAGAAGATTTGGACTTTGAGCCAAAGATCTATGCTATGATGAGGGACTTTTTGGAGTAAGTCCTTGAAACGAGTCCATGCTTCATATAGAGTTTCACCTTGACGTTGTTGGAACATCAAGATATCATTTCTAAGCTTGATAGTTCTCCCCGGTGGGAAAAATTGAGCAAGGAAACGAGTGGTGAGATCATCCCATGAGGTGATGGATCCAGCGGGTAAACGTTCAAGCCATTGACTAGCTTGGTTACGAAGAGAGAATTGGAATAGGCGTAATCAGGTCGACTATTTAGTTGTTACATCAAGGTCTATAGAATCTATGATTTTAAGGAAGTCCTTGAGATGTTGATTTGGATCTTCGGAACGAAGTCCATGGAATGCACATCCGCTTTGCACCAACCGGATGGTGTCGGATCGCAAGGGAGACACATTGGCTCCTTGGGTGAGCTCAATAGTGTTTCGATAGCCTTGGTGGCTAGGTCGAGAATACTCTCCTAGGGTTCGGGGCCTAAGAGGTTGGTTTGCTAGTGGTGGGTTTTGTGGGTGGTCTTGTTGTGGTGGGTTGATGGGTTCAAAGATGTTACCACCTTCCATGATGTCGGATGGTAAAGAGTTACGAACAAAAACACGAAGAAATAGATAGACTAAAGAAAACCTAAAAATAAAAATAAAATCTTACTAGAAAGGAATCTAGCAAGTAGACCTAATAAAAAGAAATCCTAACCTAGACAATAACTATTCCCCGGCAACGGCGCCAAAAACTTGATGCGTGGGAATTGCACCAGGCTTTACCTCTCGAGGGATCTCGAGAAGCTTACAACCCTCACCAGGCAGTGTACCTGATCGTTGTAGTATAGTATAGTGACAAGTACCGGGGGATTGATCGTTCAACTCAGGAATAGTGTCGCTAGGATTAAAAAGCCTAGAAACTAGGTCTAGAGGTGAGGGATGATTCTTTTTGTATTTTTTATATTTTATAAAAGCAAATAAAAATCTCGGTTTTGGAAGAGTGGGCGGAATTAGTTGCTAGTCAACTAACCCAATAACTAAAGATGCAATCAAAATAAAATGACAAAAATGAAAATAAAGCTAATTACTAATATGGTGGGAACAATAGATGGGAGAATTGTGTTTACTTAGATTTCATTACTCCCTAGATATCTTTTACAGGTTAATTACTTGTTACAGTTGTGTGGATGACGGGTTATATTCCTTAATATCAATCATGGGGTGGCGTACTTACTTCCCCAATTCTATAAGCTCCTACTTCACTTCTATGTCGAGCCTGCAAGAAGCTCCTAACATGGGATCACTAGAATTCGCTCATGCATTAAATACAACCATAAAAACCTAGTACACATCGGTTCATGTTTCTTAAGACATTCAAGCAAGTTACACCATGGAGATCTGCCAGTTTTCTTAAGCCTAACATTGAAATCATTCATCCATTACAACAATAAACAAGCAATCAACCTATAATCAACATCTAGGTTTCATTGCATCGAAGCAAACACACAAAAGATCTAGCCTAGCATGTTAAAATCAAGACAAGCGTAAGATATATTCAAACAACACATAGACATATTGAATGAATTGAAAGGATACTTATCTCAATTGAACATGAAGGGTTTCAAGTGGTGAAAACCCTTGAAAATACTGTTACAAACGAGCTAGGGTTTATTAAGTTCGGCCCTAAAATTCTCCACACAAGTTCCTCCTTAATAAATGAAAATCAGAAAAGTATATATATATTTCATGAGGTGACGGCGTCAAGAGGAAAGTTCTGACACCGTCATCTTGCCGCCAAAAATCTTCTCGGATTGCCTAGATCCAGATCTGACGCCGTCATGTGTATTTCTGCTTTGGGCCGTCACCACTTTTACTCTTGACGCCCTTGTTCTGACGCCGTCACGTTTTCTCTGGGCCGTCACCATAATTGCTCTTGACGCCGTCATCAAATCCTTTTTAACGCCGTCAGGTACTGTTCCTAACAAGGAAAATTAAGATTTTGCCGTTTTCTTCACTTTTATGCTCCAAAAACGTCCAAAATGCTTCCTTTTCCAGAATTCACTCCCAAAGTACCTAAAATCACAAAAGGAACGATTTAGGGCAATATTTGATCAATTAAATTCCAATTCCGGCTTAAATGACCCCCTAAAAACGGATCATTTTTTGCCTCATCACCGCTATAATTATAATCGTATTACCTAGATCCACTTCTGACACCGTCATGTGTAAACTCCATCATGGCCGTCACATGTCATTTGCTCTTGATGGCCTTGGTGACGCCGTCACATGTAATTCCTCCAAAAACTCTCTGGCGCGTCATGTGTAACTTGATTATCCACCTCTTTGTCAAAGGGTGACGGCGTCATAAGCAAATCCTGACGCCATCAGGTACTGTTTTCAGCATGAATTTGAGACTTTGTCGTTTTCTTCACTTTTTCGCTCCAGAAACGTCCAAAATGCTTCATTTTCCAGATTTCTTCTCAAAAGTACCTAAAATGACAAAAGGAACGACTTAGGGCAATATTTGATCAAATAATCTTGACTTTGGGCTTAAATGACCCCCTAAAACCGGTACACTTTTCGTCTCATCAAATACCCTTACACTTGATATTTGCTTGTCCTCAACCAAATGCGCTTTTATTCTAATCAAAATACAAGCTAGGGGTCATTTAACACTAATATAAAAGTAATTGCAACAAATAATCGTTCCACTTCAACCAAAACAAGCACGAAAATTATACACTGGCACCTCACAAATAGTGTTTAGATACTCACATCTCTCGGGTGTAATAAAATATATATCACAATATGGAAATGAAAAACATCTCTCACTACCTGTCATAGCAAATAGATTACCATAGGCTTGGGAAAGGATCAAACCTCCACTACTTGGTGTAAGCACCTACGATAAACTATCAAAGAGGTCTTTTAAAAGGGTTATAACGTGAGGTGTAGGGATATGGTAAACACGGTTTTGTTGGATAAAGGCAATATTTACTAGTGGCGAGTTAATCATCTTGGTTAATTACATATACAATTTGGCGTTGCTAAGCCAAGACTCGACTCGACTTAAGCTAATCAAAAACTAATCAAAAACATAAAATGAGCATAAAAGGAAACGGGATGGTAGTCCGTATGTTTTTTTTTTTTTTTTTTTTTTTTTTTTTTGCATACACTCTTGCCCTACCATCCAAAATAATACATCATAGGGGATTTACGTCCCCTTACACTTGAACTTTTACATACTTTACAATCAACTAATCTAATGACTCGAATCAAGATAATCAAAACACTTGGAGTACTTTTTAAGTTTAACGCACATATTGGGGTAATAAATGATGTTCTTCCCCATTACTCCATAATAATAGTACTTTACCCATTAGTCTCAATCGACCCAAAACAATACGTACAAGATATGACTCGACTTAGCAACCATGTAATTAATTAGATAATTAACTAAGGGTTTAAACATGTAACAATAATGCACTAAAAATGAGTGCAAACAAGGAAGGCTAAGGCGATTTGGATGTACATTTATTATAAACAAATTCTTCCTTTAAGTAATATACTTAAAGTCAGAAACGAAAAGATAGGCTCGGAGGGGTGTACTAGGGGTATCGTGTACTAAAAATGAGTACATTGCAAAGGTGTGGGAAAAATTAATTGACTTTATTAGTCAAGTAATTATGACATCATTGGTCAAGTAATTGTGATACGGGTTTAAACACAAGGGTGATCATAATGCCTCTTATCATGTAGTAAATCCTAACTACACGAATGTAGTCTAACTAGCGGTCTCGGGATGCATCACTAACGCAAGTTCTAGAATCTAAGTACTACCGGTACACTCATAAGCATCTTTTCCTAACAAATCTAGGGGCGAACCTCACATATTTGAGGTGGAAAATTTTGAGTGGTACTATTTTTGTGCTAGTCATACAACTCCTATCCATGAGACGCTCATTAAGGCTAAAGTTTCACACCTAAATGATGTAAAAAATTTTTAATTTGGCGCTAAAATTTCCCTAACAAGTATTTCTCTTAGTTTTATTACACACCTTCTATTGAACAAACAAACTCAAGTGCAATTGCATTCTCTAAGGTATCATCATTTACCCTCCCCTTACACTTAGGCTGAACATTGCCCCCAATGTTCAATAAAAAGGATGTAAAAATAATGAAAGTAAAAGAATGAAACAAATACTCCCCTGATTCGTTCGGTGTGGATAATGTGATAACATGGTTAGAGCCTCCTCCAAGAAAATGAAAGTTGAAAGCTTCCCTCTAGAAATAAAAATTATCTTCTTGTCTAGTATAACTTGTTAAACCTGAGAAAACAAACAAGGCAAACCTCGCGTAAAATCGGCGGTAATCTATATACATAATAAGATATAATGCTTGTGGAATGAATGTTTGTAGATTTCCTGGATTTTATAAAACTAAATAATTAACAAAAACCTTAAGATTCCTATAGAAAAACAAAATTTGCAAAATTTTTCAGATTTTTACACCTGACGCCGTTAGGTTATGATCCTGACGCCGTCAGAGTGTTCTGACAGAAATCATATGTTAAGTTTCCGAAAAATTTCTGGAAAAACTCATGCCTTAATTCCTGGAAAACATCATTATGACTCGATACAAGCATTTGACTCAAACAAATACTAATATGCATGTTCATTTAATATTGTTGTGTTTCATGTTCAATTCCGTTCTTAGAAACAAATTTAGATTTCCCTTACACTTATCTTTTGCGAAATACCTTTATGTGAAGTTAAGACGAAGTTAAACAACAAGTTAAAGCATTTTCACAATTTATTTTGAAACATGAGCCACAAACAATAAAAATTAAGCATGCATACGGAAACAAATAAAATCAAATTAACAAACAATCAAACAAATAAAACAAATAAAACTTGGGTTGCCTCCCAAGAAGCGCTTTTCTTTATTTACGAGTCTTGTAGCTAGACTCAAGGTCACAGGCTATCCTATATGAGTGAGTTCCTCATCGAGGACATCTTTGGGATCAAACTTAGGTTTCTATTTCCTATCGGTTCTCTTAGTTCGGTATGACTTCTCAAATTTTTCTCTATCCGGATCATATTGAATCATCTTCATATGCCATGATCCGTCACCTTCCTTAGGTGGCTTGTCCCAATTCCATTTACATTTATCACCTTCCCCTTTCCACTTGTTCATTCCTAAGTTGATAGGCATCACTCCTAGGAATTCAATCATTTTTCTAAAGACTAAGGGATCCTCAAAGAGGTTTAGTTCTTCATTCCTAGCTATGAGTTGCTCTACCGAATGTGTTTTGTTTATGAACTCCTCTTCTAAATAAAATGGGTGTTGAGGTCCTATGAAGTCTCTATTAATCCAAGGTCCGTATCTAGATGGTATCCTATTCAAATCTACCCAATGAGGTGTTGGTTCCTCACTAGTGTCATAGGCATGTTTCTTAATATCATAGACCGACCAAGTTTCTCCTTCTCCTACCGCTATTCTAGATTCCTTACAATTAATCATCGCACTTGCGGTAGCTAAAAATCCTCTTCCTATTAATAAAGAGCATGTAGTGTCACTGACCATATCAAGGACGTGGAAATCGGCTAACATTGTCAATCTCCCTATATGCACTAACACATCCTTCACTACCTCCACCAGATACACTACACTTCCATCCGCAAGCCCTATGATTACCTCAGTTTCATCTAATTTTCCCGGCTTAAGAGTGGTGTACAGAGATAATGGAAGCAAATTTAGGCTTGACCCAAGATCGGCTAATGTATCAAAAGCCTCAGAATTTCCGATCTTACAAGGTAAAACGAATATGCCCGGATCATCTAATTTTTTAGGCAGCTTATTTTGAACGAAGGCAGTCCCATTCTTACCCAACTTAAGTTTCTCTTCATATTTCTCTAAAAGGGCATTGTAGTAGGGAGCACGGGCTAAGACATCAATGACGGGGCGCTCAAGGTGAAGTTCCTTGAATTCATCGCCAAGGTCTTGTGTACGAGGTGTTTCAACTATGTTATTGACCAGTTTGATGTTGGGTGTTTTATTCGATTGGTCCTTTTGAAAAATTTGGTTTTGCTTGAAACACGTGCTCACGAAATTAACCGAATAGTATTGTGGACAAGAAGTGGGAGACGAAACAGATGATATAGCGTTAATGTTTAGTTTCGGATTCTTGACCGTGTTACTTGGGAGTGCTCCCATTTCTCGGTCATTGAGAACTTTCAACAACGTGTCAATCTTATTGGTCATCTCACTTTGTTTTTGTTTGAAATCGGCTTCAAACTTTGCTAAACGAGTTTCTTGAGATGCCATAAATTTGGACATCAATCCTTCAAAATTATTAGTACTAACATAGTTGTTGGAAGGATTGTTGTTGAAAGTACGGTTAGAGGGTGGACCGTTTGGTTGATAATGATTAGGTGGAGTGGAAGAATTGTTTTGGGGCATGTTTTAGTTTTGTTTCCACCTAAGGTTCGGGTGATTTTTCCGAAAGGGGTTGTATGAATCACCGTAAGGGTTTGGCTAGGGATTGAAAGTGTACCACTTGTCTCCCACTCCGTCGGTACGCGAGGATGCGTAATCCGCAAAAGCTAGTTCGGGGAGTTCAATGCAATTACGAGTGTCGTGGGGACCACTACATAATTCGCATGAAGAAGTGATTTTGTTCACTTGGCTTGAAGGTTTATGAGCTTCGTAAGTTTTCATAAGAAACTTGACTTGGTCTTCAAGTTCCATGATCCTACGGTAGGGAGTGCTTGAATTGTTCGAAGGCAAAGATATTGCCTTGACCGTTTTGTTCAAATCACGGGGATCATTTCAACTTTCGTTGTCATAGAGAGCAAGATCTTCTATGAGTTCCGATGATTCTTCCGCACTTAAATCACTTTGCTTGCCACCGGCCGCTTGGTCAATGGTTCGCCTTGTGCAGAGACCAATATGGTTATAGAAAATTTGGACTTGGAGCCAAAGATCTATGCCATGATGAGGGACTTTTTGGAGTAAGTCCTTGAAATGAGTGCATGCTTCATAGAGAGTTTCACCTTGACGTTGTTGGAACATCAAGATGTCATTTCTTATCTTAGTAGTTCTTCTCGGTGGGAAAAATTGAGCGAAGAAACGAGTAGTGAGATCATCCCAAGAGGTGATGGATCCCGTGGGTAAACACTCAAGCCATTGACTAGCTTGATCACGTAGAGAGAATTGAAAGAGACGCAATCGGGTCGTCTCTCGAGTTTCAACATCAAGGTCTATGGAATCTACGATTTTGAGGAAATCGTTGAGATGTTGATTAGGATCTTCGGAACGAAGTCCATGGAATGCACATCCCCTTTGCACCAACCGGATGGTGTCGGATCGCAAGGGAGACACATTGGCTCCTTGAGTGAGCTCAATGGTGTTTCGATAGCCTTGATGGCTAGGACGGGAGTACTCTCCTAAAGTTTGGGGTCTAGGAGGTTGGTTAGGTTGTGGTGGGTTTTGTGGATGGTTTTGTTGTGGTGGGTTGATGGGGTCAAAGAGAATACCACCTTCTATGATGGCGGATGGCAATGGTTACGAACAAAGGAAACAAAGAAAAAGATAGACTAAAGAAGACCTATAAAAATAAAAATAAAAATCTTACTAGAAAGGAATCTAGCAAGTAGACCTAATAAAAAGAAATTTCAACCTAGACAATAACTATTCTCCGGCAGCGGCGCCAAAAACTTGATGCGTGGTTTTGCAACCTTGCAAAAGGTTTTACCTCTCAAGGGATCTTGAGAAGCTTGCAATCCCACCAGGCAGTGTACCTGACCGTTGTAGTATAATATAGTGGCAAGTACCGGGGGATTGATCGTTCAGCTCAAAGAATAGTGTTCGCTAGGGTTAAAACTCAATTAAACTAGGTCTGGAGGTGAGGGATGATTCTTTTTGTATTTTTATATTTTATGGAAAGTAAGTAAAAATCTCGGTTTTGGAAGAATGGGCGGAATTAGTTGCTAGTCAACTAACCCAAATAACTACAAATGCAAATAAAATAAAATAAAATGACACTAAAGTAAATTTGGCGAAAACAATAATAAGAGAAAACGTGTTTACTTAGATTTTACTACTCCATAGCTATCTTTTACTGGTTGATTAGTTTGTTACAATTGCATTGATGACGGTTTATATTCCTTAATAACATTCGTAGGGCCGTGTACGATCTTCTCTAACTCTATAAGCTTCTACCTCTTCCTATGTCGAGCCGACTACTAGCTCCTAACATGGCCTCATTAGTAGTGACCTATGCATTAAATATAACCAATTTATCGTAGTACACATCCGATCATGTTTCTTAAAACGTTAAAGCAAGTTACCAATTGGAAGTCTGCTAGTTTTCTTAAGGCTAACATCGAAATCATTCATCCACAACAATTATAAACAAACAACCAACCAATAATTAATACCTAAGTTTCATTACATCTAAGCAAACACAAAGAAAACCTAGCCTAGCATGTTACAGTGAAGACAAGCATAAGATATAATCAAACAACACATAGACATATTGAATGATTATTTGAAAACTTATCTTCAATTAAGCATGGATGAAACAAGGGTTTGAAACACTTAAAAATACTGTAAAATTCGTCTAGGGTTTCTCCTCTCAAAGTTGCACCACTAATGAATGAAAAATCAAAAACTATATCTAGAGTATTAGGTCTGACGGTGTCAAAAGTAAGTTCTGACGCCGTCAACTCGCCGCCATAATTATAATCGTATTGCCTAGATCCATTTCTGACACCGTCATGTATAAACTCCATCATGGCCGTCACATGTCATTTGCTCTTGACGGCCTTGGTGACGCCGTCACATGTAATTCCTCCAAAAACTCTCTGGCGCGTCATGTGTAACTTGATTATCCACCTCTTTGTTAAAGGGTGACGGCGTCATAAGCAAATCCTGACGCCGTCAGGTACTGTTTTCAGCATGAATTTGAGTCTTTGTCGTTTTCTTCACTTTTTCGCTCCAGAAACGTCCAAAATGCTTCCTTTTCCAGATTTCTTCTCAAAAGTACCTAAAATGACAAAAGGAGCGATTTAGGGTAATATTTGATCAAATAATCTTGACTTTGGGCTTAAATGACCCCCTAAAAGTGGTACACTTTTCGTCTCATCATCTAGCCAAGACACAGTTAGAACCAGGTAAGACTCGGCTATTCTGGCCAAGACCTAGTTAGAACAAGGTAAGACTCGGCTATTCTGGCCAATACCCAGTTAGAACTAGGTAAGACTTGGTAATACTAGGCTATTCCGGCTAAGACTCGATTAGAACCAGGTAAGACTCGGCTATTCTGGCCAAGACCCAGTTAGAACCAGGTAAGACTCGGCTATTCCGGCCAAAACCCATTTAGAACCATGTAAGACTCGGCTATTCTAGCCAAGACCTAGTTAGAACCAGGTAAGACTCGGTAAGACTAGGCTATTCTGGCCAGGACTCAGTTAGAACTAGGTAAGACTCGGCTATTCTGGCAAAGACCCAGTTAGAAACAGGTAAGACTCGGTTATTCTGGCCAAGACCCAGTTAGAAACAGGTAAGACTCGGCTATTCTGGCCAAGACCCAATTAGAACCAGGTAAGACTAGGCTATTCTGGCCAAGACCCAGTTAGAACCAGGTAAGACTAGGCTATACTGGCCTTGACCCAGTTAGAACCAGGTAAGACTCGGCTATTCTGGCCAAGACCCAGTTAGAAACTGGTAAGACTCGGCTATTCTGGCCAAGACCCAGTTAGAACCAGGTAAGACTCGGCTATTCTGGCCAAGACCCAGATAGAACCATGTAAGAGTCGGCTATTTTGGCCAAGACCCAGTTAGAACCAGGTAAGACTCGGCTATTCTGGCCAAGACCCAGTTAGAACCAGGTAAGTCTCGGCTATTCTGGCCAAGACCCAGTTAGAAACTGATAAGATTCGGCTATTCTGACAAAGATCCAGTTAGAACTAGGTAAGTATAAACTGGTGGTTTACGCGCTTATTTTTTTTTTTTTTTGGAAAGAAAACATTTTATTAGAGACCACACAAAAAACAATGGTACAAAACAAGGTATCTCACCTCAATTAACAAGCTAATTAAAAAAGGATGAAACCCAAATAGACAAAATACAAAACAAACAAAGAAACTATATGCGCTTAAAATTTACCTTTTATTTTATTTATTATTATTATTATTTTTTTTTTTTTTTAACTTAGCTTTAAATTTACTTGGGACTATAGAAAACAATAACGTTAAATTACTATCAAAATATATTACTTACATATAAAGAACTAGCTATAAGTCCCGTGCATGCACGTGATTTACGCATGAATCTCATTTATTTTAAAATTTTAGTTTAGTATATGGACATATAAAAATTTACCCGTGAAAATCGTGATATAAGTATAATTAATACTTGTCCAGGATTTTTTATTATATATTAATACCTGTTATAATAATATTTGTAAAAAAATTTGTTGGTTGAAGATTTAACTTTATTTAACTGACATAGATGTTGAGGTTGAGGTTAATATTGTTGTTTAACTTTAATTATTCATATCGTGTTGTACAAAATGTGCGAGTTTAGTAGCATATAATCAGCATGAATAGGAGATATATCAGTACACAATCTATGGGATACCTTTCGTAGTAAGGAAAGTTCTCTTGATGAAGTTAAAATATCCTCCGTAAATTTTTTTTTAAAATGTTTTTCTGAATATCCATATATAAACTTTAAATAAGAATTTCACGAGTCGTTGTTATAAGTACAATAGCATATATTTATTTTTATATCATAGTAATCCGTGCTTACATTTGATAATCATATTCCCGTTAACAATAGTTTAACCATATTTAATATTCAAACCCGTGTACACATAAATTAAACTTTTCAAATAAAATACATGAGTCCTTATTTAGCGTATATAGTAAAAAAAAAATAGATGAAAGTCTAAAACAAATATTAGTTTTAAAAAGTATTTAACGTATCTTAAAACTAATTCGTATATTTACAAAATTTTGTAATTTTAATAGATGAAAGTGTGAAAATAATACTAATACTTATGTAATTTTAAACAAAGTTCATCTTATAAAGTATTAGAGTATAAAGTGTAAGGGGTTATTTGTTATTTTTCTAAAGTAATTAAAAAAATATGAAAACTTGTAATTTTACACTTAACATTATATAATTTTTGTAAAATTCAACCAATAAAATTTTATTAATTACTTCCTCTTTTTCTAAGTTTTTGTTTTCACAAATTTGACACAAATATTTTTATGCGTCTTTTTCTTAACCAAATTTCTTCACCAAATTTATTAAAGTTTGACTAAAATCAATTTAATTTTGACTTTTTATAGACCAATCATGTTGCTTGATTTTGCCCACGTGGCAAAATCGAGCTCTCCTATTTGTCTAATTTTTTTTCGATGAGAAGGGTTTTGCAAAAACACTCCGAAATGATGTAATTTTTTTATTATATAAAAGAATTTGATCACACTCGCTAAGTCAAAAGCATAAGAAAGTATATGATTAACCACAAAGAGTAACTAAGCGGTAAGAATATAAACTTTTTAAAGAGGAGGTAAAGGGTTTGAATTCAACGGGGGAAAAATTAATCCTTTGTGACTACGAAGATTCACCTATGCCAACTCCGAACTTAGTTAGCTCGCAATATCAAGTCGAAAACCGAGGTAACTCAGCAGCATATGAAAGAAACCTAATTAAGAAATAAAGTAATGTTTGACAACCTTGTTTACGTAAAGTTGTGAAAATAAAAATAAAAAGTATGGTAAATTTGATAATGAAAGTAAAAGTCTAATAGGTTAATACCGGATAATTAAATGCACTAATGTTAACGGCAAACATAAAAAACAAATGTAATACCCGTAACATATTGAGGGTAAATATGTAATTTCATGTATATTAACTGTGAATAAATCAATTTGATTAGTGGATAAATCACCTCCCATACAAAAAATATATGTTTTAAATGTATGGTATACAATGTTATTAAAACATGTTTGGAAAATGATACTCATGCTTAAATTTATGCTTAAAGATATGCCTAACAAGAAGATGAAAAAAAGTAGAGATCAAGAGTGAAAAAATATGCATGTGATGTGTCAATTGATGAATTTGCTAGGAATGAAATTAGGCTTATATTTTATGTCTTTATATCATTGCTCAACATATTTTTGGTAAATATAAAACGAGTTTTCTAAAAATTTTGTTGTTTGTAGATATAAATTAAAAAGTTCATCCTATTTTTAACAAATATTTGAAGATAAAAACTAATTCCATTGACAACTTACGTGCTAGGGGTTGAATTTAATAACGTCCTCTTGTACACGTCGTGGTGGCCCGAAAGAGGATGTAGTTCATGTACTGTTTAAGTGCTCAAAAGCAAAGGATGTATGGGAATCTTGTAGTTTTAGAAAAAGTACATGTTAATGACATTGCTAACTCTAGTATTCAAGTCTTCCCGCCATGATCTTCCTCAAGTACTTGTAGTCTAAATATTACTAATGCAAAGTATAAGGTAATAATTGTAATCCTTACAAAATGTGATTAGGTGATTGTCTATTCAAAGTGATATGCAAGGTATAGCGAGTGGCTAATTACCGCGTATGATTTAGTGCGATATTATAGAAGGATTAGATGTGGATCTAATATAGTAAGCCAATTAAGTCAATAAGCAAGAGAAGAATATGTTGTCCGCTAAATATAATATAATTAAGGCACACCGCACATGATAATATAGTGTTTTAGGGGGTTGGCAATGCACCCCTCACCCCATCACCCTTCACTCACAAACAACCAATCCCCTTATGTCACATCACCCTCCCACTTTTCCCTTCACTCACTCACTTTTTGTTGGCGGCACACCCCTCACCCTTCACTCACTTCTTTTTTTTTTTCCTTTTTCTTTTTCTTTTTTAAATTCTATTAAAATTTATTAAAAACTAAAATTCATTAAAATTAAAATAAACATTACATAATATTATTACAAGTCTAAAATTCCATTAAAACTTAAAAAAGCGTTACATAATATTATTAAAACTATAAAACTAAACTCCTACAAACTACATGGCCACCCGTATTTCGCACAAATCTGACGTTTCTTGTTGATGACGAATTGCTTAAAAGCCTCGTCTGGGATATTGTCGTGCGGATCCATAATGAACCTCATGTCACGATTCATCACCTCCCCATCAAGAAATTTGAAATACTCGTCGTCTTTTTTCTTTTGCACCTCCAATTGTTGCTGCATTAAACTTCTCTTTTCGGCTGTGTAACTTGTAAGAGTATCACGCATTGAGCTTCGGCTTGAATTGTAACAATCCGATATTTTCCACGTCTACGTTTATTTTTTTCCAACTTTGGAAATTCACTATTCATCGATTACTATTCATCAAAACACTATTCATTATTTTACTATTCATCGTTTTTGATGTCCGTTTGATATTCTGAGAAACATTTGAAAATTTTACTATTCACAGAACACTATTCATTCCGGAAGAAATTCCACTATTCACGTGCATTATCAGTAAGGACCTCTCATACGGACTAGAATAGTCTGCATATCATCATAATGTCATTTACATGCTATACCACTCTTAGGATTCTCAAATTAATATATTTAGTATATTTAACGTTTTACGTGTAAGTATTTATAATTAAACGTTAACACCCGGTTTATACACGACGAATATATCTAAATATTCCCACAATGGTCCCGACATATTTTTATATCCATTTTAACATCATAAAAGTTATAACATTCAGTTACCCAGTATTTTGGAAATTTATTTTATTTAGAACGTACGCGTATGAATATAACGGCGGTTTTCGTGAAAACTAAACAATAATCACCCGATCACTCAGTAAATGTACCCAACATATTTTTAATATGTTTTTAACATTATTATGACTTTTATTTCATCCCGGTTAACTTCGTGAACGTTTATTGCTATTAAAACCGGTACCCGATTTTAACGAATAACGCGTAATAACACTTAACGCTACACTATATTTTCTAAGTGATCAAAACCGTTTTGGCTACTCCTTTTCACACCCAAAACCAGCCCATGAGACACCCTTTTAACCCCTAGCATTAACTCCTAAGTATTTAACTAATAAACCTTAAAACCTAACTTTACCAAAAATTCCAAAATCATAATTCACTTTTTAGCAAGAACAATTTTCATCTCATCTCTTCTTCTTCCCTAGTAAACCACGACCAAACCACCATAATTAGCTCAAGTGATCATTTTTCATAAGTTAAAACACTAAACTTGTTCCTTTTACAAGCCTAATCAAGAATCAATCAAGAAAAACACAAGAAATCCAAGCATGATCATCATCTAATCATCTCATTTTATCAAGTAAGTTATCAAATTTATTTTTACATGAAACATCTTATATTTACTTGTATTACATGATTTCCATGCTAAAAACCATGTACAACTAGCTATACCACCATTTATTTTGTCAAAAATGGAACATACAAACCCTAACTTTTTATTTATGAATCCCCTTGCTATAATAACTTGGTTAGGATCCCATGGCACCCTAAGAAGGTGTATGGTAAGATTAGATTAGTCATGTGGTGATTACAAGAGGTTTGGTGATGGTAGAAATTAGTTTTTAACCTTGAAAACTTGATTTGGAACCTATTTTAGACATGCTGTCCCGTTTTGTAAAAATCTGGAAAATCAGTAAACACCAAGGAAACTTTGGCAAAATTTTTAGAAAATACTTTCAAAAACGAATCCGTAGGCGAAAGAACGGATTAAAAAGAGTCTATAACGAAGGAGTTATGATTTTTGCAAGATTGTAGACGAAAAGTATTTTTCTGAAAATGTATGCTGTTGGACATTTTTCATTGGTCAAAAAGAGACTTTAGACGTAACCCGGAGGAGCCGAGCTTTCCAAAATATATTACTACATACTAAGACGTAACCGTGGACATAAAGAACAAGTAAAACGGACAAGTAACGACAAAGATATACACGTTTGAATATCGGCTAAAACCACTTTATATTTGACAGCTTTTATTAAATTTTGGCGCAAAAACTACGAAGTACATTTTCAAGCTAGAAGTAATATTAAGTACCAAGCTTTATAACTAATGTAGTATTAGTTATCACGAGTATGTTTTCATCATTTCAAAGATTACAATCCGAGTATTTCAACACTAACATGGAAACATACGATATATATATATATATATATAAGTATATATATATTACAACTAGCTTATTATATTTTCTAATAGCAATATTTTTCCAAATTCTTGGATTATATATTTTGATAACACAAGTGTTTTTACAAAGAGTAGAGTGGTATAGGGAACATGTGCATGTACATTCCTTTCATCATTTCATGATCTAAAGTAGATCATATCATTCATTTAGGTTGCGGATAGAGTGCGCGCCTTACTTTAGTTCATACCTTTTTGTTATCATATCGCTTATATCAGGTGAGTATTCACGAACCCCCTTTTCTAACTATTTTAATCGTTTTGGGGTGGATGCATGAATAATACTGTGTACTCTTATATGAACTTAAAAGACTCTTGTTTCACTATTTATGCTCGTAAGCAAAACGTACTTAAACAAACTTGTTTACTATTTACGAACACTATTATCTGAACTTTTTGACTTGTCTTGACATTATAACTTGTTTGCACTCTTGAACCGTTTGACTTGAACTTTTAGACTTAATGTGCCGTACGTTCTAAGACTTAAAGTCTCCCTTGTTCGGAGCAACGTTATAAAGTCTCTCATGTTCAGAGCATCCTTAATAAATCTCGCCATGGTGGAGTGACTAATAAATCTTTGCCAAGTCGGTAAAGTGACTAATAAATCTCGCCTAGGTGGTGGAGTGACTTCAAGTCTCCCATGTTCGGAGCATCATTATAAAGTCTCCATTGTTCGGAGCGGCCTTGACTTATTATATACTTTGTGCCCTTACTGTGAACTATATTGACCATATGTACTTGAAAATCAAACGTAATACTTTATATGAAAAGGGGTTGTGAAAACATAGGTTGTAAGTCTTGTTATGGCCAAGACTTGCAACTGAGTGGTTTCACAATGCCTTTGCCTGGCGAACTTTCTCAAATGGTTTTCTTATTATTTAAAACGTTTATACTCACCAACTATTTTTATAGTTGACCGTTTTCTCTCATGCATTTCAGGTGATCGTCAGTAAGCTTGTCAGCAAGGTCTTGCATAATGAAGTTTTCACATGTCACTTCTTTTCATTATGTATTAAAATACCATCTTTTGGGAATCAAACTTATGTCTTTTATTTGCCAAAGTCGGCAATAACAACGTTGTAATGTTATATTTTTCCTTAATGTAAATTATGGTATTGTCTTATTTCTCTTTGGTGATGTATATCGATTTCGTTACACCTCGTGTTTCCGCCTTCGGCGAGGATGTGACAGATTGGCATCAGAGCCAGAGGTTATAGAGAATGCCGATTTTTCAAAAATAAAAATCGCAACTATAACCAAAGTAACATTTTTCTTAAATACCAAAAATGATACGAGTCGACTAGTCTTAGCATTGCATTATTAATCCTCAAGTATGCATAGCCTGATCACCTATGTATAATTCAGGAAGAATCATGCAATGAAGGGAGTAGTAGTCAAAGATCATGTTTGGTCGGGTCTAGAGAGTCTGGTCACCTGAAGTTGCATTGGTCGGGTGGGTATGCATAACCTGTTTATATGTTTCAGTTTCTGTTACCGTACCTTATATATGCCTTCATGTATATACTTTCTCCTTGCTACCTTACGCCCCGTTAGATTAAGCATGCCTTTGTTTCCATCATTTTGCGATCTTCATGTCACGACTGTTATTGTACCGTACATCCTCCGTCATCTTTCATGTGCCGCTCACTCAACCAACTATTTTTGTCTATCGCAGAGACATGGCCGCAATAAACCCTCCGAATGACACTGCTGCTGGATTAGCAGACCTCCTCACTCAGATTGTTGCGCACATTGATGCTGGACGGACTAATAATGGAGCAGGTGCCTCGAACAACGGTCAGGGATGCAACTATAAGACTTTCATGACGTGCAAACCAATGGAATTTTATGGCACTGAGGGTGCCATTGGACTGCTATCATGGTTTGAGAATGTTGAGTCGAAACTCAGCATCACTAAATGTGCTGAAGGATATAAGGTTGAGTTCTCTGCGGGTCTGCTTCAAGGTCGAGCATTGACTTGGTGGAACAACCAGCTACAGACTCAAGGAAGAGAGGCTGCAAATGGATTATCTTGGAAAGCATTTAAGAAACTACTAACTGACGAGTACTGCAGAAAAGATGAAGTGGAGAAGCTGGAAGTGGAATTTTGGAACCACTTGATGGTAGGAGTAGAAGTTGACAAGTACACGGCCCGTTTCCATGAGCTAACTAAGATGGTTCCTCATATGGTCTCCACTGTGGAGAAGCTGATTGATCGATATGTTTGGGGGTTGATTCCTGAAATCAGGAGGGATGTCACTTCATCAAACCCAACCACTCTACAAGCCGCTGTGGGCATGGCATACCGCTTGACAAATGATGTGATCAGATCTGGTGAACTAACAAAAGGAAATAATGAAGGGCGAAAGAGACAGGAAGATCAGCAAGGAAGCCGTCATCAAAATCAACAGGACAAGAGACAGCGAGTAGCTGGAAACTACGGAGCAATAACTCAGGGGCCCGGAGGATATGCAGGCACACATCCTAAATGTACCCGATGTAACCTACACCACTCAGGAGATTGCCCAAGGTGCAGCAGCTGCGGAAAGACAGGCCATCTTGTTCGATATTGCAAAGGAAATCAAGTACGAAGGTCAGCATGTTACGAGTGTGGAAGCTTGGATCATCTCAGGAATACCTGTCCAAAGTTGAAAAGGACTCCCAACCAAGGACCGAATCGTCCAAACCTGGCGGCGGCAATTGAAGGGCCACAAGATGAGGCCGTTGAGATTCCACCCGCGCGTGGCAGAGCTTACTTCCTAGGAAATCCTATCACCCAACATGTCCACGATAGCATAACGGGTACATTCTCTTGAACAACTATATTATTTTCCTAGCACTTAAGTCTTAGTATAGAACTTATACACAACACCGACTAATCCGAGACCTAGCGTTTTCGACCTTAGTTGCTTCATCAAATTTAACAGCGAGCACATACACCTATAGAATGGATGAATTGAATCTCGAGGACGAGATTCCTTTTAAGGTTGGTAGAATGTAACAACCCGATATTTTCCACGTCTACGTTTATTTTTTTCCAACTTTGGAAATTCACTATTCATCGATTACTATTCATCAAAACACTATTCATTATTTTACTATTCATCGTTTTTGATGTCCGTTTGATATTCTGAGAAACATTTGAAAATTTTACTATTCACAGAACACTATTCATTCCGGAAGAAATTCCACTATTCACGTGCATTATCAGTAAGGACCTCTCATACGGACTAGAATAGTCTGCATATCATCATAATGTCATTTACATGCTATACCACTCTTAGGATTCTCAAATTAATATATTTAGTATATTTAACGTTTTACGTGTAAGTATTTATAATTAAACGTTAACACCCGGTTTATACACGACGAATATATCTAAATATTCCCACAATGGTCCCGACATATTTTTATATCCATTTTAACATCATAAAAGTTATAACATTCAGTTACCCAGTATTTTGGAAATTTATTTTATTTAGAACGTACGCGTATGAATATAACGGCGGTTTTCGTGAAAACTAAACAATAATCACCCGATCACTCAGTAAATGTACCCAACATATTTTTAATATGTTTTTAACATTATTATGACTTTTATTTCATCTCGGTTAACTTCGTGAACGTTTATTGCTATTAAAACCGGTACCCGATTTTAACGAATAACGCGTAATAACACTTAACGCTACACTATATTTTCTAAGTGATCAAAACCGTTTTGGCTACTCCTTTTCACACCCAAAACCAGCCCATGAGACACCCTTTTAACCCCTAGCATTAACTCCTAAGTATTTAACTAATAAACCTTAAAACCTAACTTTACCAAAAATTCCAAAATCATAATTCACTTTTTAGCAAGAACAATTTTCATCTCATCTCTTCTTCTTCCCTAGTAAACCACGACCAAACCACCATAATTAGCTCAAGTGATCATTTTTCATAAGTTAAAACACTAAACTTGTTCCTTTTACAAGCCTAATCAAGAATCAATCAAGAAAAACACAAGAAATCCAAGCATGATCATCATCTAATCATCTCATTTTATCAAGTAAGTTATCAAATTTATTTTTACATGAAACATCTTATATTTACTTGTATTACATGATTTCCATGCTAAAAACCATGTACAACTAGCTATACCACCATTTATTTTGTCAAAAATGGAACATACAAACCCTAACTTTTTATTTATGAATCCCCTTGCTATAATAACTTGGTTAGGATCCCATGGCACCCTAAGAAGGTGTATGGTAAGATTAGATTAGTCATGTGGTGATTACAAGAGGTTTGGTGATGGTAGAAATTAGTTTTTAACCTTGAAAACTTGATTTGGAACCTATTTTAGACATGCTGTCCCGTTTTGTAAAAATCTGGAAAATCAGTAAACACCAAGGAAACTTTGGCAAAATTTTTAGAAAATACTTTCAAAAACGAATCCGTAGGCGAAAGAACGGATTAAAAAGAGTCTATAACGAAGGAGTTATGATTTTTGCAAGATTGTAGACGAAAAGTATTTTTCTGAAAATGTATGCTGTTGGACATTTTTCATTGGTCAAAAAGAGACTTTAGACGTAACCCGGAGGAGCCGAGCTTTCCAAAATATATTACTACATACTAAGACGTAACCGTGGACATAAAGAACAAGTAAAACGGACAAGTAACGACAAAGATATACACGTTTGAATATCGGCTAAAACCACTTTATATTTGACAGCTTTTATTAAATTTTGGCGCAAAAACTACGAAGTACATTTTCAAGCTAGAAGTAATATTAAGTACCAAGCTTTATAACTAATGTAGTATTAGTTATCACGAGTATGTTTTCATCATTTCAAAGATTACAATCCGAGTATTTCAACACTAACATGGAAACATACGATATATATATATATATAAGTATATATATATTACAACTAGCTTATTATATTTTCTAATAGCAATATTTTTCCAAATTCTTGGATTATATATTTTGATAACACAAGTGTTTTTACAAAGAGTAGAGTGGTATAGGGAACATGTGCATGTACATTCCTTTCATCATTTCATGATCTAAAGTAGATCATATCATTCATTTAGGTTGCGGATAGAGTGCGCGCCTTACTTTAGTTCATACCTTTTTGTTATCATATCGCTTATATCAGGTGAGTATTCACGAACCCCCTTTTCTAACTATTTTAATCGTTTTGGGGTGGATGCATGAATAATACTGTGTACTCTTATATGAACTTAAAAGACTCTTGTTTCACTATTTATGCTCGTAAGCAAAACGTACTTAAACAAACTTGTTTACTATTTACGAACACTATTATCTGAACTTTTTGACTTGTCTTGACATTATAACTTGTTTGCACTCTTGAACCGTTTGACTTGAACTTTTAGACTTAATGTGCCGTACGTTCTAAGACTTAAAGTCTCCCTTGTTCGGAGCAACGTTATAAAGTCTCTCATGTTCAGAGCATCCTTAATAAATCTCGCCATGGTGGAGTGACTAATAAATCTTTGCCAAGTCGGTAAAGTGACTAATAAATCTCGCCTAGGTGGTGGAGTGACTTCAAGTCTCCCATGTTCGGAGCATCATTATAAAGTCTCCATTGTTCGGAGCGGCCTTGACTTATTATATACTTTGTGCCCTTACTGTGAACTATATTGACCATATGTACTTGAAAATCAAACGTAATACTTTATATGAAAAGGGGTTGTGAAAACATAGGTTGTAAGTCTTGTTATGGCCAAGACTTGCAACTGAGTGGTTTCACAATGCCTTTGCCTGGCGAACTTTCTCAAATGGTTTTCTTATTATTTAAAACGTTTATACTCACCAACTATTTTTATAGTTGACCGTTTTCTCTCATGCATTTCAGGTGATCGTCAGTAAGCTTGTCAGCAAGGTCTTGCATAATGAAGTTTTCACATGTCACTTCTTTTCATTATGTATTAAAATACCATCTTTTGGGAATCAAACTTATGTCTTTTATTTGCCAAAGTCGGCAATAACAACGTTGTAATGTTATATTTTTCCTTAATGTAAATTATGGTATTGTCTTATTTCTCTTTGGTGATGTATATCGATTTCGTTACACCTCGTGTTTCCGCCTTCGGCGAGGATGTGACAGATTGGCATCAGAGCCAGAGGTTATAGAGAATGCCGATTTTTCAAAAATAAAAATCGCAACTATAACCAAAGTAACATTTTTCTTAAATACCAAAAATGATACGAGTCGACTAGTCTTAGCATTGCATTATTAATCCTCAAGTATGCATAGCCTGATCACCTATGTATAATTCAGGAAGAATCATGCAATGAAGGGAGTAGTAGTCAAAGATCATGTTTGGTCGGGTCTAGAGAGTCTGGTCACCTGAAGTTGCATTGGTCGGGTGGGTATGCATAACCTGTTTATATGTTTCAGTTTCTGTTACCGTACCTTATATATGCCTTCATGTATATACTTTCTCCTTGCTACCTTACGCCCCGTTAGATTAAGCATGCCTTTGTTTCCATCATTTTGCGATCTTCATGTCACGACTGTTATTGTACCGTACATCCTCCGTCATCTTTCATGTGCCGCTCACTCAACCAACTATTTTTGTCTATCGCAGAGACATGGCCGCAATAAACCCTCCGAATGACACTGCTGCTGGATTAGCAGACCTCCTCACTCAGATTGTTGCGCACATTGATGCTGGACGGACTAATAATGGAGCAGGTGCCTCGAACAACGGTCAGGGATGCAACTATAAGACTTTCATGACGTGCAAACCAATGGAATTTTATGGCACTGAGGGTGCCATTGGACTGCTATCATGGTTTGAGAATGTTGAGTCGAAACTCAGCATCACTAAATGTGCTGAAGGAGATAAGGTTGAGTTCTCTGCGGGTCTGCTTCAAGGTCGAGCATTGACTTGGTGGAACAACCAGCTACAGACTCAAGGAAGAGAGGCTGCAAATGGATTATCTTGGAAAGCATTTAAGAAACTACTAACTGACGAGTACTGCAGAAAAGATGAAGTGGAGAAGCTGGAAGTGGAATTTTGGAACCACTTGATGGTAGGAGTAGAAGTTGACAAGTACACGGCCCGTTTCCATGAGCTAACTAAGATGGTTCCTCATATGGTCTCCACTGTGGAGAAGCTGATTGATCGATATGTTTGGGGGTTGATTCCTGAAATCAGGAGGGATGTCACTTCATCAAACCCAACCACTCTACAAGCCGCTGTGGGCATGGCATACCGCTTGACAAATGATGTGATCAGATCTGGTGAACTAACAAAAGGAAATAATGAAGGGCGAAAGAGACAGGAAGATCAGCAAGGAAGCCGTCATCAAAATCAACAGGACAAGAGACAGCGAGTAGCTGGAAACTACGGAGCAATAACTCAGGGGCCCGGAGGATATGCAGGCACACATCCTAAATGTACCCGATGTAACCTACACCACTCAGGAGATTGCCCAAGGTGCAGCAGCTGCGGAAAGACAGGCCATCTTGTTCGATATTGCAAAGGAAATCAAGTACGAAGGTCAGCATGTTACGAGTGTGGAAGCTTGGATCATCTCAGGAATACCTGTCCAAAGTTGAAAAGGACTCCCAACCAAGGACCGAATCGTCCAAACCTGGCGGCGGCAATTGAAGGGCCACAAGATGAGGCCGTTGAGATTCCACCCGCGCGTGGCAGAGCTTACTTCCTAGGAAATCCTATCACCCAACATGTCCACGATAGCATAACGGGTACATTCTCTTGAACAACTATATTATTTTCCTAGCACTTAAGTCTTAGTATAGAACTTATACACAACACCGACTAATCCGAGACCTAGCGTTTTCGACCTTAGTTGCTTCATCAAATTTAACAGCGAGCACATACACCTATAGAATGGATGAATTGAATCTCGAGGACGAGATTCCTTTTAAGGTTGGTAGAATGTAACAACCCGATATTTTCCACGTCTACGTTTATTTTTTTCCAACTTTGGAAATTCACTATTCATCGATTACTATTCATCAAAACACTATTCATTATTTTACTATTCATCGTTTTTGATGTCCGTTTGATATTCTGAGAAACATTTGAAAATTTTACTATTCACAGAACACTATTCATTCCGGAAGAAATTCCACTATTCACGTGCATTATCAGTAAGGACCTCTCATACGGACTAGAATAGTCTGCATATCATCATAATGTCATTTACATGCTATACCACTCTTAGGATTCTCAAATTAATATATTTAGTATATTTAACGTTTTACGTGTAAGTATTTATAATTAAACGTTAACACCCGGTTTATACACGACGAATATATCTAAATATTCCCACAATGGTCCCGACATATTTTTATATCCATTTTAACATCATAAAAGTTATAACATTCAGTTACCCAGTATTTTGGAAATTTATTTTATTTAGAACGTACGCGTATGAATATAACGGCGGTTTTCGTGAAAACTAAACAATAATCACCCGATCACTCAGTAAATGTACCCAACATATTTTTAATATGTTTTTAACATTATTATGACTTTTATTTCATCCCGGTTAACTTCGTGAACGTTTATTGCTATTAAAACCGGTACCCGATTTTAACGAATAACGCGTAATAACACTTAACGCTACACTATATTTTCTAAGTGATCAAAACCGTTTTGGCTACTCCTTTTCACACCCAAAACCAGCCCATGAGACACCCTTTTAACCCCTAGCATTAACTCCTAAGTATTTAACTAATAAACCTTAAAACCTAACTTTACCAAAAATTCCAAAATCATAATTCACTTTTTAGCAAGAACAATTTTCATCTCATCTCTTCTTCTTCCCTAGTAAACCACGACCAAACCACCATAATTAGCTCAAGTGATCATTTTTCATAAGTTAAAACACTAAACTTGTTCCTTTTACAAGCCTAATCAAGAATCAATCAAGAAAAACACAAGAAATCCAAGCATAATCATCATCTAATCATCTCATTTTATCAAGTAAGTTATCAAATTTATTTTTACATGAAACATCTTATATTTACTTGTATTACATGATTTCCATGCTAAAAACCATGTACAACTAGCTATACCACCATTTATTTTGTCAAAAATGGAACATACAAACCCTAACTTTTTATTTATAAATCCCCTTGCTATAATAACTTGGTTAGGATCCCATGGCACCCTAAGAAGGTGTATGGTAAGATTAGATTAGTCATGTGGTGATTACAAGAGGTTTGGTGATGGTAGAAATTAGTTTTTAACCTTGAAAACTTGATTTGGAACCTATTTTAGACATGCTGTCCCGTTTTGTAAAAATCTGGAAAATCAGTAAACACCAAGGAAACTTTGGCAAAATTTTTAGAAAATACTTTCAAAAACGAATCCGTAGGCGAAAGAACGGATTAAAAAGAGTCTATAACGAAGGAGTTATGATTTTTGCAAGATTGTAGACGAAAAGTATTTTTCTGAAAATGTATGCTGTTGGACATTTTTCATTGGTCAAAAAGAGACTTTAGACGTAACCCGGAGGAGCCGAGCTTTCCAAAATATATTACTACATACTAAGACGTAACCGTGGACATAAAGAACAAGTAAAACGGACAAGTAACGACAAAGATATACACGTTTGAATATCGGCTAAAACCACTTTATATTTGACAGCTTTTATTAAATTTTGGCGCAAAAACTACGAAGTACATTTTCAAGCTAGAAGTAATATTAAGTACCAAGCTTTATAACTAATGTAGTATTAGTTATCACGAGTATGTTTTCATCATTTCAAAGATTACAATCCGAGTATTTCAACACTAACATGGAAACATACGATATATATATATATATATATAAGTATATATATATTACAACTAGCTTATTATATTTTCTAATAGCAATATTTTTCCAAATTCTTGGATTATATATTTTGATAACACAAGTGTTTTTACAAAGAGTAGAGTGGTATAGGGAACATGTGCATGTACATTCCTTTCATCATTTCATGATCTAAAGTAGATCATATCATTCATTTAGGTTGCGGATAGAGTGCGCGCCTTACTTTAGTTCATACCTTTTTGTTATCATATCGCTTATATCAGGTGAGTATTCACGAACCCCCTTTTCTAACTATTTTAATCGTTTTGGGGTGGATGCATGAATAATACTGTGTACTCTTATATGAACTTAAAAGACTCTTGTTTCACTATTTATGCTCGTAAGCAAAACGTACTTAAACAAACTTGTTTACTATTTACGAACACTATTATCTGAACTTTTTGACTTGTCTTGACATTATAACTTGTTTGCACACTTGAACCGTTTGACTTGAACTTTTAGACTTAATGTGCCGTACGTTCTAAGACTTAAAGTCTCCCTTGTTCGGAGCAACGTTATAAAGTCTCTCATGTTCAGAGCATCCTTAATAAATCTCGCCATGGTGGAGTGACTAATAAATCTTTGCCAAGTCGGTAAAGTGACTAATAAATCTCGCCTAGGTGGTGGAGTGACTTCAAGTCTCCCATGTTCGGAGCATCATTATAAAGTCTCCATTGTTCGGAGCGGCCTTGACTTATTATATACTTTGTGCCCTTACTGTGAACTATATTGACCATATGTACTTGAAAATCAAACGTAATACTTTATATGAAAAGGGGTTGTGAAAACATAGGTTGTAAGTCTTGTTATGGCCAAGACTTGCAACTGAGTGGTTTCACAATGCCTTTGCCTGGCGAACTTTCTCAAATGGTTTTCTTATTATTTAAAACGTTTATACTCACCAACTATTTTTATAGTTGACCGTTTTCTCTCATGCATTTCAGGTGATCGTCAGTAAGCTTGTCAGCAAGGTCTTGCATAATGAAGTTTTCACATGTCACTTCTTTTCATTATGTATTAAAATACCATCTTTTGGGAATCAAACTTATGTCTTTTATTTGCCAAAGTCGGCAATAACAACGTTGTAATGTTATATTTTTCCTTAATGTAAATTATGGTATTGTCTTATTTCTCTTTGGTGATGTATATCGATTTCGTTACACCTCGTGTTTCCGCCTTCGGCGAGGATGTGACATGAATCTTCAGAAATCGTCTTTTTTTCCCTTTCGATGGACGTGATGGAGTTGGGTTCTCGTTGAGGTTCGGTAAGTCACAGTCGAAATCTTCTACGGTTATTGGCGTGTCACTTGTTGGCGTTTGAGCGCTACTTGACTCCGACGACTTTCTTTTCTTGCTTGACTCCGTGGATTCCGCAGCCTGATTAACCACCGGTTGTTCTTGCCACTTTCGTTGATCTTTGAGGATGTGCCACGCTTTGGTATGCGCGAAAGCTTTGTTGTATTGTTTTTCAAAATCGAGTTGTGCTATCTCATAAACTTGAAGATCGTTCAATCCACTATATCTCAAACGGTTCTACAAAAAAAAAAAAAAAAAAAAAAAAAAAAAAACATGTATATATGAAGCAAGCATTATATATTCGAACAAAAAAAAACAAAAAAAAAACATGTATATACGAAAGAAGCATTATATATTCGAACAAATATATATATATATATATATATATATATATATATATATATATATATATATATATATATATATATATATATACCGCTTGTATGTAGTAACCGTTGAACGCAGCGATCATTTGATGCATAAGAGTCCATTTCGAGTTCAATTGATGATAAGTACGTTCGGTTCTCGGGACAAGGCTTTGAAAATGCATTAGAACTCGCCTCCAAAATCCCATCTTTGTTTGGCGGTCGCCAACAACTTTGTCCACCGAAACTTTGATCCAAGACTTAGCTAACGCCTCTTCCTCATCGGGCGTCCAAATTTTTGCGGGTTTTTTTCCACTTTTAGGCCGCGCCACCTCTTGGACTTGTTCCTCTTCTTCATCATTTTGTTGTGTCTCGGGTACCACATTAACATTATCATAATATTCGTCACCATCATCTTCTTCATGAATGGGTAATGGTTCACTAACCCGTTCACGCCTTTTTTGTTGTTGGTTATAACGTGGCTCATACGGGTTAAAGTTAGTAGGATTTTGCGGTGGGGGTTGTTGTGTATATTGATAATCAAACGGCTCAAAGTTTGTAGGAAGTTGTGGGAGAGGTTGTTGGGTGTAGAAATATGGTGGAGATTGCGGGTACATTTCCGGTCGGTAACCGGGTTGTGACGAACCATCGTGACCGGTTTGTGATTGAACTCGAGGACGAATTGCGCCTCTCGATCCACTTCTTGATGATCCACGAACATTTTTTCTCGGATCTCTATTCTTTCTTGAATCCATTTTGTGTAAGCGTATGTTTTTTTTTTGTTGCTACGGATTGTTTTTTTTTTTTTTTTTTTTTTTTTTTTTTTGCTACGGATTGGTTTTTTTTTTTTTTTTTTTTTTTGTGTTCACATTTGAAATCTAAAATGTGTATATATACACTTCAAAAAAAAGTAGCCGTTTACCATTTAAAACACCCCAACGTTCACAAGCTTTAATGATCCAACAGATAGTTTTGCTCGGTGAAGTTCCCCGAAAAACTTCCCTACCGCACGGTAAAATGGGGAGGGCGGCGGTGTTCCCGTGCGGTGGGGATACCGTACCGAGCCTCCCCGCATGCATTGCCAACCCCCTTAGGATTGTAAGAGTGTATTTAATGATCATTAAAACTTAGGATGACGATAATACTTATACTAGTCTATATAGTAGACTAGATATATAAAGAGGAAATGATAAAGCTATAATTTAGCTTAACTCTCAAAATAAGAAAACTAATTAATGTTAGAGTCGAGTTATTCTACAAATCAAACATTTCTCACATATCAAGGACTCATCCTCACCATCCATCTAAAAAGAAAATCAATGGTTGAGATTAAAAACATTTTAATATTTCACCCATTTTTTATAATTTAAATATCTCTTAAACCGTTAATCGTTAAGCGAAAATAATTACACCATCGCGACGGGTATTTAATTATCTTTCTATAGACGGGCACTTTGATATACTTTCAAAAAATTAAAAAAAAAATCGTTTTTTCACGTTTTTTTTTCGTGGCCGAAAAAATATCATATATGATTTTTCAGCCACGAAAAAAAAACGTGAAAAAAACGGAAAAAAAAAATTGTCGAAAATATGTCAAAGTGTCTATCTATAGAAAGATAATTAAATGTCCGGCGTAACGGTATATTTTTTTTCACTTAACGATTAACGGTTTGAAAGATATAAATATTTGAAAAAAAAAGATGAAAGTGGGTTTTTTAAATTGTTGGGATTAATCTCATCCATTAGATCAAATAAAGATGGAGGGTGGAGATTAGTCTCTTGGTATGTAAAAAAAGTTTGATCCTCAAATGATCTTATATCTTAATGTTATGCCCTTAGTTATCCGTGGTATGCGGGATTAAGAGGGTTTGGTTTGAAAGAAAGCTAAAAATATTTGTTTGGTAAATTCTCTTTTGAAGCACACGCTACTATCAATCACAAATTTCATTGCATTGCAGTTTGGTAGATTTTACGTAAAAAGACCAACAAAGAATTTTTTTGACTTTTAAACTACTAGCAGCCACATCATCAAATGATTCTTACTTTCATTTTTATTTTTTATTAAAAGATAATGTACTTCATCTTAATCTTTTATATAATAAAACAAAACTCTAAATAAGGACTTTTTCATTTCAAAAAAATTAAACCATACCTTATTTAGTAATAATAATTTTATTTAAAAAAAAATATATTTTCTTATTAGGTAAATTTTATATTTATCCATAACACAAGTAAAAGATAAATACAAAAAATATAGATAAGATGCAATTAACAGTAGTATTAAAATTTTTAAATAATTATCTTTAATAATAAAAAAAACTATAATTAAACATCATAAATTAAACAAAAAAAATTAAATTATTTGTCTTTTAATAAATAAAATTATATGATTCAAAAAATTAAAAAAAAAAAAAAAAAAAAAAAAAAAAAAAAAAAAAAAAACCCACGCGTGCGCGGGTATTATAACTAGTTAAGTTATAAAATATAAGGAGAATTGCATATGTATCTCTCCAAATACTAAAAATTGCAAATATATCCAACATAAAGTTGTAAATGCGTATATATCCTTGCTAAACACAAAAATTGTCACATATATCCATAAGTATTTTATATATATTTAAAGCCAAAAAAACACATGATAATTGTAATTTAAATATAAATTGGCTATTATACCCTTGTGCTTATAACAAATCTATACATCAATCGTATAACCATCTCAACACACAAATTTTAGAAAAATCAAGTAAATCAAAATTTTTGTTAACGTACTAACTTCTCTATATAATGTTTTCATTTATTGTTATTGTTATTGTTATTGTTTGTGCTTGATCGAATTTTTCCATCATTGAATTATAATTGTTTATAACCAACTGAAAAAACCCACTCAACCAACGACTATTTACTGCCATTAAATCTTTATTACAGTTTAATGCTTGAATGAATTAGAACATAAACTCTATAAGAGTCCACGTCGTTTGATGTCTATCAAACATTAACGCTTGAATGAATTAAAAATCATTTTTTAATGTTGTATGGTTGAATGAATTAATCCTTGAAAGTTGAAACCTATAATCTCTAACATTGACTTATCTTATTATTTAATAAAACAAAACCCGACTTTCGTATTTAAAAAAAAAATATATTTCCTTAATAACTAATATTTTAATTATTATTTTTTAATTTATAAATTTATAAATTTGTTTTGTTGATATACTACACAATTAAAAAATAAATACAAAAAATATAGATAATATGCAACTAACAATAAGATTAAACTTTTTAACTGATTATTTTTAATAATAAAAAACCATAATTAAAAATCATGAATCAAACAAAACAAATATTAAATTATTTATTTTTTAATAAATAAAAGTACATCATTAATTAAAAAAAAAAAAAAAAAAAAAAACGCATGTGCACAGGCATTATAACTAGTAGTGGAATACAATATTAAGTGCTGGGAATAGATTAAAACATATATCTTCATGTCATTACCGCGGCTTCTTTGTGGCTATTGTGGCGGTATTGAAATAGTGTCATTTTTAATTCTTAACCTATGAAGAAAAGTGACATATTCGATAATATTCGTATCTTTTCTTTTTTTTTGGCTTGAAAATAGAGATCGTAAAGTTCATTGTTAGAACTCTTGGCTAAACAATCATTTGTATTCCCTTTTCTAGCTCTTTGCTAGAGACTTTTTTTCTTTAATGCAATTCATCGTTCAAAAAAAAATATGAAATGTTTATGCGATTCGCAGAAGCAAGTATACAATCTATAATAAAAGTTTATGGGATACAATATTTTGTATGTCATTTTTGGTGTTTAGTGAAGTTGCTGATCTTCTTTAGAAGGTATATTTGTGATTATTAGAAATGATAAGAATAAGGGTATAATGGTTATTTTGTATTTAAATTATAATTATCATGCATTATTTGGTTGTAAATATATATAAAATAACTATTTGGATGTAGATGATAATTTGTGCGTTTGGGGAGAAGATATACGCAATTATAAGTTTAGGTTGGATACAGATGACAATTTTTGTGTTTGGGGAGAACATATACGCAATTATAAGTTTAGGTTGATATATATGCAATTATAAATGTTTGAAAAGATATATATACTACTGCCCATAAAATATATATATTTTTAAAATAATAATTAATTTTCTCTTTCCTTTTTTTTTTCTTTTAAACAAATCTCAAATTTAAATCCAAATCTAATTCCACTTATAAACCAAATGGATCCTAATTTCCTCTAAACTTAGGGGGTGTTTGATAGCATCTTAATTGGCCTTATCATGAATCATTAAGTGGGATTGATTGTTTGATAAACATTTTTTTTTCTCTTAATCATTCAACTAAGGGTTGCATTGGTCAGCATTAAAGACATGCAAAATGATTAAGCACCACAAAAATTACATAAATGTCATCTTCGAGTGTGTCCAACAGTCAACTTTTCTATATGCATTTGATCATTTCTTTAAGAATAAATTAGTTCTCGTGATTTCATAATGAAATTGATGAGTTATTTTTTAAATGATAATGAGTTTTTTTTTTTTTTTTAATTAGTTCGTAATTAATATTGTTTTATGATTTTTTTTGATAAGTCTATTTAAATTTTATTGCTTACTTTAACATTTTTTTCTTTATATTATATTTCTATTCGAGTCATTTTTTTTTTTAATTTTATAAACTATATATTTTGCTCAGTACAGATCTAAAAACAAGGTTAAATTGGTAATTTAAGGCAACTCAGATTGTTCACTCGGAATAATTATCAAACAATAATTTTCATACAGAATCAGTTTCACTCAGCATCTTGGAATTGTTCAGCAACTTTGATTCATTCAGCGCTAAATCATATTTTTTTTTATCAAACAGCCCCTTAGCAACACTAATAAAATATGAAGGCATAACAACAACATGACAAGTGTTTAAACCATGGTTCTAAAAGGCTCATAAAGGCGTGAGGCTTGGTCATGCCGCCATGCCACATCTTTTTGTAAACTCGATATATATGAAATATGATATAAATATATAAAAATTTTCATATTTCGTGTTACTTTATGTCACGCCTTATAAACGCAAAAACTTCACCTTAGCCACAAAAGCGTGAGGCTTGGTCATGTCACGCCACGCCTTGCGTTATTTATAACCTTGTTTAAACTTTAAACCCATGCAAACTTTTTAAATGCATAACTATTTCACTAAAACAAACTACTAATTAATCTCGCAACTATTCGAATGCATGTGAATTTAACCAAAACATTTTAGCAACTTTAAAATTTTGTTGTTATGAAATATTGTCTCGCGAGTTGTATCTAAATTGTCTATTAAGTTAGGCTAAATTAATAAAGTTTATAATCAATGAAGATATATCATATTTTTGAAAAATCAAAACATAGAGCTATATATTGATCAATAGCTATACTATACATCTTAGCCAGTTGGCCATGTGTTGATGCATGTCCAATAACGCCTAAACAATGAATCATTTTGATTTAATAATCGATGTTTTACTTTGGTATTCGACAGTTTGCATTTGTAGTCAAATCACATTATTACAAATCTGGAAAGTACGTTAACAAATCATGTAGACTCGAGACAATTCATGAATTAAATATGATATATGATGTTGGAAACAGAAAGTTATAAATAGATAATGATGCAGTGAAATCACCATTGGAAAAAATAAACTTTCACAAATTTGTATAAGACATAAAAGGAAACAAGTGATGGTGACATTACTATAGCTTAAATGCGGTAAATAAATGGTTATTACTCTATCAATTAAACTCCTAATAACCAGTGTTTGAGAATTATCTGTGGCTTGGTTTATATGATCTGAAATAATGTTTAAAAGATCGGATAAGTAAGTAAGTAAACTGGTTCTAGCTTCAAACTTATTCTTGAAGTCTACTTAATAACTTCGAAACACATACGTAAATGGCCTCTAAGATATTTTCCTTTTACGTAAATGATTTATCTTCCTACAAATCTTCCTAATTATCTTTCTGATTAAAAATGTCTTGTTTTCATTGGATGAATTAAATGACTCTCAATTTCACCATCCAATAATTTCATCATATTTTTAATTAGGAAAATAATTAGAAAGATTTGTAGGACGATAAATCATTTTCCTATTGTTTATGAGGTTACCAATACACGTATTTACCTTGTCATTCGTATCTTTAATCTGAATTTTACGTATAATGTATCATTAATATTGTACATACTGACATCGGAAACTATTTAAATTATACTTAAAACATGCATGAAACTTCATAAACTAATACGGATGCAATAAAATTCTCACATTTTCATCTTCTTTTTACAGATACATTACAAAAACCTAAACATGCGTAAAAACTTTCTCCCTTCCAAAACTTTTACTCGTGACAGAAAAAACCGTTGAAGACTACCAAATATATCCAACACTGACAAAAGATAATTCTTGTTGCTTTACACGAGTAACATATTATTTTTCTTTCTTTTTGTTTAAGTTATGATTTCTGACATTTTGGCAACTAATTTATGAAGAATTTACTGTCGATGTCACACAAATTCAAATCAGGTAAATCTTTCTTTTTTCAGAATGTTAGAGTAACATACGCATTTATATGCTATATAAAAACACTTTCTACTAATCTCTTGCAGTTTTGAAAACCGAGTCGAATCGACCAGTTCAACTAGAATAAACACCAGAGCCGGATCGGCCGGTTCACTGGTTCAACCGGAAAAATCCAGTTTGCTTGCCGGTTCGATTTAAAATACTATCTCTTGTCTAAAGAAAGTAGGAACCGTACATCTTTTCTTGAACGTACAAAAACAATTATAGATCATGTTTATACGTTAGGTTGTTTAAACGTCTTATAGTTTAAGAGAATATTTTTAAAATTGTTAAAAATATTTATACTTTAGACTTTAGAGTGTTTTATGAAAATATTTTATAGTTTGAGGGGGCATTTTTAAAATTTATGAGTAGTAAGTTACTATTTATAAGTATTCCATAATTGTACAGTAGATAAATTAAATGAATAGTTGACATTACTTCTTGCCTTCTTGGTCTTGGTATTTAATTTTTACATCGTAATCATAATAGATTCCCCGATGAATTCAATGGCATACGACCATACGTCCATTTGTTTTTCACTTTTCTAGAAAGTAAGTTTGAAAATATACATGTACATAATAGTGAAAAACAAATCTCCAAAGGAAGTCTTAAATAGTACGGAGTACTATATCATTTAAACATGGACCACATGAAATATGATATTAACCACTAACCATGCATTATATTGAAACAAAATGGATGAGGTATTTTAATTTCTTTCATGAAAATATAGAAAAACTGTTTAGTCATATTTGTGTAATAGGGGTCCATTAAGGTTGTCAATATTCATGTAATTGGTGATCGACTTAATTTTTTTAATGGCCCGAAAGGTAAGCACCGTAGTATTAGGTTTGCCATTAAGAGAAGTCACCTGTCACAACATCATATCATCATATATTAATTTGAAATGTACCACTCTAATTTGATGTGAATAGATTCAACGTGAGTTTGGTCACATGTAGGACACCAAAAAAGGTAACAAAGCCTTGTGTCAAAGCAATTTGTTAGCTAGCTAGGTAAATAACATACGGGTTAAAAAAAAAAAAAAAAAAAAAAACTTTGTAGGGAGATAGTAGGGCTTCTTACCGTGAACGAACACTAACTTGAGCAGGTCGCATGAGCATTGTATCTCGCATTATCATGAGCCCGTCAGCGGCGATTTTGCAAGATCTAGCATAAATCGGAAGTTAATATTGTGTTTGTTTCATACACATCTTAAGTATAGTTGGTTGTTAGAGTCGTATTATGTCATGACATGAGTTCGATACATCATTTCCCTTATTTTTCCGATTTTGTGCCTCTTTTAACACCCTTTTTCGAGTCATTTCTCACACTATTGTTTAAACCTTTTCCAATTAGTCATATAGATTAACTAAAAGTTGTTAGCTAATTATAAAACTATAAGACGAAAAGTAGTCTAGGTTTTATTTTGAATTTGATAACATCATTACCCAATAAAACAACCATTATCTAAACCTTGATGAACCCAAAAAAATACTGATAGGTATTCATATAATTTAACGCCCCACCCCTATATAAACTATAAAGTACATAAAATACCTTTGGACAAATAAATAAAAAGTTAGAAACCATGATAATCCACAAGTAGAACAATCATGTATTAAAAGAGACCAGATATACAAGTGAGTTAAACATGTTACATGTCTATCCGCTGAACAATTTATTTTTTGATAAATTTGTAACGCATTCATTTGTATGGGTCAATAATAGATTTGACAAAAGATTTATATTTGTCATATATCCAATAAATCAATCTTAGTCATTCATTTATTATCAAAATTAATAAAAAAAACTATTTTTCACATTTTTTTTAAAACAAACATATCTTACAACGGAAAATCTTCAAGCTACGAATAATACACCATCGTGACGAGAATTAAATTATTTTTCTATAGATATTCGATTCTATATAATTTCGACGAACTTTTTTTTTTCAAAATTTCCGCCTTAAAATCACATGTGATTTTTTCGAATCACATGTGATTTTTTTAGGCGGAAAATTTTTATAAAAAATAGCCGAAATTATATAGAATTGCATATCTATAGAAAGATAATTTAATTCTCGTCGTCATGACATGATTTTTTTTCGCGTAACGATTAACTTGCGAGATATTTAATTTTTTAAAAAAGGGTTAAATTTTTTTTATTTTATTATTTTTTCTTTTGATAAAAATAAATGTATGTAATTGATTTCTTGGATCTATGTCAAATATGGGATCTACATTCATCTCAACTCGATATGACAAAACTTAACTTGGGTTGGTTGGCTTCAAAACCCATCTCTTTTTACTTCCGACATGTATTTTCTTTCTGTGTTTTATTTTCTAGCTTCTTGTTAGTTTCACTAAAATCACCGTCGTTAATAATAATAATAATAATAATAATAATAATAATAATAATAATAATAATTGTCTATCAATTGATATTGAGGCTGCACAAGCAGAACAACTATAAGATGTAAAGTCTATAATTTATTTGGAATATATAACATTAAAATTTTATTCACAATTCTCTACAAATAGTCAAATACGTTACTATACCCAGAATGTGTCTTAGACTTATAATAATAATAATAATAATAATAATAATAATAATAATAATAATAATAATAATAATAATAAAAAAGTGATGTTTATATAATAATAATAAATAAATTAATAAATAAATACATAAAAGGAAAAAGAAAAAAGAAGTGGATAAAACCTTGACTAGTACTCGTATCATTTATTGCATTAATTGATTAGAAATTATAAATACTTCGTAACATTGTTTTGTTAATTAGTTATTATAGGGTAAATCACGTAAAAAGATACATATAAAGTATGTTCAGTTAAAATTTAAGTTACCTTTTATTTTTTCTTTGGCTTTAATGTACGTATTGAATTTTTTATCTTGCAATCATGGACAATGTATATGTTATCAGGTCACTTAGACTACTCATATCAAGACCAAACTATTCGGTCGGTTGTCCTCTTCCCTTACACTTCACACAAACCAAACGTGTCCCCCCACCTCCCTAATTTTGAAAGGTTTGGTCTGTCAGTCATCCGAAAAAATTGGAAGTGTTTGTGAGGTTTTTTTTTTTTTTTTTTTTTTTTTGAGGGGGGGCGGGGGGTATATTTTTGTTGTGACTGCAATCGCCTTACTACAAGCATTTGATCTATCTGAGTTGGTGTTGATGTGGCGAAGTGATCAAGTTTGTGGTCACCATTGCTAGTAGTCTTAGCAAATCGACCTTTTTCCCTGCTACTTGTTTTATGATGATATGATTTTCCAAATGTTACATGCCTTATTTCCGAGTAAAGTTAATATACAAAGAAGTTACTAAAGTTTAAAAATAATAATGATAATAAAAAGTAAAAAATCGCTTAAGTTACTAAAGTTTTTAAACTGTCATTTAAGTTACTGAACTTATAGGAAGCATACACTTTTATAATTTCAGTGTTAATCGAACAACTTGAACACATATTTTTTGATAAGTTAAGTAACATAAATGTCATGTTGTTACAAGTTCAGTGATGTCTACATATATTTTTATAGATTCAGCAACCTCAAAATGTAATGTTTATAAATTTAGTAACCTAAGTGAACATTTTGAAACTTCAATAGCTTAGGCAAACTTTTTTTCTAACTTTTGTAACTTCTTTGTATATTAACCCTTTCCGAATATACCCTCTTACTTTTTAGTGAAACTCATTTTGTTGCGTCAAGCTCGCTTACTTTTTTAAACGAAACCCCCTTAGTCATGTTGGTGGAAAAAGAAAGGTGGTGGTGGTGGTGACGGCGGCGGGTGCAGCTAAAAAATTAGAAGCCATAGTGGTCAGAGGCGCAGCTATGTAGGGGCGGGGAGGGGCGCCCGACCCCCTGAAATTTTTTTTGCGATGTAGGGGGTATATAGTTTTCGTGTAGAAAAATTTCGGTATATTCGGTTTCGACCCCCCATTTTAATTGTGAATTTTTTTTTTTATACATTAAGCAATAAAACTTTGATCCATTAAATTTTACATAAGCTCATCTACCCAAACTAAAATCCATTAATAAACTAAATCTCAAACTAAAATCCATTACTTATTTACTTAGCCCATTAAAAAAAAAAAAAAAAAAAAAAAAAAAAAAAAAAAAAAAAAAAAAAAAACTTACAAACCCTCCCCCAATCAACCCTCATCTCCTCCCACAGTCCCTCCTTCCTGCCTCCTGGCTCCTCACTCCTGCATTCTCGCCGGCCACCACTGACCACCGCCGACGGCCTACCACCACCTCAGCGGCCCTTCTGGTTAGGTTTGTTGTCTTTAAATCTATTATCTACTTGACTTTTATTTAGGGATTTAGTAGAAATTAGGGATTTAGTAGAATTGTAGAAATTAGAAATGTATCAAGATTTAGTAGAATTGTAGAAATTAGAAATGTATCAACCTAAGCTTGAAGAGTATAAGCCTAGAGGTCTAAAGAATAATCTTCGTCGATTTAAATTTGCTTGGTTTGGTATGTTTCCTAATTGGTTAGAGTATTCTCCAACAACACACAAGGCTTATTGTTTTCTATGTTAAAGGTCGAAAGGTTGAACTCTAATTTTTTCAATGAATCGAACCAGGTACCAACCGTTTGTCTCCTTTTTAATGTTTAGTTGTCTTGGACAAATGTTTAGTTTTTTAGTAGTTGAAACTTTTTTTTTATAATAATAGTATTTAATTTTTGACCCGACCCGAACATATTACCCGAAAAATAGCGTTAGAAAAAAAAATTTAAATCCCGGCCCCCACTCAAAATTTTCTAGCTTCGCCACTGATAGTGGTTATTACTTATTGGTCGAAGTAAATGAAGGAGGTGACGACATGCAGCTTTAAGTACAGGAAAATGTTTCCGATAATTGCAAAACAAAGAAAAATCTTAAAGTAAGAGTTTAAACTAGTGAAAAAAAAAAAAAAAAAAAAAAAAAAAAAAAAAAAAAAAGGCTTATTAGGTCGCTTAAACACTAATCAACCACCAACTTTTTCTGTTTATGTAAATTAGTCGAACAAATTGGTCAACCGTAGTCAACGACGACCAACGGTGGTCGAACTTGTCGAAAACCTGCAAATCTTGCTATAAATACCTAAAACTCTTCGTAAATTTGTTTTAAATCACTTATAGTCGTTTTTTATATCTATTATAAGTTGTTTTTTTTTTTTTTTAAATAAAATCTTGCCGAAAATACCCAGAATTTGCCGAAAATGTCAATCCAATTAATCACTGATTAATTTCGCCTAGACTCATTACAAGCTAAAAGAAGACGACAGACCGACTACCGATTTGCGATTTTTACAACCTTTGGTTAAAACTAAAATTGATCTTAAGCGATTTACACTAAAACGTATGTAAAACAATTTGGAGCAAATATATTGGCGAAACTTTAATAACATACACAAAATCAATTGTATTATCTTTCGAAAAATGTCTTTACTTATTGAAATGCCTAAAAATAAAACTAGAACCCATGCCTATATAGAATAGTTCTGGCAACGGTTCAAAGTTCAAACGGGCGTGGGTCAAATGGGTAAATTTAAAATTCGAGTCAAACGAGCGCGGGTCTAATGGGCATTGACTAAATGGACTTGGGCTAAAATGGGCTTGGGTCGAAACGGATTGTTTTAAAACTTTATAATACATACATACATAAAAAATTTTAGGAGTAACTATGAGTATTCCAAAAGTTGTTTTTTTGTTTTTTTTTTTTTTTCTCTCTCCCCCTTAACCAAGCATTCCAAAAGTGTGGTGTAATGATTTTTGCAGAAAGGGGACAAGTGTTCGTAAATCAATAGAAAAAGGGTTGTAAAGTAAAGAGGGTACAGTTGTATTTATTAAAAAGGTATTCAAAATAAATAGGGGACTAGTGTCTCATTTATGAAAGAATACATAATTTTTCTTTGTTGTTTCTTTACTATTTTTATCAAGTATAAAATAGTTATTTTGGTTTTCAAAAACTTGTTTTCTTTGGTTTGAAATTATCAAAAGAAATAATATGTCAAAGATCTTGATCAATTGATTTCACATAGTTTTCAAAATTACTTTTCCATTCAAGTAAGTTTTCTTTAAAAAAAAAAACGGTTGGTTTTTAATAGGTTGCCCTTCTTTGAGATTTTCAAAATTCATGGATCGATCCAAGTTTTAAAATACATTATATTTTAAAGATCTTGAGTAACGTAGCTCCTGATGCCAATTGTGAAAAACTAGAAGGGGGTTGAATAGTTTACCGCTTTTTAGACTCTTTTTAACTTGAATATCTTTAAAGTTTGCTTAAAGATATAAACACAACGTTATATGTTTGATTCTTTGAAAAGCTTTTTAATGTGAATATCAATTCTAACTTTACTAGTTTCATACATTGAAAAGCTTTGCTTGTAATAATCTTAACTTTACTTGTTTAGTTATTTGAAAAGCTTTACTTTTGTTTGAAGATACAAACACATCTTTACATGTTTAGTTCTTTGAAAAGCTTTATATGTAACTAGCAATTATAACTAAAGAACAATATGAAATAAGCAAAGATAAAGAAAGAAACGATCAAACCACAACACGATTGTTTATCGTGGTTCGGCTACAAGGACTCTTTTTCCTTGCCCTACATCCACGCCCCGAGTTTCCAACTCGAGAGTTATAAGCACTAATCAACAAGCTCCTTTCACCGGCGGAGAAAACCTTTACAACGTCGCTTACACTTTTACCGACACTAAGCTAGATGTCGAGTTCTTTTACAAGGGTACAACCACTCCCGTTCGTCGCTTACACTTTTACCGACACTAAGCTAGATGTCGAGTTCTTTATCAAGGGTACAACCACTCCCGTTAGTTCTTTTACAAGGGTACAACAACTCCCGACACACTACGTATTTTGAGACCTAAAATACTAACCACTTACTTCTATATACATGACACACATGAAGTATAAACTACCAAAGCTTATACATGACCAAGCTACCAAGACTTGCAACTTTAGAGTTGAAGCTTGTAACTTCTTGAATGATCTTGTGAAGTCCCTTGCTACATAAGAGAATCACAAAGCAAAAGGTTACTGAGTTAGTTGAGAGAGTATGTGAATATATGTCCTAAAAGTGTTACCAAAAAGTAACAAATGGTTTGGTATTTATAGAAAACAACTCTGCAGGTCTGGCGGATCAGGCGGACCCCTCAAAAGGGTTCCGCCCGTGTACCCCCAGGGTACCGCCAGGGCTGCAGTTGGTTTTGCAATAAATCTTGCAAACCAAACAAGGTCTTGTCTCATAACTTCTAGAAACAAACAATGTCACATCTCATAATAACAAGTCAAATACAAAGCTTGCAAGCAACAACAAAATTAGTCAAACACATTTCTTTTCATAAATGCATAATGACAAAACTTGCCCTAAATGTGATGTGACCTTACTATATTAAGAAATAAATATGATGTGACAAGACTTATTTTAGTTTAAGAAGTAAAAACAATGTTTTGTTTAAAAGGAGATGTTAACCTTAGTTAAACAAGACTTAAACATTTAAAGTGATGATTTACTTATAGCTAAACTTCATACTTTGTCATTAACAAAACTTAGCAAAGATCGTAAAGTATAAATAACGTTTTTAGGCGATATTTGTATTAACAAACTATATTATATTTATGATAAAAAAATCTTGTTTAATATTTACATAAGTTACTTAAATAAATTGTAGAAACGAGCACTTAAAATTATTCGGATAATTATACAAAAACAAACAACATTATTTCATTCAGATTTAGACTTTCTAGCCACCTCTTACTTGTAAGATATGATAGTCAGATTCAGACGTAAAACATGTGAATAAAACAAACACGCCCTTAGTCTTATTTGCTACCTAGTATTATTTTTTTCACCCTTTTGTTTTTTTTTTTTGTTTTTTTTTTCTAAATATTCACTGTAAACACTTCAGAGTGAATTCTAGTGTACATTGAAATTTTCATTGTTGATTCTACTGAGATTATTTAAAACCAAAGTAAAACACACAGATTTTCACAGCTAAAATTATCTGTAAACAAAAAAGTTTCGGGAAAATATTAAAAGTTGGCAATAAATTAAATGAGATGTTTAAAGTTTTTTAAGAAACCAATTTCAACTGTTTTTTAAGGTCGCGAAATCATGCTTTACTACTTTTCTTTAAAAGTATGATTCTCTCTCAAACTCAACCTAGTACTATACGAACCAAATACTACTGCAGTATTTTCATACTAACGTACTTACGTAAATCTTCTTTCATAAATCTTTATTATGACATTGAAACCCACCCCCTTATAAAAGGGTAAACAAGGTCAAGTCTCTCTCCATAAGACAATAACACCAAATCTCACAATGGGAACTCTTTACCAATCCCCTATCAAGTCTTCTTCTAGTCCCAACATTATCCAAGACCTCAAAGTCATCATTCATGACACATTCACTATCCTCCCACCAGAAAAAACAGAACCCCGGTCGATGTTTTTATCAAACATCGACCAGGTTCTGAATTTCAACGTTGAAACTGTCCATTTCTTCGTTGCAAACCCTGATTTTCCGCCACAGCTAGTGGCGGAAAAGCTTAAAATGGCTTTAAGTAAGGCATTGGTGCCTTATGATTTCTTGGCAGGGAGGTTGAGGTTGAACCCTGATTCGAAAAGGTTTGAGTTTGATTGTAATGGGGCTGGAGCTCGGTTCGTGGTGGCTTCGAGTGAGTTTGAGTTGAGTGAGATTGGTGACTTGGTGTATCCTAACCCTGGGTTTAAACAATTGGTACAAAAGAGTTATGATAATGTGGCTATGCATGAGAAACCACTATGCATCATACAGGTATGTTTACATGCTTCCATTTTTTAAACCAATATTTTAATATAAACTGTGACATAATTTTAATTCAACATTTGTTACTATAAGCTTTAAACATTTAACAAGTGTTGTTGAGTCTATCCAACTACTCCGTACTTAAAGTTACAGTACTATAGTTGTTTAAAGCTTTAATTAAACCTTGTTTAAAAGGTTTATAAAGGTTGTACTATAAAATTATAAATCCATCAACTTTTGGCTACTTGTATCATTTAGTAAGTTTCAAATTGTTTCTGATCATTTGACCGACTAATTCACGGGATACAAATTCATCACCACACAGACTTAAATCGGGTAAAGCCCTCTCTTTGCAGGAGGTTGGCGTGGCCTTGTTAACAAACTTATGGTCATTCATACCATGATAAAACTAAATTCTAGCAATTTTGACTATATTGATTATAAAATTTAAGATAAGAATTTGAAAAGGCAGTTGATGATACGTGTAGGTAGAATGAAGGAATACCTTTATAAATTAGTGATAGAAAACTACATAAAATTATACTTTATGATGATACATATTTTATGGATAGTGGGCAAATTGGCATGATAGTGATGCATCTTTAGTCTTAGTGACATCTAAACAAAACTCATGGTATATAACTACATACACTAATTAGGAAATAAAGATTCGTGAAAACACAGTTATGAATGATGGAGATTATATGGTGATACCAACATACACCAAACTTAATAGACAAACGTACTTGGCCAAGACTAAAATGGAAAATATTAGTTAGAGTAAATAAAATCATCAAAGCAGAAACTATTTGCATGTTTACTTAATGACTTCTTAATTACTAGTAACTTGTTAAAATCTGTTTATTTAAACTCCATTAAGGGTTGGAATTAAAAAGCATTTGCAATAATTAATGACACTACTAACTAGTAACTACTATGATGTTAGCAATGGTGATCAAACAAAGCCTTTCTTTTTTCTTAGTCAATTTTTATTAGATAACACTTATTTTCTTTGTTCTTTTCTCTATCCAAAAAGCTTTTGTTAAAGGCTTTTGCATTGCACAAGTTTACAAGGAAAAGCTTTTGATATTAGAAAGTGATGAAAAATATGAGATGGAGATGGTAAAAAGCTATTGCAAGTTTGAGGATTGCTAGTTAAAGTGATCAAAGACTTATAGATTAGTGATAGACGTGATGTGTGGAGTAGGCCAGTTAAAACAATAATGCTTTTATAGAAGATGGACCATGCATCAATGCATGTGTACTTCGCTACTTTGGTAAAAGCTACTTGTTGATCTCATAAAAGATGTCACCTTCTCATTAAAATCTCTTCAAATTATTGATAGTTTTGCTCACAACTATTTGTGTTTTCATACTATATATCACTACATGTTTAGTAGCATAAAATAGGACTTTTTCCCTTTGTCGTTTTTCTATTGTCGACACATTATGATAAGTCACTAAGAAATAAACTTAGCTCAACATGTTTGAGGTATCCTATCAAAGTATTTTGATCAAAGTATGTATTTGTTTGGCATATGTAAATCTAACAATATGTAGTAGTGTAGTACTACATTCTTATTGTAAATTTACTTAAAACTATACCTAAAATAATAAGTGTATACGATGTTTAGCTTTCATGGATAGACCACATAATAACCTTAATAATTATTTTAAGAATGCATTATTGTTTGCATTAAAAAAGTTGGGGTTTAATGGTAGTCACAATAAGAAAGGTACGTAACCGCTGTATTTGGTGGTTTGTCATAAATAAAGACTTGACCATGCATGCATAAATGGCCAACTGCCTAATTTATTAGCATTTGCCTCTTATTTTTAAGTACCTCACATGCCAGAGTTATCATCAAGACAAATGCCAAATGTCGACAAGACAAATAATGTACATGATAATGGATCAAATGGGTTTGAATTAAACACATAGGACCTAAAGTTTTTGGCCGAATGGTAACTGATCAACCACATAGCCGTTTTGTGATTTTCGGTGACACTGTGCGATAATCACAAAAGAGGTCTTTACTAATCATGTATTACTAGAAACTGATCCAATTGCTTTTCACCACTAGTATTAAGCACAAGAATAAGCCAGTGGGCTTTAGATTAAATATATTATGTCATATTTTCTAACGAAGCACTTATATCTAGTGTAAATAAACAAAATTAGAGGCCCTTTTATAGATGGAGCCCTTGGTGACGGGCTCCACTTGCACATGTGGATTGCCGGTTATGTGTGAATATGTCTGATAACCAGGGCCGTTTCATTGATTTCGACGGCCCCGTGCCATTATCAAAAAAGGTTCTTAAATACACAAAATGCACATGTATTAAAAGTACATGAACTAATGAAACTCAAGATTCATATCACGTATGTATATAATAGGAGTGCATAGGAATTTTCTGGCCATTTTCAAATGATTGCCTTATGCAATGAAACCGCTTGCACTTCTCACGGCACTGCTAATAACTAAGAGGTTGTGTTACTAAAGACATTTGTAAGATATTATGATATGATATAGGTGACGATGTGACATTACTAAGAGGATTTGGTAGGCTCACTACAATTATATTGTTTGATATTTTTTGAACATTATTCATGGATTGTCCAAGTTTGTCATAATGGCACACAATTATTGGTAAATAAATTTATTTTCAATTAAAACATAGGTAAAAGTTGCTTATTGCCTGGGCCGGGTCTTTGGGGAGGGTCCGATTGGCATCCTTAAGCTGCATGAACCTCACCGTTCTTCACCTTTTTGGAGAAAACATAGGTAAAAGTTGGGTCACATATGAGGATCAAAATTTTATCCATACAACCCAAGAACCACCAACACTAGATATATAGTAGTAATTTGTGTTGGTTAAAATGTCCTTAAGATGAGTCCATATGGGGCACAAACTAGACATTCTCCTGCATATAATCATGTACATCCAATGTTTCAAATGACTTTTTATCAGTGAACATCCAAATATTGTTTTAATCATACGAATGAGTGTTATTACGTTAGTATTAATTTGTTAAGAAGAAAATGTACACGAAAGTTCTAACAATTACATGTGTTTTACTTTTAACAGTTGACATCCTTCCAATGTGGTGGATTTGCAATTGGTGTGGCAACAAATCACGCCACTTTTGATGGCCTAAGCTTCAAAACATTTCTCGCAAATCTTGGATCATTAGCTGGTGATAAACCACTTGCCGTCACTCCTTGCAACGATCGCCACCTATTGGCTGCTAGATCACCACCACAAATCGAATTCGACCACCCTGAACTACTCAAAATCCCCGAAGGAATTGACTTCCCGACCACCAGTGTCTTTGACTGCCCAGAAGGTCAACTTGACTTCAAGATTTTCAATTTGACCTTAAAGGACATAGAACATCTCAAAAAGAAAGCCAAAGATGGACCCTTTTCACCTAATGCGAAAATCACTGGTTTCAATGTGGTTGCAGCTCATGTATGGAGGTGCAAAGCGTTGTCTTCAGGGTCAGAATATGACCCTGAAAGAGTCTCAACGGTTCTATACGCTGTCGATATCCGGTCAAGATTAGACATGCCATCATCATACGCTGGCAATGCCGTTCTTAGTGCATACGCCTCGGCTAAATGCAAAGAGATAGAAGAGTGCCCTTTGTCAAAATTGGTGGAAATGGTGACAGAAGGTAATAAAAGAATGACAGGTGACTATGCAAAGTCAGTGGTTGATTGGGGTGAGACAAATAAAGGGTTTCCAAATGGGGAGTTTCTAATATCATCTTGGTGGCGGTTAGGTTTTGCTGACGTTGAGTATCCGTGGGGAAAGCCGAGGTATAGTTGTCCTGTGGTTTATCATAGGAAGGATATTATACTGCTCTTTCCGGATATTGTCGGTGCAGACAATGACAATGAAGTTAATGTGTTGGTGGCTTTGCCTCACAAAGAAATGGAAAAATTTGAGGCACTGTTTCATAAGTTTATGGCATGATCACTTAAGGGTTGGACTATACTGAAGATTGTCGAAAAGTACTTTAAGCTTGGTTTGTAAGCATATATAGGAAATGTATTTGTATTTGAAGTACTTGGCGTGTAATGTGCTTCAAATTATAAGAATATATCTATATGTAATAAGTAAGCATCATCTATCTGAACTTGTAATCTTTAGCACTAGTCATAAAATCGAAAACCTTTAGTTTGTTTGAGCCACATGAAATAAAAGGTTTGTCTGTCTACTTTAAGAACTACGACGTGCTATCAGTTCCTCAGGACCATGCTAACGAGCCATGAGAAATAGCTGTTTCTGCACTAGTCAAATCCCATAAACTAAGAGGGTGTTTGGATTTGCTGATTTAACTATATCTCTATTACTTTTAGCAAATGGTAGTTCTGAATGTTTATATTAAGCTGCTTATATGCATTTGACAAATAAGCTAAATAACTATTTAATGAGCACTTAAGAGAAAGTGCCACCTGCTTTTTGTAAGCGTTATAAACAGTTTCAAATAAAAACATACCAGATTGCACATTGACAACTAAAAGAAAATCTCAACACAAGAGTATTAAAAAAAAGTATGAGAAATTGCTACACTCAGATATATCTTTAACTAGGTTCTATGTTTATCTGTTTGAAAAGTGCTATCATAACATAAGAGAATTAAACCATGTCACATAAGAAAGATGGATGCTGGTGCACAAAATGTAAATGAAGTAGACACAAGATAAGCAAAAAGAAAAGGGTGACATAACCATGCAACTTGATTTTTTTACAGAAGATGACCAAAACTAGCATGGTTTATGAAAATATTCACTGTGTTAAATCCATACAGTATAGTAGCAGAAAACCAAAAGGCGTTGAACACAAAGAAAAAGGAACACTAAAAACTAATCTAGTTGTATAATATTGCTTTCCATTTGAGCAGCTGGGGAGGCTTTTTCCATTGGCTGTGGTGAGATTTGATTAGGATTTGGTGATTTACCAGAAGGAGGCAGACACCTTTTTGAGAAGAACGCCGCTATAGATTTGGTCCTTTTTATAGTTTTCTCTGTTTTGTAATGGAAAACAAAGTTAGTTACAAAACTATAGATGACGATTACTAATGGCCGACTCATAATCTTTAAAAAATGAATGATAACCAAATTGCAAGTTATTTTTTATCTTTTATTAGTCGGACAAAGATAGCTTTAAAAAATGGGGCCCAAATTGCAATTTAGAGCATACAACTTCGTATATAATTTCTCAAAAAATTAGATTGACATAGAAATAACATCATTTTTGTAATCAAACATAATACACCAATTATATAATGAAAAAAGAGTGGCAACTTGGGAATGAACCTGTCTCTGGTCAACTCATCTTGACCCATTTTGACCAATACTAAAAAAAGCATGCCAAACCCAAAATGCCCCTTTTTACACATCTTAATTAAACCAAAGCCAAAACATAATAAGCAAGGTTTTTGAATAAAGTACCTGGAGAATATGATAAGCCATGTTTGTTCATAATATCTTTCTTGACCTGCAAAATGAATGATAAATGAATAAATCAATTTTACTTATCTAGTTGGTGCAACAATTGTTAATAAAATGGCTCTTCACATGATTGCACTGTTTTGTACTAGTTCAACATCCTTTCAGATAAGTTAGCTAACAGTATTGTAATAAGATAGCTTTTTTACTCATATTTAGATAGTGAAATATTTGTAAAAATTTATTACCCTTTTACCCAACCTTACCAGCAAAGTTCATCACCTCAGATATTTTAAAGATAAGTCTTTACCAGTTTCTAAGATTAACAAGGAAACAAGCACTATCTAAAACTCCATAACCTTACATGTCACAAAGTAAAGCAAAAGACCAATGAAATAGTGATGTTACAAACCTGCCAGCGGTTATTTGCAAAAACGGATATTTCACGGACTTTATCTCCCAAATGAGCTTTAGAGATATTTGGGAACTTCAAATGCAAATTTTTCACCACTTTGTTAATCCCATGCGGGCAAGACTGGATGATAGAAACCTGAAAAAGTATGTTCATCAGAAAAAATAACAAGGTATTACTGTAGTTTAAAGCTAACACTTTAATTTAATAGTGGCGAATCTAATTAATGGGTGAGATTATAATTAATCGTCAAGTCAAATGAGTAATATAAAAAATTAGCCAAAAGAAATACAGGTCAGTCAGAAAGACCCCTAATGCTACATCTTACTAAAACAAGTCGGGTCAGAAAGACACCTAATGCATTCATCTTACTAAAACACCTTTTTCTCAAGAAATTTGAATATTCACCTGTTTTCTGCAACCATATTTATTAAAAAGTGTATAAAACAAGAAAAATATGTATTTAGGTTAGCCCCAGCTAGACCAGTGTATTTTGAGTTTTGATCCTCATTTTGACCCAACCTGCTTCTTTTGTATCCTTTAGTTCAAGATATATTCGTGCACTTACAAATTCGGGTAGATCTGAATCTAAGATAACATTTCCACTTGCTGCTGGCACGACACAGCTTTTGCTACTCGAAGGAGAGGCCTCTTTGACCTCTTCTTGTATATCATCACCAGCTGATATCTCAATGGATGTCCCCACAGGAAAAACACGGATGCTTAGAGCTTGCAAACACATATTCTCACTTTCTGAGCGGTCTTGAGTCACTGATGTGTTTGAGTTTGACTTTTCATGCTCCAAATTCAAAATAATCAACGGCTTGTTTTTCCGAAGAGCATGCTCTGTCACAATGTTAAGATGCTTGAACTGTCGAAAGAGTATAGAAAGTTCCTCGGTTTCTACTTGACAACCAGGTGCGCTCTTGGCATCTTCAGCTATGTCACTGTGATCCATTCTCTCAACCTCAACACCCTGTGGTAGAATAATAAATCAATGAACACATTTTTTACATAAATAAAGGTAACCACTTGATGTCGGATTACCAACAAAAAATTGTGATGTGACTCTAAAGATTCAACTCAACTAAAGAGGTGGTTAGATATGCATTTGGAACCGGTTTATATCATCATTCAACTCAGCAAAAGAGGGGTTAAATATTGATATAATCAGGTGGAAGTTTTTTCCTCTCGATATTAGATGCAATAAATAATTTTGCATAACATTTTCTTCAGAATTCCACATACTTTTACACTTAACCATGCATATTCACAAACAAATTAACAGGCTAAAAGAAAAGATACCTCATTTTCTGAAAGATATCCATCAGGTACAAAAAAACCATCCTCACTTTCTTCTTCATCATCAGCTTTTGACAAATTATCGTCCATGGTTTCATCTTCCTCTGCTTTCTCACAATCCGATAAGCTTTCCCCAGGTTCTTCCTGTGTCATAACACATAATGACATTATGTAAATGATAGTCTAAGATTATTAAAGGTCGCATATGAACAAAATAAAAACTTATCATGATGTTTTATAGAATTAATTGAAACTCCAAGTGTATCTGAATGATTGTGAATAGTTAATTTGGTTTATACAATAAGTACGAGATAGTAAGGGATGCATACCTCTTCCCATTCTTCATCACTATCAATCTCATAATCCAGGTCTGGATCCTTGACAAGAGGGCAACGACCTCTAACAACCTCACTAAATAAAAGCAAACACAACCATATCTAATCAGCGCCTCAAAAATGATTGAATAATTTAACTATAGTAAAAAAGCTAATAGCCACTACAGACGTATAACAGTTTATGTGATAACAGACTAGCACGCAGATAATAGTAACATATATGTAATACACTTATCAAGATAGAATATCAATGTTTCTAGATAACTGATATGAATGCCTTTTGCAGGTACATCTTTTTTGTTTAAAAAAAGACAATTTTCATAATTAGCGGACAGAGAGAAATAAGTGGTATTGTAAAAATATAAGTAAGATTGCCAACATCAGATAAACATTAATTGTGGAGACCTCAAAATCATAACTAAGTATTACAAATACGATATCTCTAACCATAAACATTATCAGAAGTTCATGGTATAATAGTAATAATAACCAAGAATGATTTAGTGCCTTGTAAACACACTTGTGTGTGTATCAGATGGCTCAAATTTTGTTTTCAAGTAGGTAAAGAATAACTATAAATATCATGATGTACCTTTTTCTAGGCCAATAACCATAAAATGCGGGTCTGTGGCTCTTATCAAACTGTATCAACTGCTTGCGCCGTCTCAACTTCTGGCTACCAGAAGCGGAACCATCAATGTTTGCACTAGGAGATTGGGGGTCTTTTTTCGGTTCAGTCAATCCATCATCAGATTTATCAACACTCGTGTCCTCTTCACATGACAGTCCCTTACTAGTTAGCTTAAGCTCCTTGACCACAGCCGTCTTTGGGGTCTGCCGAATGCCCCACTGACGTCTTCTGCTACTACAGTGACCCAATCGATGCCAAGAGTCCAAGTGTACCCTAAATATGACAAACACAGTTCATATCATTATTACTAGTTATGCTAGATGTGCCAACTTTAACCCATTCACTCAAGAATGGGTCAGCTGAAGCAAACTCGCCCAAATTTATTTAAAATATAGAATAACAAACTTCAAGTCATACAAAAAGACTAACTTATTGCTGAATTAATACAACTAAATTCTGTAATTATATCTGACTCGCTTGTTATGTACAAAATAACAAAAAAAATTGGACAATGTGTATCTGGGACAATTCATTTGAAACTTGTGAAGAGAGTTTCTAGTCAACCAGTCCCAACCCAGACTAAAAATTACCCATTTTGACCCGTTACCAACCTACCCAACCCAATTCGCAGCCACTAAGAATGACAAAGAAAAAGTGTAATAAAAGAAAGGAGCATACTTCCGTAAATCCTTGACATCAAATTCATCTTTTTGTGAAAGAGCATGGTCCATAGAATGAGTAACCGACTCAGGCACTTGCACCCCTTGTTTAGGTAAGATGTCAGCAACACATGCTTTAACTGTTGGCTGGTTAACCTGCGCTGGTGAGCTACTTTTGCTCTTTTTAAGAAATCTCTCCAGCACTGATGCTTGTTTTTGCAAAGCAAGCTGCTTTTTTTGTTCCGCTTCTTCCTTCTCACGACGTCGCTGTTCTTTCTCCTCTTTCTCGGCTTCCTCTTGCTGCTTTTTCAACTGTTTTTTCATTTCAATCTCACGACGTTTTTCCTCTTTTTCTGCCTCTTCTTGCAACCGCTTCTGCTCTTTTTCCTGCAATGAAGTTCCTATGTCAAAAACAAATATTACACTGAACCACAAAAGGTGATATGCCACGATAATCACTTAAGGAACACTCCTCCAAACACAGCCTAAACATCTGTCTAATGCGCCTCAATAATCTCCTACAAAATGGATAAGATCCACACTCTAGAGACACAAACAGAGTCATAATACTTGGGCACCTCTTGCAGATACCCATATTTACAGTAATAACTTACATTTTGTAGCTTTTCTTTTAGAAGTTCCCGCTCCATTCTCATTTTCTCTTTCTCAGCTTCGCGTTTGTTTTTCTCTAATTGCTTCACCGCTATTTTTTCTTCTCGCTTCACCTCTTTCTCAGCACTTCAGTCATGAATACAAGGTAAACTTTAGCTAAAACAAAATAAAAAATGGTAAATAACATAACCAACAATGATATCATTACACATCAGCGCCATTCTTCTGTTCCATCTTTTCAACTAGTGAACGTATTTCTGCTTCATTTAACACTTTGCTAAGCCTTTCAGATGCTTTCATTACCTTCTGTGCACCACTTGTTGAAGTGCTCTCTGGCTTCATTAGTTCAGTTATAACAGCTGAAATAAATAATAAATGTCATTAAACATTATACAAATTCAGCCTCTTCCTATAAGGTATTGACAGATACTCGTTACATTAAAGCCAATTAATCCAAAAGTTTAATTTCCCAATTTGAAGCAAGTTAGCTACCAACAACAATAAAATCCACGCAATAACAGCTGAGAATGCCAAATTTGTCAAACTGGAACATGAGTGATTTTCTCACTCATCAAAATGACAGAAAGCATTGAAAAATGCCCGAAAGAGCAATCACATAAAGTTCTATTCGTTCTTTATTCATGTAAACAAGTAACGGTTTGGAAAGTTGTGTAGTTACAATTTTTTTTGTCGGTTTTATCTTTCATATTTTGATCAGCATAGTGCGCCAAAAATACCAACAATTAGCCATACAAATAAAATGATCAATCACTAACCAGAAACAGCAGTTATCCTCTCGTGAATCTTCTTGCGACAAGTTCTCCGAATTTTGACTGCACCACGAACAGCCTTTGGAAGCAACTTCACATCTCGTGTCTACAAAATAAATCACAGTAAACAAAGTTAGACCAGCAAAAATCACTAGCTACAAAAATACAGGTAACATCAAACTACCATTTAACATTCTGACACGTATTAAAATTATTGTATGTATTACAAATTAATGACCTGTAACCCCCAAAATGATTATATAATCAATTCATAAATTCCGCCCGCTTCATAGAGCTGCAAGATCCAACAAATAACCAACCCGCCAACATCACGACCCAACTCATAAAATAGTACTAAAAATCACACATATTGAGCAACAAATAAAATTCCATTTGACAAAAAATAGTATCTTAGCATCAAGCAATCCATGAAGATACTCAAAGTCACTTATACTAATACAACACGTGATCCTTACATTTAATGTAACACCCCCCAAAAGCCGAAAGCAATGGACTACTTAGATATTCTTCCGGTTCAACTAAAAACCATGTTGGACATATATTCATAGCCCACCAATTTAAACTTATAAGGGGCTTAAATGTGTGACGGGCTGCTACATTTAAAGTTGTTTTTTTTTTTTTTCGTTTTCTTTTTATACCAAATACGTGTACGATAAACAAACTACATTGCATAAATTGTAAGCCAATTAAAACACGTAAATGTTGTATTGTATACCTCCCAACACCAAAGACAAGAAGGCGACTCATCTTCCAACACATCCGCATTCAAATCCTGAACCCCGTAAAAACTCCTCTGCCCAATCAAAAGCACGCTACTCTTAACCGACGCAACCGTCACCGCCACATCACTCTCCTTAACCTTATCAAAAACCATTTCCACCAATTTCGACAACGACATCCTACTCTCTTCTAACAAACACGCGATAACCGCATTACTCACACCACTCCCCTTACCTACATCCACATTCTTTATCAAATCATTCCCACTAAACTTTTCGTTGTAATACTTATTTAACGCGCCTATTTCGTCGCGTAAAACGATAATCCAAGCCTCGCGCTGTTCCGAAGTTATCGAAACCTCGGCTCGCTTTCGCTTAACTGATTTCTTAACATTGTCAATAACCATTGGACTTGAATCACCCATTTCCACTAAAAAAACCCTAAAAAGTAAAAAACCCTAGTTTTTCAAATTATCAAAAACCCTAATTCGATTCAAGATTCAAAACCCTAAAAACCCTAATTTTAAAAAACCCTAATTTCACAAACCCTTGATTGAAAAGATCTGTAATTGAACATGCAAGATCTTGAATCAAACAAAACCCAGATGAAATGTGATTGATTTTTTATAAAATTGATGGTTTTAGGGTTGTGGATTTTTTATAAAATTGGGGGAAAATGTGTTGACAGTGTGTGTGTGTTTTTTTGTAAAAGTGACAAGTGTTTATGTGTGTGTGTGTTTTAGTAGGTGTGATTGAAAATGAAAAATTGCATAAAATTAGGGGAAAGAATTGGGTTTCCCGCCTTGTGAAAAGTGGAAAAGTGGGAAATGAAAATGTTTTTTGGGTTTTGGGTTTTGTTTTTTGCCGCTTAGTTTTTGAGATTTCAAGTTGGCGCTATTCAGATTTCGGGCACTCGGTACCATGGGTGAAAAACTGAAAATAGTTTACCTTGTTACATAAATGGTCGTTATGGTTTGCCGGTTTTTACAGAATCAGTCATTGAATTTTTTTTTTTTATCAAGTTCATTTATTGAAGTTTTAAATAGTTACGGTTCAGTTTAATTTTGACAAACCTCAGTGATCGTTTGTGTAATTTTGGTAAACTACAGTGACTATTTATATAACACAATGAGAAAATAGGTTCACGCGCGTTGTTGTGGCGTCAATTTGTCATCGGTGTGTTTGATTTGTTTGAATGTAATCTTTTTTTTCTAATTTTTTGGGATTGTTTTTGTCTGTGATTTTTTTATTTTTTGTGCAACGGCCTTTTTGTGGCGTAACCGATATCTATACTAACTACATTATAAAGCATTTAGGACTTCCTATAAAAGGAAGTCTTAAAATTTTAAGACAAAAAACATTACCATAAAAGGAAATTAGAAAAAGTAGTGTTGAGATTAAAAATTTAAGTCTCATTTAAACCATATAATAACCCCTCCAATAATGATATGTTTTAATATAATTGTTTATAGGAAAAACTCACTAAACTTATAACCATAATTTAATGCTAAAATTTGAAAAATAAATGTGCTAACTATTTACACAATTAATAATTTAAACGTTCTACTTATGAAAAACATATATTTATTACGTTATAAAGCATTTGGTACATGCTAAATAAGGAATGTTTAAAATGAAAAACATTTTATCGCCACAAAAATAGCTATCGGGTACCCGTCGCCGCACTTCGCGTAATCCAGAGGCCTGTTTTTAAGGATGGCAAAAAAATCAGTACCCAACGGGGACCCGATTTGATTAGGGAATCCCCGAGTTGACCGGGGATGGGGATGGGGACGGGGAATCCCTTATGAAACTGGGGATCGGGCGGGGATCGGGATAGCATAAATCCCTGTTGATATAAATAATGCATAAAAACGTTATTAATATTTTTCGATATCCCTACGTTTTGACGATCACAAAATGTAAACTCATTAAACGTAAAGTTATTACGCAAACAAGTATTTAGTTACAAATATCATTTCATCCAACAAAATCACTTAAGGTATGTATAAACAAATGTCTAATACATTTTATGATCAAATGGATTTTATTTAGACACTACAAGTTTTATAAAATGTTATAAACATTTTATATATCTTGGAAAAACACTTTTGGTAATTAAAAGCAAAATGTTTAATTCATAATAAATATATGAATTTAAAATTTTAACCAAAATCAGTTAGATTTTCACAAAATAAATTTTCACCAGAAAAAGACAAACTTTCTGGCGATTACAGGAGGGCGGCCCCCTTAATGTTTAAGGGGGTCGGCACGCTCTAGTTGCCAGAAAAGTTTGCCTATAAATACTGGTTCATTTCTGCTATTTTTCTTCACCTTTTGCACTAAAATTTTTGGTCTCAATCATTTCTAAACATCCTTCTAAATCATTTGATTATAAGATTATAAGTCTTTGTTTCAAGTGATCCAATCCTTCACCACTCAAAGTGCAAGAGAAGAATACTCCTTCAATATCAAATCAAGAAATATTGTAGATTAGTTTTATAGATTGTGTAAATCACTTGTAAAGTTGTGTCATGCTTGTAATAAGTAGATTTAGGTGGGTTTGTACTCAAATTAAGCAGAAGTAGTGTTGTGAAGAATAAGTAGTGAAGTAGTGTGAAGGCGTGACGCGTGAAGTAGTAGTGGTGTGTACAAGTTGTGTAGAAGTTATGACAAGTCGTGAAGAGTCGTGAGATTGGTTATAACTATTATTAGAACTCGACATTTTGCTTGGTATCGTTAAACGGTGTAAGCAAAGGTGTGTAAGGCTTCTTTGCCACATGGGAGTTTGTTGACATAGTGAAGAAAACTCTCGAGTAAGAGATTTGGGGAGTGGAGTAGGGCGAAGAGGAGCTTCGTAGCCGAACCACTATAAATCCTTGTGTTGTAGTTTGATCTCTCTAACTCTATCTTTTCATTACATTTATACTTACATTATATTTGCTTAGTTAGTTAGATAGAATTGTTCATATAGTGCAAGTGTTGAAATTCACGTAAACTAGAATCGAAGTTTTTGAAAAGCAAAGTTTTTATAAATTTAAAAAAGACGTAAACTATTCAACCCCCTTATAGTTTTCCACAATTGGTATCAAGAGTCACGTTAAACAAGATTTTTAAAATAAATTGTATTTTAAAACTTGAATCGATCTAAGGAATCGAAAAAATATTTAGAAGGGCAATCTATGCAAAGACCACTACTATTTGAAAGTGATGGATTTCTTTATTTGAAAAATCGATTCGAAACTTATGTGAAATCAAATGATCTAGATCTTTGGCATGTTATTACTAATGATGATTTTCCTCCTATACAAACTAATCACAAAACTAAAAGGGATGAAATTGTACCTTTTGAAAAACAAAACGATGATTTGAAAAAGAACTTGCTAAAAATAATGAGTCTAAACTGGTAATTTACAGTGCGTTACCACTTACCACGCAAAGAATACAAAAGAATTTTTATGTGTAAAACCGCAAAAGAAATTTGGAATTCTTTACTAATCACTCACCAAGGTAATAGTCAAATCAAAGATAATAACATAGATATTCTTGTACAACAATATGAACAATTTATGATTCCGGAAGAGGAATCAATAGATGATGCTTTTGCTAGAGTTAACACAATCATCACAAGTTTGAAAGCACTTGCTGAGAATTTTTCTAGCAAGAATTTTGTAAGGAAATTTCTTAGAGCTCTTCATTCAAAGTGGCGGGCTAAGGTAACGGATGTTAAGGAGTCAAAGAATTTATCAACTCTACAAATTGACGAGTTAATTGGAAACTTGAAAGTGTATGAATTGATAATAAAGAAAGACTCCGAAATGGTCAAGGAAAAAAGGGAGCAAAGCAAATCAATTGCGTTAAAAGCTAAAAAGGACTCTAGTGACGAAGAATGCTCAACCTCCGAAAGCGATGATGAAGAGTGCTATGGCCATAAGAGATTTCAAGAAATTCTTTAAAAGACGAGGAAGATACGTTAGACAGCCATATGATGAAAGAAAAACATCGCAAAGAAACAAGGACGACAATAATAGCAAGAATGAAAGAAAGTGCTTCAAGTGTGAAGATCCAAATTATTTTATTGGAAAATGTCCGAAATTGTCAAGAAGTCATAACCACAAGGCCTTTGTAGAAGGAGCATCTTAAGTGATATAATTTGAATGTTTGCTTATGAGAACCAAACATGAGCCAAAGGTCGTCAAGATAAGTAGTCATGTATGGTGCTTCTTTATAAATGGCAAGTAGTTACAAGATCCAACATATATTTTTGTATGTATTTATTTAATCGCCTAATCGGATTTGAGTCCATCATTAAACTAAAATAAACTTATAGATAATCAAACGAGAAAAAAACATACAAAATTTATGGTTTCGTTTCGATATGAGAACCATGATACAATCGGGTGGTGATGGTGGTGGTTGTAGAGGGCGGTGATTTTCTTGATAATTGTTTAAAATTAAATATAAATTTACTAATAATAGAAAATTCAATGGGAGAAAATAATGAATAGTGTTTAGGAAGTTAAGTTTTCATTTGTAAATTTAGCCATTGAAATAAAGTCGTGTATTAAAGCAGTGAAATAATGATAATACCATCGGTGACATGACACTTAACGAGGAAAATAACGAAAGTTAGCTCTCAGTGTCTTTTTTGCAAAAAAAAATGAAACATTAATGGCGTTTTTGCACAACTTTTTCTCTCGGTGTCTTTTTTGAGCATTTGGACAACTTTAGTGACTAAATTTGCAATTTACCCTAATTTTTTGATTGTTTTTGTCCTTGTTTTTATTTATATTTTTTCTTTTTTGCGATGGTTTTTTGTCACGTAAGAAATATCTCTTTAAACGTTTTACTTGTGATTGTATTTTTTTCAGTGTATGGGTTTTTCTTTTCTTTTTTTTTTCGGGCTTATATTTTTTTTACGTGTGGCTACATTTTTTGGGTACGTATGTACCATTTTTTTTAAATCTTATTGATAAAATAAAGTAATGAGACTTATGTATTTACTTACATTTTTGAATGTTTATTTTTTCTAAAACAGTAATGATAGCCTGCAATCCGAACCGACCACTATACAAGGCATATATGATTTATTTATATAGGAATGAAACTTCCTATGTTTTGTACGCGAATAGTCCTTCGTCTTTTCTTTTCTTCTTTTTCTTCCTGCCCGTTGAACCGAACCAACCATAGCACAGTATCAAATTGTACATTTTTTGCCCCTATTGTTTCTTTTGCTTCTTCCCTATATACACGGCTACAAACTATAAGGTAGTTTCTAAAGTTATTAGGTAGGTTAAGGGTGTGTTTTGAAAGTTTCATTTTCTTCAAGAATTATATTAAACTTCAACATTTTTTTTATAAAATCGTACATATATCAAAAGCATATTAACATTGGACTCGTGTTCTTCATAATTCAGATGCCTTTTCATCAGTATTTTTTTAATTAAAGAAATCACTGAGTAGTTGCTAGATAATTGATAAATAAAGTTTGTTATATAAAAAATGGTAAATAGCAAGAAGTTTCAAGTAGTTTTCGTAAGTCCTTGCATAGTCTGGGTAGTTGTTTTGTAAATGTTATCTCTATATATTTGTAAAACAAGAATTTGGGCCTAAATATTGGAATCCAACCGGAAGCCGGGTGACATCAGATAATCATGAGATTTAAGTATCAATTTCCCCCTAATATGCTCGTTATTTGTGTTTGTTATATGGATATATACTTTGATTTCTCTATATTTCATTTCCAGGTTACAAACGAGCATAGGAGCTAAAGAGACGCGGAAATTGGAAAGTACTTGATGATATTACTAATCTTAGTATGTTGAAGCTAACTACGGCGTAGCTCATACTCTCAACCACGCCATAGCGAGGAATTCAAATATTCATTGACTAGTCAACGCTTATCAAGAGTTACGGCGTAACCAACTTATGGGGTTACACCGTAATCATTCAAAGACTTAGAAGAATTCGTGAGCCATGAATGCTTCGCCATAACCACACATAGAGTTACGGCATAGTTATGAAACAGTATGTGATCCAAGATTTTGTCGAGATTACGGCGTAACTACACTTCAAGATTACGACGTAAGTGGAAACCCTAAGGAGCTATGACGTAACCAACATCATAACTACACCGTAGACAACATTAAAGGATAAGATCGTTTCACGATTACACTAGCTACAATGGAACCAATTCATAGGGTTACGCCATAGCCATGTCGGACCTATAAATACCAGCCCCAAACTCTGCATTTGACACAACTTTTCTCACCACACAAGTCAGATAACCAATGGAGCATTTAAAGAGGCATTCAACAGCAGCATACAGAGCTATTCCAAGGGAGAGATCACGCTTATAACACCATAAGTTTTAGCTTTTCATTCTTTAGTTCACATCTCGAATGCATGTATTCTTTAAACATTGATTTGAGTGTTGTTATTAATATGACCGGCTAAATACCCCTGGTTCTAGCCTAGTTATGATTCTTTTATTGTTTTGATTATGTTTTCGTACTTTTTCATAATGCTTCTAGTGTGTGCATGCTTAGATTACAAAATTCTTTAGTTGCGGTAGTTTTGATGAACCGGTTATACCTGGTATGCTAGACGAATTGACCAAAAGACCCTAGCGTAGTTGGGTTGCGAGGGAAATGGTTGGGATGAAAACTAGCCAAATTACATTGTGTGCAAATTGACCATAGGACCACTTTCCGGGTTTTATAAACTTAAGTAGTTAGAGTATGGCCTAAGATCCGATAAGCCGGGCCATACAAGGATAAATCTAGCACGTAATGGTACTTAGTGACTCAAACTAGTCTACCGTACGTCGGCTTATGACATAGGGTAGTGCCTTTGGTTCTCGGGAGGATTCTATGGAGATAGGCTAGGGAACTTGACCATATGAACCTAGTGGTACATGTCCTCCCCACTTGAAGCGTTAGAATAGTTTAATAGAGAACATAATCATAAATGATTTAGGATGATTAACTAGGCTAGTACACTTCTCTCCTACTATTCACAACTTCAATTTATTTTCAGTCTTTATTTCATTTATGTCTCTTTAGTTAATCAATCATCTTAAAACCAACTTTAAAATGTGACGTTAGACTTATATAGGATCCGCCACACATAGCTCTTGGGACGACCTCGGTTTTACCAGTTACTAATCTACAAACGATCAGACTCACTGTCCGTTAATGCATTAGGGTAGACCTTAGGTAAACGAGACTTTATAAATATAAGACATGGTGAGTAAAACCTGCATCAAAGCCCAATATCAATACGAAGTGAAACATTGCCAAAATGGCATCGTATTTGAATGACAAATAGTATTATGTATAATTGGACTGGATCCGTAACCATTTGAAACCTTAATGACTGGACCAACAAACCATATTGACCATTTATGTAACTCACTCTACAATTTTTATATAGTATAATAATCTTATCTTTGTCTCATAACAATTTTTCACATTTTCATTTTGTATTCCATATTTTTTTCAAATGTTTAAGTAGAGTTATTTATTTATTCGTGAAGATTGTAATTAGTGGGTAATTTTTAAACTTTATACATTTTCAAAGTTGACATTTATTATGGGATGGGTTAGTACTAGTTTATGCGCTCATGAAAAATCGCGGGTACATTCGAATCTTGTCACAGCTTAATCACTTGAGATTTAGTTTTTGTGTTGTAGAAGTTATGTTTCTAACTTGCGAATGTGCTTATGTAAAATGTTTTATAACTTTTATATGTAAAAGACATGTCTATGTATAAATTCTAACATTAGTATCTAAAAGACAAAAATCCCAAACTAATCATGTGTATCTTAAAAGATTATACTTTCACTGACCAAACGTCCATAAGAAAGATGTAGCTCGTGTATAAAAATATTTTGCGTCGAAGACATGTATGTAAGATATAATTTTAAAACATAATTTGGCTTATAAGTAAACATTTAGTTGCAGTAGTTGGTTGATCGTAGAATGGATTGCACTTGATGATCAAAAACTACTTGAGCTATAGATTTGACACTTTTAAGAGCTCGAAATGGCCTGAAATAAGACAAAGAAACATGCTACGTTAGTCAGAGCACAGGGTCGCAGGGGTAGACCCTACGAACCTACTCCAATGTAAGAATGAGTCATTGGTTTAAGGATAAATGTATTTGAGATAGAGAGAGTAAAAAATGAGTGACGATGATGCAGGTTTTACTGATCAGGTCTTAAATTTATATTAACTCTATTACCTAAGGTCTACCTATTTTCATTAACGGACAGAGAATCCGGTCGCGTGTAGACTAGTAATTGGTAAAACCGAGGTTGTCCCAAGAGCTATGTGGTTTGGATTATACCTAAGTCTAATGCCACTATTTTAAACTGATTTGAAAGTGGAATGATTGTTTAAACGAAATGAAAGCTTAAAGTAAATAAAACAAGTAAATTAAATTAACGTTATGAGCAATAAGAGAGAAGTGCACTAGCCTCATTACTCATCTTACATTATTTATGATTACGTTTCCTATTAAACTAATCTCATGCTTCAAGTGGGGCGGACATATATCACTAGGTTCATATGGTCAAGTTCCCTAGCCTATCTCCCCCGAATCTTGCCGGGAACCAAAGGCACTACCCCTTGCTAGTAAGCCGATGTACGGTAGACGGGTTTGAGTCATTAAGTGCCACTACGCTAGACTTATCAAGTATGGTCCATTGTCACATTTGATGATGAGGCGAAAAATGAACCGTTTTTAGGGGGTCATTTTAGCCCAAATTCGAATTTATTTGATCAAATACTGCCCTAAATCGTTCCTTTTGTCATTTTAGGTACTTTTGGAGTGAATTATGGAAAAGGAAGCATTTTGGACGTTTTTGGAGCATAAAAGTGAAGAAAACGGCAAAGTCATAATTTTCCTTGCTGGGAACAGTACCTGACGGCGTCAAGAGTTTCCAAGAGACGGCGTCAAGAGCAATACAAGAGGTGGAAGTGGATGGTGCACATGACGATCCAGAAAGTTTTGTATTAAGTTCATGACGGCGTCACCATAGGCCGTCATGGTCCAAATGTTAGTGACAGCCCATAGCAACTTTACACATGACGGCGTCAAAAGTGGATCTAGGCAATCCGATTTCATTATGGGCGGCGAGTTGACGGCATCAGAATTTCCTTCTTGACGCCGTCACGCTGTAAAATTGATGAGGCGAAAAATGAACCACTTTCAGGGGGTCATTTAAGCCCGGAATTGAATTGATTTGATCAAATATTACTCTAAATCGTTCATTTTGTGATTTTAGGTACTTTGGGAGAGAAATCTGGAAAAGGAAGCAATTCGGACGTTTTTGGAGCATAAAAGTGAAGAAAACGCCAAAGACTTAATTTTCCAAGCTGAGAACAGTACCTAACGGCGTCAAGAGGAAAATCATGACGGCGTCAAGAGTAAAAGTGGTGATGACCCAGTGCAAACCTGACGGCGTCACAACAAGGGCGTCAAGAGTTAATTTTGTGACGGCCTGCATAAGGTGTATACATGACGGAGTCAGGCCCAGATCTAGGTAGTCCGAGGAACTATTTGGCGGCGAGATGACGGCGTCAGACATTTGTTCTTGACGCCGTCACCTTCTAAACTCTATATATAGTTTTCTATTTTTCATTCATTAGAGAGGAACTTGTGTGGAGAAACCCTAGGGCCGAACTTTGTAAACCCTAACTCGTATTTTACAGCTTTTTCAAGGGTTTTCAACCCTTGAATCCTTTCATGTGCTATTAAGATAAGTCTTCTCTTTAATTCAATCAATATGTCTATGTGTTGGTTGTCTATATCTTGTGCTTGTCTTGATTTCAACATGTTAGGCTAGATCTATCTCGTGTTTGCTTGGATCTAATGAAACCTAGATGTTAATTATGTGTTGATTACTTGTTTATGGTTGTATTGGATGAATGATTTCAATGTTAGGCTTAAGAAAACTGGCAGATCTCCATTGTATAACATGCTTGAACGTCTTAGGAAACATGAACCGATGTGTACTAGGTTTTATTGGTTGTATTTAATGCATGAGTAAATTCTAATGATCCCATGTTAGGAGCTTCTTAGCCGGCTCGACATAGGAGTGAAGTAGGCACTCATAGGATTGGGGAAGTAGGTGCGCCACCCCATGAATGGTATTAAGGAATACAATCCGTCATCCACGCAACTATAACAAGTAATTAACGTGTAAAAGATATCTAGGGAGTAGTGAAATCTAAGTAAACACATTTCTCCCATATATTGCTCACAACCTTAGTTTAATATAGTTTATTTTCATTTTTAGTATTTTATTTTGATTGCATCTTAGTATTGGGTTAGTTGGCCAGCAACTAATTCCGCCCAAATCCTTCAAACCAGAGATTTTAATTTGCTTTCTAAAAAATATAAAAAAATACAATAAAGAATCATCCCTCATCTCTAGACCTAGTCTTTAGGTTTTCTAATCCTAGCGACACTATTCCTAGCTGAACGATCAATCCCCCGGTACTTGTCATTATACTATACTACATCGATCAGGTACACTGCCTGGTGGGGGTTGTAAGCTTCTCGAGATCCCTCGAGAGGTAAAGTATGGTGCAATCCCTACGCATCAAAAATCTATATATAGTTTTGTAATTTTCATTCATTAGTGTGTAACTTTTAGGGTGCAACTTTGGAGAAAACCCCTAGTCCGATTTTCACAGCCTTTTCAAGTGTTTTTACCCTTTGAAACCTCTCATGTTCAATTGAGATAACTACTCTTTCAATTCAATCAATATGTTTATGTGTTGCTTGAATATATCTTACATTTGTCTTCAATTTAACATGCTTAGCTAGATCTCTTGTGTGTTTGCTTAGATGTAGTGAAACCTAGATGTTAATTATGGGTTGATTGTTTGTTTATAGTTGTTACGGATGATTGTATTCGATGTTAGGCTTAAGAAAAGACTTCCATTGGTAACATGCTTGAATGTCTTAAGAAACATGATCAGAGGTGTACTATGATTTTTGGTTGTATTTAATGCGTAGGAGAATTCTAATGATCCCATGTTAGGAGCTTCTAACGGCTCGACATAGGAGTGAAGTAGGATCCTATAGAGTTAGGGAATATTGTAAACGGCCCTACGACTAGTATTAAGGAATACGACCCGTCATCCATGCAATTGTAACAAATTATCAACATGTAAAATATATAGGGAGTAATGAAACCTAAGTAAACACAACTTTTCCTATCATTGTTTACACCACATTTGTAATTAGCTTTATTTTCATTTATGTTATTTTATTTTGATTGCATTTTAGTTATTGGGTTAGTTGGCTAGCAACTAATTCCGCCCACTCTTCCAAAACCCGAGATTTTAATTGCTTTCATAAAATATAAAAATACAAAAAGAATCATCCTTCACCTCTAGACCTAGTTTTTAGGCTTTCTAATCCTAGCGACACTATTCCTGAGTTGAACGATCAATCCCCCGGTACTTGTCACTATACTATACTACAATGATCAGGTACACTGCCTGGTGGGGGTTGTAAGCTTCTCGAGAGGTAAAGCCTGGTGCGTTTCCCACGTATCAATAGACCATACTCTAACTACTTAAGTTTATCCGACCAGGAAAGTGGTCCTATGGTCAATTTGCACACAAGGTTCGTGGTTAGTTTTCATCCCAACTATATCCTCGCAACTCAACTACGCTGGGGTCCTATGGTCAATTCTCCTAGCATACCAAGTATGACCAGGTCTTTTAAACTACCGCAATTAAATGTTCTTATGATAAACTAAGCATGCATACACGTAGAAGCATTAAGAAAAGTACGAAAACATAATAAAAACAACGTAAGAATCATAACTAGGCTAGCACCAGAGGTGCTTGGCCGATCATATTAAACTTAACACTCGAATAATGGTTTACAAATGCCATGAATTCGAAATGTAAATGAAATAACGAAATGCTAAAACTTATGATGTTTAGGCGTGATCTCTCCCTTGGAAATGCTCCGTATGCTGCTGTAGAATGGCCTCCTAAATGCTCTCAACGATCTCTGACTTTGTATGTGAGAAAGTTGTATGACAAATGCAGAAATTAGGGTTGTATTTATAGGCCCGGCACTTGCTACGACGTAACTCATAAATGTGTTACAACATAGCTAATGTAACGTAGGATAATCTTATCCATTAGCACTAGTTACGGCGTAGTTGGAAGTGTTGTTATGCCGTAACTCTAATTAAGGTTTTTCTTTACGTCGTAGTCTTCAAGTGGGCTACGTCGTAGCATAATTCTAGGACCTTGGATTATCTCGGTGTCGTTGCTACGCCGTAACTCCATAAGAGGTTACAGTGTAGTCATCTTCTTTCAGGAAATTCAAAGTCTTGGATAAGCTACGGCGTAACTATGGGTTGTGGTTACGCCGTAGTTCTTGATTCGAGCTGCTTCAAACTTGAATTCCTAGCTATGGCATAATAGAGAGTTTGAGTTACGCCGTAGCTGTTTTTAGCATACTATGTAAATGTATCTTTGATTTGTTATTTCCATTTACCGTGTCTCTTTAGCTCCTATGTTCATTTGTGACCTGGATACAAAATATAACAAAATAAAAGTATATATCCATATAATAAGTGTAATAAATGAGCATATTATGGGGAAATTAACACTTAAATATCTGGATTATTTGACCTCATCAAATATCCCCCACTTGGAACTATACTTGCCCTCAAGTAGACCTTATTAGAAGTATTCTCAAAAAAAAAATATCCCCTAATATTACTCGGGAAATATGAGATTAAAAATATCCTAATGCTAGAATTTTTCAAAGGAAAAATCCGAAAACCATACGAAAGGGGAACTAACACTCATACTCTATATATTTAAAGTGTCAATTTTTTAGGTGATCACTCAAAGCACAATCATAGTAAGTATTCTATCATAGGCTTGGCGATTACACAAATCTCCACCACTAGAGCTAAGGTCAAGACAATCCTAGAAGGCAATATTGGGTGAACATAAATATAGTTAAGGGTGTAGTGTCGTTACTAACATAATACGGCGAAGGTGACAAAGAACATCGATACATGACCGAAACGCTGGGCAAGACACCAATGCCTGCTCAAATCCCTTACCTAAGTATGATTCACGACTAAAGGGTGTGAATAGACATGGGAATGCAAAAAATGGGCGTAAAATGAAAAGTAACAAGCAAATAGTCTAAGCCTACAACTAAGTCGTCACCGTTTACCGTTCGCCCAAAGTCCAAGCTTCAAAATCCAAGTACCGGATCATAGCAAGTAAATGTGCCATTAGTGGATGTCATGATGGACACATTACTTGGTCTTCATGTTGGTGTAGAGATATCACCAAATCTTATCTTCTAATTTTACCGAAGTGGCCTCTTCGATACTAGGTCTTTGATAAGCTCATAATACCGGTGCTATACAAGGGTGCACCATTTATTTATACTATTTACATGCAGAAATTCAAATTTTTTTTCAATCATAACTAAATACAATGAAATTTACATCCCCCCACTTGAGATGAACAATGTACAGTGATTTGGGGGTCTTCAAATGATTTTCAAAAGTATGTCTTCGTCTTATGCGTGATTCCTGAATTTCTCCACTTAGACCTTGAACTTGGGCAAACAATAACTTCCTAATTATAAACTAAGACTACGCGGTAGGCTAAGGTGTAAAGGTGTATCGAAACAAATATATAGGGGTATGAAACGAAAGGATAAGCTCAAAAGGGTGTATCTAGGGGTATCTTGCACTAAAGGTGAGTGCAACAAAAGGGTTTAACACGGGGGTCGAGAAGTCGAGGTGACTATTCGATAAACGCACACATATAAGGCTGTTTGGGTGATGATCCTAAAATATTGCCTTCTTAAATTGTTCCTCCCAAATGCATCGATATAACTCGACACACTACTCGTCTATGGTCTCAAAATGATGTAAAGGACAAGTTAAGTCTACAAACTATCGTCACACTCAATATTTGGTGGATTTGGGGTAAATCAATGGAAACGGATAGGCTAAATCTCACCATGGAAATTCAAAAGTTAAATGTGCTCGGCTAAGGTCTATTATAGTTAGGTTCGGAAAAACATGTCAAAATTTTAAAAATGGCATATTTTAAAAATAAACTAGAAAAACGAGGGCAAACAAGTTCAAGTAATAATTCTACTCCTGTCCCCCACTTGAATTGTACAAAGTCCCTTTGTACTAAGAATTAAATATATGTGAAGAGAAAGTAGAATTAGAGCGAGAACTTCCCTGAAATTTGCTCCAAAAACGAAAGAAGAATCACGTGAGAATGTGTGCCTTCGACTTGCCTCCATGAGCAACCTTCAAATCCCTAAAACCTCGGTACTACCACAAGCATCAACCTAAAAAGTAGAAAGAAAAGGGAAAAGTAAAAAAACGTAACTCACTTTCATAGGAATCACGGTTACATTTAGCGTATGCAACAAGCCTTTTAAACCACTTGGTGTCCCAAGTGGACGAGTGTAGTCTCGTGAGGGTTTACAGTGAATACACCCACAAAATTCATTTATTTACTAATACAAGGTTATGGTATAGATGTTCTAATGTTTTGAAAAATTAGTGACAGGAATATGTTACGGCGTAATCTCATTTCTTAGTTACGCCGTAGCTAATGAAAAACGTGGTGCCATTATGTAAAAGGAGGGTGTTATGACGTACCACCATATACCAGGTACGTCGTAATGAGTAGTCCGAGAGCCTCAATTCCAGCCATTATGAGGTCTTCTTAATCATTCATGCTCCAATTCCTGCTAAACATAAAACAAAAATACCAAACCAACAAAAACAAAACAATAGAAAGGAAAATGATAATATGGGTTGTCTCTTATAAGAGAACTTTTGTTTATTATCGACTCACTCCCACGGTCCATCGCGTGGGTGGATGGGCTATCTCGCCCATTCTTCCATCGCATGTAGTGGGTGGTTGATTCCAAACTGTTGGAGCAACATAAGGTGCTGATCTAAGCCGATCTCTTCGAAGGAAGTTGGCCCTTGCCCATTCGTTTCGATAGTACATTTTATCTTGAGTGCTTAGCTCAACTTTCCCAAACTTTACTTTCACCCAATTTTCAAATGATATCCCACGGTAGCTGACTTCTGACCTCTTATGCTCGTTAAAACATGCCCATTCATATCTTTTGGCCATATACCTTTGAATAAGTTTTCCTCCATGGCATTTCTTTCGAAGGGGATCACATGTGGGCCAAGCTTGGGTAATTCCTTATCCATCATAAGTGCCGGCTTACAAAAGTGAATCGTCCAGTCGACTTTTCCTTTAGAATTAAAACTATTATAGTAGTTACGGAAACATGATTTCCGATCGAAACTTGAATCTTCAAACCATGACCAAACTCTTGCTTCCCTTTTCAGTTGTCTTATTCTTATATTTCCTCCTCCATTGCAAAATTTGACAAAAGGACAACATGAAGGCATACATTACTTCCCATTAAAAGCTTCACAATAGTGCCGCACTACAGTGACTTTCATAGGGCTTTCTTGATCATCCCCTGGTTCAAATGATGGGTCTTTGTCATCGCTATCATTCCAAAAAGACTCATTTCTTTTATCATCCACATCAGAATCAACCTCTTGTGCATATTTCAGGGATAAAGGAGTTTTATAATTAAAGATATCATTTGAGACTCCAAGTGTCTTTGGCGGATTTTCCTCAACCACAATATTTGCCATACATGAAATATCGACATCCTTGCTTTTCTTTGTCTCAGTCATTTTGAACACAACCCTTTCGTTATAAAGTTCGAATCCAAACGAGATTTCCTTCATGAAAACGTAAATATGGGCTCGAGACGTTGCAAGAAAAGGTCTTCAAAGGATAAGGTCTTCCTTTGGAGTGTTTGCTACATCAATCACTACGAAGTCTGCGGGAAATAGAAATCGATCAATCTTTATTATAACGTTATCAACAATCCCTATCGGAGTTGCTCTGGTCATATATGTCATCTCTATTACCAAACTTGTTTCCTTGAGGCTTGTCATCTTGAGGGATAGAAATAAGGAGAGTGGCATGACATTAATGCTTGATCCCAAATCGGCTAATGCAGATAAGTTAGAATTACCATTGGATCATGGAAAGGCGAAACTTTCCGCGCTTTCTTCCTTATTAGGAAATTGTGTCGGTACCCCTTCGGATCGTTTAGTGTTATCCTGCAAAGAGAATTATCACAAGATTCATAATGGAAACTTTTGTCGGAATCACCAACCTCATATATTTTTGGCCATAAGTGCCATGCATGTCCCTACTGGTTTATTTCTCTCCATCTTGCGTTTATGCACTTCATCACTAAGCTTCCCAATTGTTGATATAAATAAATGACTAAAAACGTTATTCATATCTTTCGATATCTCTATGTTTTGATAATCACAAAACGAAAACACATCAAACCAAAGATCATGACGTAAACAAGTATTTAGTGGTAAATAATAACTTCCACCATCTAATCACTTAAGGTATGAATAAACATAGTGTTTAATGCATTATAAGATCAAAGGGATATTATTACAAAGTTTATTTTAATATATAAACTTATTATATATTTTTGAAAAACACTTTTGGTAATAAAGAAAAATGTTTTAATCATACTTAATATATGATTTCAAATTTTTAACCAAAATCAGTTAATTTTTCACCAAATAAACTTTCTCAACTAAAAAACAAAAAATCTGGCCGTTACAGCTGGGCGGCCCCCTTAATTATAAAGGGCGGTCCCCTTAATTTTAAGGGGGCCAGCCTTGATTTAAGGGGACCGGCCACGCTCCTCTGTCAGATTTTGTTGCCTATAAATACCACCTCAAATCTGGAATTTTCCTCACCTTTTTGCACTAAAAACTTTCTGATTCAAACCTCCATATCAATCTTAAAAATCCTTTGAACATATAATTCATAAGCCTTTGTTTTCAAGTGATCCAAAGCCTCATTCATTCAAGTGCAAAGAGAAGAATACTTCTATTTATCAAGACTAGGAGTATTACAACTTAGTATCATCTTGCTATCTAAGTTCTTTGATCATTTCATCTTGTATATCATTCATTCTTTGGTGAATATAGAGTATACATTGGTTAGTTAGATTTAGATATAGGATCTAGATTTATTGAAGGTGTGAAGTAGTACTAGAAGTGAAGAAGTAGAGGTGAATAGGATTAGTGATAGAAGAAATAAGTAGTGGTAGTATATTGAAGTGGAGCTAGTTGTGAAGACAAAGAAGTTGAAGCTTTGAAGTTTAGAAGACCTTGAAGCCTAGAAGTTGTGAAGTAGAATATATATCTTGGAGTAGTGGTTAGGACTTAGTAGTGAAGGTGTGAAGAAACAAGTGGCGTGAAGAAAAAGAGTTAGGAAGTAGTTAGTTGTGAAGAAACTAGGAGCGAAGTAGAAAGTTGTGAAGAAGCTTGGAGTGAAGTAGAAAGGTGTAAGGAAGAATTGGTGTGACGTAGATTGGTGTGAAGAAGTTGTGATTGTGTTGTGACAAAGTTGTCGTGTTTTATTTGGTGTGTAAAGTTTTCTCCGCCATAAGGGAGGTTTTTGATCTAGTGAAAAAAACTCTCGAGTAGGTGACTCGGGAAGTGGAGTAGGGCAAGGAAGGTGTCCTTGTAGCCGAACCACTATAAATCCTTTGTCTCTCGGTTTGATCTTTCCATCTCTCACTTTTTGATTACTTACTTATTAGCATTTCATACATAATTATAATTGCTTGTGTTGTGCATATATTGATTTCACATAAAGATCAAACTAAAATTCATTTATAACATTAATCTTACAAAAACAAACCAAGTACATAAACTTATATTAAAACACTTATACATATATATGCTTATATATATGATATATGAAATTATAAATTGTTTCCCAACATTATACATAAGTAATGTTTATACAAAATCGTAAATAAACTAGTATCTACACTTTCGCATAAAAGAGTTTTGAAATTGTACATTATACATAAGTAGTGTTTATACAAAATCGTAAACAAACTAGTATTTATAATTTTTGCATTAAAGAGTTTTGAAATTTTCGTCTAATCTTTAGAAGCTAACTTTTACAAAACAAATAAAATGAAAAAGACGTAAAACTATTCAACCCCCTTCTAGTTTTCCACAATTGGTATCAAGAGCCACGTCTAGCAAGACTTTTAAAATATATTGTATTTTAAAACTTGTAACGATAGATGGAAGTCGAAAAATATCTAGAAGGGGAATTTACGCAAAAACCACCATTATTTGAAAATGATCATTTTCTTGAATGAAAAAATAAATTTGAAAATTATGTGAAATCAATAGATCTTGATCTTTGGCATATCATTTCAATTGGTGATCTTAAACCAACTAAAATGGATTTTGAAAATTAATATAATAATCTTCAAACCAAGATTGATAAAAATACTAAAGCCCAATTACTTATTTTCAAAACTCTACCAAGAGTTGAATATGAAAGATTATTTCTTTGTAAAACGGCAAATGATATTTGGAAATGTCTTTTAAAGTTTCACCAAGAGAAATGTAAAACCAAAGATGATAAACTTGATATTGCATAAGAAATAGTTACTCTAGAAAATTTAATAGATAAATATTTAGTTGAAATAAACACATGTACTACTAGTTTAAATGTGATCATTGAAGGTATCAATAATGAAGAATACATGAGCCAAATTCGAAGAAAGAGTGTTAATAAATCATGGTGCAATACGTACGAAGAAGACGATGATAATACGGCTTGTGAGAATATTCAAACAAACGTGAATACAAGTATTGATGGCAAGGACTACATGCTTCTAGATCTAAGCGAAACTACAAATAAAACATGGAGCGACATGGACGATGGAATTGATCAACATATAGCATGTGAAGATTATACAACTACTAATAAGGTACAATCCGAAACCGAACATTTTTGCTATGATCAATTTATATTAGAATTTTCAAAATTGGAAAACAACTTCAAACATTTTTGCAACATTGATTCAAAAATGATTCTTAAAAATAAATCTTCAATATTCATTGAAAACCATGTTGAAAAGGAAATAATTTTAGAAGATAAAATGTCTAGACTTGAAAGCAATATTGAAATTGATCTTAAATGTAAATATTGTCAAGACTATAAACATGAAATTAAAATGGAAAATGAAAAAGCAAAAATATTAGCAAAATTTGAAAATAGCTCTAAATCTTTAAAATATTTACTTAACATTCAAAAGTCATTTTATGATAAAACCGGGTTAGGATTTACCACAAATGATCCTTTAACAAATGTATCAAAACAAATAAAATTTGTTAAACCTAGTGGAGAAATTTAGAACTAATATTATTTACACCCATTATTTATTCTCTAATCAAGAAAGTCATTGTTTGTTGATTAAAACAAACTATTGATGAATTCTTGTACTTCTCGACGACATCCTCATCATGTGCATTTAAATGCAATGGATGTTCTCAACTAACCAACTCGGACCCATGAGAATCTGGGTACCATGCTCTTTATCATGTTTAGGTAATTAACGAACGAAGAGACTTTTACGTTTTGGATTGCTCACCTTGCTCTCTTACTTTTGACGACTATTAGTTCCTATCACTATGTTTCATATTCTGCACTCGATTGGCCTATGACGTTGTTGCGGTCATTTATTGTCTCGGCGTTTTGTTCTTCACTTTTGGAGTTTTGGTTTTATGGTGTGTCCGTTACTATTTCAAGACGAAGGTTTCAAAGCACAACTATTCTTGGTCTTCACGATTTGTGATGATTGTTGTGATCGATTAAGTTTTTCGGATCAAGCCTCCTTGATCTTTATTGCGTTGGGATTTTACTTTGCTTCTTTGACATGCTTTGGGCAAACTTTTAAGATGTCTTCTATTACTCCCATGCCCACTCTTAAAGAAAAGCTGGACCTGAGGTAAGTTTTCTTTTCAAAAAACTTGTCAATATTACATTATATTAGAGTGTGCTTTAATTAGTATATTAATATGATTTAATTTATAAGTTGCCATGCTTTTAGATCATTAATACTAATATATGTATACATGATATTAGGATAATTAACCCTCTTATTGTTAAGTCTATTATCATTTTTCTTAGTCTTCATTTATATTGAAAATCTTCTATGATCTATAGTAGAATACTTACCATTTAAGCAATATGATCTTACTAGTTGCATTATGATGAGGCGAAAAATGAACCACTTTTAAAGGGTCATTTAAGCCCAGAATTGAATTTATTTGATCAAATATTACCCTAAATCGTTCCTTTTGTAATTTTAGGTACTTTGGGAGTGAAATCTGGAAAAGGAAGCAATTCGGACGTTTTTTGAGCATAAAAGTGAAGAAAACGCCAAAGACTTAATTTTTCATGCTGAGAACAGTGCATGACGGCGTCAAGAGGAAATATTTGACGGCGTCAAGAGTAAAATCCATGACGACCCATAAGAAACCTGAAGGCGGCGTCAAGAGTTAAATTCATGACGGCCTGCATAAGGTGTACATGCGACGACATCAGATCCAGATCTAGGCAGTCCGAGGAACTATTTGGCGGCGAGATGACGGCGTCAGACATTTGTTCTTGATGCCGTCACCTTCTAAAATCTATATATAGTTTTCTAATTTTCATTCATTGAAAGGAACTTGTGTGGAGAAACCTGATGAGTGTCTAAATACTCATCATTTTGTATCAATCTGAACTGCCAAAACATACAAAAACACTCAAATATGCATCATAATACTTAAAATATCTTAGAAGTGTGTTTTATATGTTTCAAATACAAAATATGCAAAAACAAATGAAAAACGTACAAAGTTTGCATAATTGGCAGTTTCAGTCTCTCAAGTTTCAAATATTGACAAAACTAGTCCCTGAAGGTTTAAAATGAATGAAAAGTCAACTTAAGTCCTTGGGAAACCAAAAATATTCACAAATGATCCCTGGATGAAAGTTTACACAAACTGGCAACTTTTACCCCTCAAGTTACAAAATTGGCAAAAATGGTCCCTGGGTATTCAAAATTGGAAATTTACAAATAATACCCTTGTACTATGCATGAATGACAAAATGGAACAATTTTGATAAACTTTTGAGAAATTACAAACACAGTCCCTTAAAAATCCAAATTTTCAATAATGGTCCCTGGAGTTTGTAGAATTGGCAGAAAAGGTCCCCGGTAATTTTGAAAAATGGTAAAATATGAATTTGGTCCTTGTATTATTGGTTCTTGGCAAATTACACCCTTATGAATGTTTGGGAAATATTACAATTTCAGTCCCTCACTTTTGTCAAAATTACATAATTGGTCCTTGTTCACTAAATAACCAAACCGGCCCTTTTTATTTATATAAACCAAAACCAACAACCTTACCCAGCCCACACACACCCCTAGCCCAAACCTAAGCCCAATCCAACACCCCTTATATTAAAACCAGGCGTTGACCCCAGTCAAACACCCCAATCCCGCCTACACTGTTCACCGCCCTCACCACCACCTGAAACCACCATACCAGGTGGTTTTGTGCCACCTTGCACCTCCACCTCACCAATACAACTCACCACCAACTCCCTTCCACCTCATACACCAAACCACATAGGCATTTAATGCTTTCTCCACAAAAATTCTTTCCAAACTCCATTTTGTCTCTGTTTCTTCCATAAAACACCAACTGGCCCTAAAAACCCTCCCCTTTGTCTCCTGACACCTCCACAAACTCCCAACAATCTTTAATTACAACCCTTTGCCTCCACGTTAACGTGGAGGACTTTGGCGCCAAAAGTGAGTTTAAACGGTCTTGATCAATTGGACATAATGGATGGCTCAGATGAAGTGGGAAAGGCTCAGAAGATATTCCTAAACCTAATTGAAGCCTATAAAGATGAAGAGAAGCAGAGGAGTATGCAATCTAGTTTTTAATTAAAAAAAGTGTATGTCGTTTAATTTGTATTAGTTGTTCAAGTGTAATTTAAAGCTTTTCAAGTTTCAGTTAAGTGTTCTCAGTGTACTAGTGATCTTTTAAGTTAATAAAAAGCAAGTTTGTATTATTATCTTAGTGAATGCAATTTTCAATTTCATACTAAAAATCTCAATAAGCTTTGTACTTGTTACTGTTTGATTATATGGATTGAATAAGCTCATATAAGCTCCCATAAGCTCAAAACAGCTTTTAGTAACTTACTAATCAGCTTAATATAAAAAATCTCACAAAATACAAATTTGGTCAATGATAGTCAACTGTGGCATTTGTTCTTGATATCTGGGTTTCAAAGCTGAATTGGAAGCATAAAGCAGCTTGGAGTATTGGTTTAGATCCTCAGGGGAGGAAATAAGTGGTTCTTGGTTATGAGCAGGAAAGCTTATTTGTAAGTTATCAAAATTCTCACTTTTACTTTTGTACTATTGCTCTGCTTATTGCTTGCTTTTTCAACTTCTTAATGCTTATTCAGACTTAGTTAGTGATAATACAACATAAAATTGGCACCTTGTTTGTTGAAATTAATAGTTACTAAAAAAATAAAAATCAATCAGTCAACATAGCTTATTTTGTGTTCTTGTATATCTGTGGTTAAAATCTGTTTCTAAGCACTTTTTAATACTTAATATAGCATAATAAGTTATTATGGATCAGTAGCATAAGCTCTTGTAACCATTTACTTCACAAATCATCTTATCAGTCAATATTTAGGGTGTTTGGATTAAGCTGAGTAGGTGTTTAATTGTTGTTGTATCTGCACCATTTCTATCTCAGTATCATGCTTGTGTTCAAATAAGTATAATTCAACTTTAACTTTGGAAGTTTAGGTCTAAAAGTCAAAATTACAAAAAACTCATCACCATAGTTAAACTGTGGTGATCTTTGAACTCAAAACCCTTCATACCTATTCATAAGTTACTAATATAGCTTAATCTAGTTTTATTTTATCATATTAAACCATTCTCAGTAGTTAAATTAGGATCAAAGTTGGTTAAAGTCAAAGTTTTAGTTTTAAGCAAAATAGTCAAAGTGCTCATCTCAGATTTTTACAAAAACTCAGGGAATTGTTTTGATTTTTATGTTTGCTTTCAGAAGTTGAAACCTATTCCTATTTGTTACCTACCAGTTTAACTTTAGTTTCCCACATCTAGTTCATTTTTAAGATTTTTATTAAGCAAGATAAGCTCAACCAAAGTACCTCACAGGGCAAAAACATTGCCCTGTGCACAGGTTTTAGTAAAAATACCAAGACCCCTAGTGTGCTCTCCAGTGGACCCCACATCCTAGGATTTAGCTTAATTGTAGCTTAATACACCATCTTATCACATCTAGGTTTAGTTTAGCTTTTAGCTTATTGTAGGATAGCTTTTAGGATCAAAATTGTGACCTGTGTAAAACAAGCTATACTGAGCACTCAGTATATGATCACCATTTTGAAGGCTCACTCAGAGCTTATTAGGAATCCATAAGCTTAGCTTCTTGGTTTATTGTGTAGCTTAACAACCCATCTTTGAACCCCTAGGCTTAGCTTGAACCCTGTTTTACTCTTGTGGACCCCACACTCATTGAAAGTGGACTGCAAGGCAAAGCCTTACCCTGCACATCAGATACACAGCCATCACCACCACTTTGGTGGTGATTTGTGGCCAACTCAGTGGGCCTCACACCTTCTACTTAGCTTATTACAACCCCCCTCCTACCCAGGTTCAATAGTTGACCATTAGTTTGACCTATAGATCAGTGGACCCCACCTTAAATTGTCCCCAATCTCTGTCCCATTTCTGAGTCAGAAGAGAAATAAGCAAGTGCTTATTTGGGATTTCCAGCTTATTCTAGGAGCTTATCTCACCATATTTAGCTTAATTAGATGTAAGTAACTTAGGTAAACTAGATTTCACTATAGTGGACCCCACATAACCTCAGCTTAGCTTAATTCTTAATTTAGTCAACCATAGTCAACTGTATAAGCTTATAAGCACTCTCAGTGCTTATTTCAAGGTTCTAAAATAGTTGTCTTTATTAAAGTTTCATTATTTAAGTATTTAAGTAGTTTTATAAAAGAAAAACCAGAAAAAGCAAACATAAAAATAGTGATAGCTTCTATTTAATAGAAATTATCTAATTAATTTTCATTTTAGCTTATTAATAAGCACTTGTCCAATTTTATAATTTTATAAATTACTTAGTACCTTAAAGTAGTTAAAATAAATTTATTAGAATTTTCCTAAGCAGTTTACTATTTATTAGATTTAAAACTAGTTTAAATAATTAAATAGGAAATATTAGTAATTAAATAGATTTCTTTAATTTTAATCAACTAAAGTAGAATTTTATATTTTTCCTAAGTTTTATAAAGTAGTTAAGACTTTTAAAAAATAGTTTCATAATTTCCACTGTTCATTTTATAATTTTCTTATTTAAATTAATTAAATTAGCTTAAAATTAATTAATAAGTAATTAATTAGTCAATTAGCTTAAATATAATTTTTAGCAAGTTTTTATAATTTTTTAATATTCCTGTAGTATTTAAATAGTTTTTTAAATTTTATCATAATTTTCTAAGGTAATTTAGTATTAATAATAATTTAAAATAGTTAAAATAGTTTAATTAAGTTAAATAGTTATTAATTAATAAAATACTTATAAAAAGACAAAAATATTTATTTTCATTTTTTATACTTTCTTCAAGTTCTTATTTAGGTTTAGAAATTATTGTTATAAGTTTTTAGATTTATTTGTAATAGTTGTAATTTTTAGTGAATTTAAATTAAGTTTTTAATTAGATTTTAATTAGTTTTATTAATTAAATAGTAATTAAATATTATAATAATCATTTTCATAGTTTAAATTTCATTTTCTATTTTCTTTAATATTAAGTTTTCAAAAGTTTCACTTTTAACCCCTGTAGTTTATAACTTGTTAAATACCACTTTTCTCTGTCTGTTATCTGATTATCTGATTTTGTGCTTATATCTGTATTTCTGTTATAGTTTTATAATTTCCAAATATCAAGCAATCAGTAGTGTAATCAACCCTCAAATCATCTTTGTTACTGTCCTCAGTACCACTCACTCTCATACTCGTTTACAAATACAATTTCAATCTCGTTGGGATTTAACGACCCGGGGATTTCCTTGTACTTCCACGGTCAATATTAACTTGCACTTTCTCCCAGGTGGGCCTAACAGCTGCACACGGCTGACTGGTTGGTTTGGGAGGAGTCAAAATTTGGCGCCGCTGCCGGGGAGGTTGTTGCGTATTTCAAAACGGTAAAAGTTTAGTGGTTTTCAAAAACCCTCTTGTACAAATATCACCACTTTGTAAATTTTCAAGAAAAGCAAAATCATATCTGAAAACGTTCATTAACATTTCTCCTGAAGTGTTAACAACACCAAACAAATCATAAACAACAAAACAAACTGTGAAGTTAAATTACTTCGTATCTTTACGATTACAACCTATACAGTTGGTTTAAGGTAAGTTCTGACATTAAATTGCGAACTTAAGAGGGATCCATTTATTTCCTCCCGCCAGCCTGCGAGTAATCTTAAAGGAACGATTTCGGTTAACGAATCAGTTTCAAAAATATTGTCCAAGTTTTTTCACCCATACACGAAAAGCCAAAAACATTTTACTGTGAATATAATTACATAAAAGTTTACTACCGCAAACCAAGGCAGAACACCTACCAACTGGGGGTGTGAACATAATAAGTTCTCAAACCTAAGATTCAAAACTTACCATTGTATCCTTGTGGATAGTGTACCTTTTTTAAAGGAGCTGTTCATTTGTGATTATTGGGTTTAAGTTCACTGTAGTTTTGCCTCGCTCTTGTGTTGAAAACTAATTTTTGTGCATGCGCACTCGTTCACAAACAAAGAATAAAAAGAAGAAAAACGTACCCGAGTTACGTATTGTTGAAGAAGAACACACATTAAAAATGAACGACGAGCCCCCATTCCTTCCCAAGGATGAGCCAGTTCCTGACACCCGAACTATGGAGGAACTGTGTCAACCTACCATGCAAGGGAGGGGTGGACCAATTGCACCACTCACTATTGGAGCCACGGATTTTGGATTAAAACACCACATGATACAACAAATCCAGAATACATGCCAGTTCCACGGATTGCCGGGTGACGATGCCAACAGGCATCTCGACAAATTTTTAACTGTCACCCAAAGCATGAAACAAAATGGCGTCACCGAAGACGGCCTACGTTTATACTTGTTCCCTTATTCTCTCACTCATCATGCAACTTCATGGTTCGATCGACTTCCAAAGAATTCGATCCACACTTTTGATGAGATGATCACTAAATTCCTGGCCAAATACTTTCCACCATCTATGGTCACAAAGCTGAGGAATGATATCAGCAACTTCAGACAGCTTCCCGAAGAGTCCTTATTTGAGGCATGGGAACGCTACAAACTCGCCATTGATCGGTGTCCTAATCATAACATGCTTCTTGTCACCATTATTGATACCTTTTATAATGGTTTGACACTCCGTCATCGTGACACCATCAATGCTGCTGCTGGGGGCACCTTTATGAAAAGGACCCCTGAAGAGTGTTATGACTTAATCAAAAACATGACTGCCCATCATAATTTTTGGGACTCCTCTGCTGAGAGGAACGACTCATTTAAGTCTGTCACTCCGGCAAGCAATGAAATATCAATCCTAGCTAAAAAGCTGGATGATTTGTCTACAGCAGTTTTGCGTATCCATCAGACAAATCCAAATCAGGTCAAAGTTGTAAACCCAAGTTGTGAAACTTGCGGTGGTCCACATCCTTACACAGAGTGCCCAGCCTCCGGTGGCTCGGCTCGTGAAAACGTGTATGCAGCTCAAGGTTCCTATAATACGGGAGGTAATTCTTACCAACCGCAAGGAGACCGAAACCTTTTGAGCTACCGTTCTAATAACTATATTGGACCACCAGGGTTTAATCAACCTCAGAATAGGAACCAGAACTTTAACCAGAATCAGAACCAGAACCGGATGAACCAAGGTTATAACAACCAAGGGAATTTCAACTCTAGTCAAAACCAGGTTCCTCAAAATCAGAACCAAGGGAACTATAATCGTAATCAAGGTCAGAACAATTACCCACAGGGTAATTTTCAACAACAAAACCACTTCCAAGGTAATAACAATCAGCAACATGGGAATTTCCAAAACAATCGGGCTCAAAATTTTCAAAACCAAAATCAAGCCATTGTTCCAACTGGACCATCACATGATGAGTTATTAAAACAGTTTATGAAATCCCAAGAAGAACTAAACAGAATGCTGGTTAGTCAAATGTCTAATTTCCAGAAGTCTTTAAATGATCGACCCTCGGGCTCAGGTACAACTTTACCTAGCAACACGATCGCTAATCCGAGGGGCGATGTAAAGGCGATCACCACAAGAAGTGGAGTTTCTCACAAAGGACCTACAGCTCCCTCTACCTCATCTCCTATCCCTGTAGAGGAATGTGAAACTGAGGATACCACGGATACGGTACTTCCTAATAAAAACGGAGGTACCAATGACATCCCTCCTCCAGTTATCCCGGTCCCGACTCCCACTAAAAGAGTCGTGTTTGAAACTACCAAAGGTCCTGTTGAATATCCAAAAGCCAACCCAAAAACAACAATTCCATATCCCTCACGATTGCAAGACCAAAAGCTCCGTGAAAAAGCTAATCATCAGATGGAAAAATTCTTTCAGATTTTCCAAGAACTACACTTCGATATTAGTTTCGCGGACGCTCTTCTTTTAATGCCCAAATTCGCATCGACAATCAAAAACCTGTTGAGCAATAAAGAAAAAATGTTTGAAATGGCACGAACTCCACTTAATGAGAACTGCTCTGCGGTTCTGTTAAAACAGCTTCCCGAAAAGCTAGGAGACCCCGGGAAATTTCTAATACCATGTACTTTCCCGGGTATGGTTGAATGTTTTGCCTTGGCCGATCTTGGTGCAAGCATCAACTTAATGCCTCACTCAGTTTGGAAAAAGCTCTCTCTTCAGGCACTTAGTCCCACATGCATGACTCTCGAGCTTGCAGACCGTTCAATTTCACGTCCCCTCGGTATTGCCGAGGACATATTTGTGAGAGTGGGAAAGTTCCATTTTCCGGCGGACTTTGTTGTTGTTGATTTTGATGCAGATCCAAGAGTTCCTCTCATTCTTGGGAGGGGATTCTTAAGAACTGGACGTGCATTAATCGATGTTTTCGATGAGGAAATCACGTTACGAGTTGGCAATGAAGCGATAACGTTCGACGTTGATCAAACCTCGAGATACTCCTCGAATTATAATGCTGATTCGGTCAACCGAATTGATGTCATTGACATTGCATCCGAGGAGTATGCTCAGGAATTCCTTGGATTCACTGATAAATTTCCGAGTGGCAATCCCACTATTTCTTCTGATCCCATAATCGCTAATTCTTCTCCTTCCCTCACTCCGTTTGGGGGAAGTGATTTCGTCCTTGAGGAATTAGAGGCCTTTCTCAAAAGTGACTCAGTTCCCGAAGGAATTGATTACCAAGAGATTGACCCGGAGGAGGATATACTTCTCCTTGAGAGGTTATTGAACAAAGATCCTTCTCCCATTCCTGTTCTACCTCCACAACTTCATAAGGCGGAAGTCAAATATGTTGAGAAAAATGATGATTTCCCCGAGGTTGAACTTAAGGACCTGCCTCCTCATCTAGAATATGCATTTTTGGAAGGTAACGATAAGTTACCGGTCATTATTGCAAAAGACTTAAAGGATGAGGAGAAAACTGCGCTGCTTAAGGTTCTAAAGTCCCACAAGTAAGCAATTGCTTGGAAGCTCTCAGACATAAAGGGTATTAACCCGGATTTTTGTACACACAAAATCCTAATGGAAGAGGACTTTAAACCTACTGTGCAGCATCAAAGAAGGGTAAATCCAAAAATCCACGAAGTTATAAAAGCTGAAGTTATCAAACTTCTTGATGTGGGATTGATTTACCCCATATCAGATAGTCCTTGGGTTAGCCCAATACATTGTGTTCCAAAGAAGGGTGGTATCACAGTTATCACAAATGAGGACAACGAGTTGATACCAACTCGTTTAGTTACAGGGTGGCGAGTATGTATTGATTACAGAAAGCTTAACGAAGCCACCCGTAAAGACCACTTTCCTCTGCCCTTCATGGATCAAATGCTCGAAAGACTAGCAGGAAATGAGTATTATTGTTTCCTTGACGGCTTCTCGGGATACTTCCAAATTCCCATTGATCCACAGGATCAAGATAAGACTACCTTCACATGCCCTTACGGGACATTTGCCTATCGTCGCATGCCTTTTGGGTTATGCAATGCTCCGGGCACTTTCCAGAGGTGCATGATGGCTATTTTCCATGACATGATCGGAAAAACCATGGAGGTATTTATGGATGACTTCTCAGTCATCGGGAATTCTTTCGACTCGTGCCTCTCCCACTTAGAAAAAATGCTTCAACGTTGTGAAAACACTAATCTTTGTCTAAACTGGGAGAAGAGCCATTTTATGGTTAAAGAGGGCATTGTCCTCGGCCATAAAATTTCAAAAAGTGGGATTGAGGTCGATAAGGCCAAAATTGATGTTATTGCTAAACTACCTCATCCCACCACTGTTAAAGGAATTAGGAGTTTCCTCGGCCATGCCGGGTTCTATCGGAGATTCATTCAGGATTTCTCCAAAATAGCCCGGCCTATGACTCATCTTCTTGAAAAGGATGCTCCTTTCATCTTTTCCACTGAGTGCATTGAAGCCTTTGAAATTTTAAAGAAAAGGCTTACCGAAGCACCAATCCTTGTTGCCCTCGACTGGGACTTACCCTTTGAACTTATGTGCGATGCTAGCGATTTCGCTATTGGTGCAGTTCTGGGGCAACGCAAAACCAAACATTTTCAGCCAATACACTACGCAAGTAAGACCATGAATGAAGCTCAAACACACTATACCACCACAGAAAAAGAATTATTAGCTGTGGTATATGCCTTCGAAAAATTTCGGTCTTACTTAATCTTAAACAAAAGCGTGGTGTATACGGACCATTCGGCTTTGAAATACCTGCTCACTAAACAGGATGCAAAGCCAAGACTACTCCGGTGGGTCCTGCTCCTCCAGGAATTCGATATTCTCATAAGAGCTAAAAAAGGAGCAGAAAACCTTGCTGCTGATCACTTGTCCCGGTTAGAAAATCCTCATCAGGATATTCTCGAGAGAAAAGAAATAAATGAAACTTTTCCTCTGGAGACTTTAAATCTAATCTCTACCCGGGATAATACCACCACCCCATGGTTTGCTGACTTTGCAAATTACCGTGCGGGAAATTTCGTTGTAAAAGGGATGTCGTCCCAACAGAAAAGAAAATTCTTTAAAGATGTAAAACATTACTTCTGGGACGACCCTTACTTGTTCAAAATATGTGCGGATCAAGTCATCCGACGGTGTGTCCATGGCCAATAAGCCATGGAAATTCTTAAAGCTTGTCATGATGGACCCACGGGGGGACATCATAACCCAAACTACACCGCCAAAAAGGTGTTTGATTCAGGATTCTTTTGGCCCACGATCTATAAAGACGCCCATGAACTTATCAAAACCTGTGAGGCTTGCCAGCGTCACGGAAATATTTCTAAAAAGAATGAGATGCCGCAAAACGCCATCCAAGTTTGTGAAATATTTGATATGTGGGGCATTGATTTTATGGGGCCATTCCCGTCTTCACGAGGGAATAAGTATATACTCGTCGCTGTCGACTATCTGTCAAAATGGGTTGAGGCAAAAGCCTTACCCACCAATGATGCCCGAGTAGTTTGTAAATTTTTAAAATCTCTCTTTGCCAGATTCGGGACTCCTCGTGCCATTATCAGTGATCGTGGTACTCACTTTTGCAATGAACAATTTGCGAGAGTAATGCTGAAATATGGTGTAACTCACCGTCTTTCTACAGCATACCACCCCCAAACAAGTGGGCAGGTGGAGGTCTCAAATCGGGGTATTAAGAGAATTCTCGAGAGGATGGTTGGTGAAAACCGTGCCTCTTGGTCTGATAAGCTGGACGATGCATTATGGGCTTTCCGCACTGCTTACAAAACACCCATTGGGTGTACTCCATATAAGTTAGTGTACGGGAAAGCATGTCATCTTCCGATTGAATTAGAACATAAGGCCTATTGGGCCTTGAAACATGCAAATTTCGACCTTCAGACAGCGGGTGATCACCGTAAAGTTCAACTAAACGAACTAAATGAATTACGTGATCAAGCTTATGAAAATTCTTTAATCTATAAAGAAAAGACTAAGAATATACATGACTCTAAAATAAAGAACCGCGTTTTCAACGTTGGTGACAGAGTTCTTCTTTTCAATTCAAGGTTAAAAATTTTCTCGGGTAAACTAAAAACCCGTTGGTCTGGACCATTTACTATAACCAAAGTATACCCATATGGAACTGTTGAGTTATTGCAACCCGACGGTCCCAATTTTAAAGTAAATGGTCATCGGTTAAAACACTATTTTGGAGGGGACATACAACCAATGGTTGTCCCGGATCTCCAAACTTACCCCATGGACCAATAAATTCGGGATCGAGTCAAGCTAGGGACTCGGTTAACAAAAACAAGTTTCCCCAAGGACAATTTTAATTCGGGGTCGAGTCAAGCTAGTGACTCGGGAATCAAAAACAAGCTACCTCATGGACAAATCAATTCGAGGTCGAGTCAAGCTAGTGACTCGGTAATCAAAAGCATAGCAATATGGGTTTTCACCCATATTTCTGTCTTCTCATCCCTTTCTAACACCCTAGTGTGGGGGAGACGAACCACATGTTGTACATATGTAAAAAAAAATTTTCAGAAAAAAAAAAAAATGGTATAAGACAAATAAAAAGAAAAAAGTGAGTTTGTATGTAAATAGAGTAAAATAAAAAGGTTAAAAGTATTGCCTCCTTACGTTCTAAAGTCTTGGTGGGACACCAAGTACTGTGAATATTGAGGGCAATATTCAGTTCTAAGTGTGGGGGAGCGTTCTCACGAATGCAAAACACATGTTCCATCAAGAACCCCCATTTGATCAAAATTACCAGTTTTTTCACACTTAGAAATGCAAATAATGGTATCAATCCTCCATGTCTAACCTACAACAGGATTGGCTAGTCCAGGAGCAAACGGCTCTTGGTAAAGACATCTCAAATCCGTTTATGGTTGGCAATTTGCCAAAAATTGTATGGTTCCTCAGCTCCCCAAAAACAAATGAGTTGGCTAGCCCGCAAGATTATGGCTTGTGGTAAAGGTCGTGGAAAAACCATAATTGGTAATCAGCTCACCAAGATGTTGACTATTCCATCAAGAGTTGGCTAGTCCAGAAGCAAACGGCTTCTGGTAAAGACAAATCAAATCCGTTGACAGCTGGTGGTTTGCTAAAAATCACACGGTTATCAGGTGTGCCACAGTTCTTACACCTGGCTACTCCAGAAGTGATGGCTTTTGGTAAAGAGTAAAAATCCATTAATTTTTTCTCAAATAGATTGCTAGGGACTAGCAATAGTTTAGTGTGGGGGATTGATGAGTGTCTAAATACTCATCATTTTGTATCAATCTGAACTGCCAAAACATACAAAAACACTCAAATATGCATCATAATGCTTAAAATATCTTAGAAGTGTGTTTTATATGTTTCAAATACAAAATATGCAAAAACAAATGAAAAACGTACAAAGTTTGCATAATTGGCAGTTTCAATCCCTCAAGTTTCAAATATTGACAAAACTAGTCCCTGAAGGTTTAAAATGAATGAAAAGTCAACTTAAGTCCTTGGGAAACCAAAAATATTCACAAATGATCCCTGGATGAAAGTTTACACAAACTGGCAACTTTTACCCCTCAAGTTACAAAATTGGCAAAAATGGTCCCTGGGTATTCAAAATTGGAAATTTACAAATAATACCCTTGTACTATGCATGAATGACAAAATGGAATAATTTTGATAAACTTTTGAGAAATTACAAACACAGTCCCTTAAAAATCCAAATTTTCAATAATGGTCCCTGGAGTTTGTAGAATTGGCAGAAAAGGTCCCCGGTAATTTTGAAAAATGGTAAAATATGAATTTGGTCCTTGTATTATTGGTTCTTGGCAAATTACACCCTTATGAATGTTTGGGAAATATTACAATTTCAGTCCCTCACTTTTGTCAAAATTACATAATTGGTCCTTGTTCACTAAATAACCAAACCGGCCCTTTTTATTTATATAAACCAAAACCAACAACCTTACCCAGCCCACACACACCCCTAGCCCAAACCTAAGCCCAATCCAACACCCCTTATATTAAAACCAGGCGTTGACCCCAGTCAAACACCCCAATCCCGCCTACACTGTTCACCGCCCTCACCACCACCTGAAACCACCATACCAGGTGGTTTTGTGCCACCTTGCACCTCCACCTCACCAATACAACTCACCACCAACTCCCTTCCACCTCATACACCAAACCACATAGGCATTTAATGCTTTCTCCACAAAAATTCTTTCCAAACTCCATTTTGTCTCTGTTTCTTCCATAAAACACCAACTGGCCCTAAAAACCCTCCCCTTTGTCTCCTGACACCTCCACAAACTCCCAACAATCTTTAATTACAACCCTTTGCCTCCACGTTAACGTGGAGGACTTTGGCGCCAAAAGTGAGTTTAAACGGTCTTGATCAATTGGACATAATGGATGGCTCAGATGAAGTGGGAAAGGCTCAGAAGATATTCCTAAACCTAATTGAAGCCTATAAAGATGAAGAGAAGCAGAGGAGTATGCAATCTAGTTTTTAATTAAAAAAAGTGTATGTCGTTTAATTTGTATTAGTTGTTCAAGTGTAATTTAAAGCTTTTCAAGTTTCAGTTAAGTGTTCTCAGTGTACTAGTGATCTTTTAAGTTAATAAAAAGCAAGTTTGCATTATTATCTTAGTGAATGCAATTTTCAATTTCATACTAAAAGTCTCAATAAGCTTTGTACTTGTTACTGTTTGATTATATGGATTGAATAAGCTCATATAAGCTCCCATAAGCTCAAAACAGCTTTTAGTAACTTACTAATCAGCTTAATATAAAAAATCTCACAAAATACAAATTTGGTCAATGATAGTCAACTGTGGCATTTGTTCTTGATATCTGGGTTTCAAAGCTGAATTGGAAGCATAAAGCAGCTTGGAGTATTGGTTTAGATCCTCAGGGGAGGAAATAAGTGGTTCTTGGTTATGAGCAGGAAAGCTTATTTGTAAGTTATCAAAATTCTCACTTTTACTTTTGTACTATTGCTCTGCTTATTGCTTGCTTTTTCAACTTCTTAATGCTTATTCAGACTTAGTTAGTGATAATACAACATAAAATTGGCACCTTGTTTGTTGAAATTAATAGTTACTAAAAAAATAAAAATCAATCAGTCAACATAGCTTATTTTGTGTTCTTGTATATCTGTGGTTAAAATCTGTTTCTAAGCACTTATTAATACTTAATATAGCATAATAAGTTATTATGGATCAGTAGCATAAGCTCTTGTAACCATTTACTTCACAAATCATCTTATCAGTCAATATTTAGGGTGTTTGGATTAAGCTGAGTAGGTGTTTAATTGTTGTTGTATCTGCACCATTTCTATCTCAGTATCATGCTTGTGTTCAAATAAGTATAATTCAACTTTAACTTTGGAAGTTTAGGTCTAAAAGTCAAAATTACAAAAAACTCATCACCACAGTTAAACTGTGGTGATCTTTGAACTCAAAACCCTTCATACCTATTCATAAGTTACTAATATAGCTTAATCTAGTTTTATTTTATCATATTAAACCATTCTCAGTAGTTAAATTAGGATCAAAGTTGGTTAAAGTCAAAGTTTTAGTTTTAAGCAAAATAGTCAAAGTGCTCATCTCAGATTTTTACAAAAACTCAGGGAATTGTTTTGATTTTTATGTTTGCTTTCAGAAGTTGAAACCTATTCCTATTTGTTACCTACCAGTTTAACTTTAGTTTCCCACATCTAGTTCATTTTTAAGATTTTTATTAAGCAAGGTAAGCTCAACCAAAGTACCTCACAGGGCAAAAACATTGCCCTGTGCACAGGTTTTAGTAAAAATACCAAGACCCCTAGTGTGCTCTCCAGTGGACCCCACATCCTAGGATTTAGCTTAATTGTAGCTTAATACACCATCTTATCACATCTAGGTTTAGTTTAGCTTTTAGCTTATTGTAGGATAGCTTTTAGGATCAAAATTGTGACCTGTGTAAAACAAGCTATACTGAGCACTCAGTATATGATCACCATTTTGAAGGCTCACTCAGAGCTTATTAGGAATCCATAAGCTTAGCTTCTTGGTTTATTGTGTAGCTTAACAACCCATCTTTGAACCCCTAGGCTTAGCTTGAACCCTGTTTTACTCTTGTGGACCCCACACTCATTGAAAGTGGACTGCAAGGCAAAGCCTTACCCTGCACATCAGATACACAGCCATCACCACCACTTTGGTGGTGATTTGTGGCCAACTCAGTGGGCCTCACACCTTCTACTTAGCTTATTACAACCCCCCTCCTACCCAGGTTCAATAGTTGACCATTAGTTTGACCTATAGATCAGTGGACCCCACCTTAAATTGTCCCCAATCTCTGTCCCATTTCTGAGTCAGAAGAGAAATAAGCAAGTGCTTATTTGGGATTTCCAGCTTATTCTAGGAGCTTATCTCACCATATTTAGCTTAATTAGGTGTAAGTAACTTAGGTAAACTAGATTTCACTATAGTGGACCCCACATAACCTCAGCTTAGCTTAATTCTTAATTTAGTCAACCATAGTCAACTGTATAAGCTTATAAGCACTCTCAGTGCTTATTTCAAGGTTCTAAAATAGTTGTCTTTATTAAAGTTTCATTATTTAAGTATTTAAGTAGTTTTACAAAAGAAAAACCAGAAAAAGCAAACATAAAAATAGTGATAGCTTCTATTTAATAGAAATTATCTAATTAATTTTCATTTTAGCTTATTAATAAGCACTTGTCCAATTTTATAATTTTATAAATTACTTAGTACCTTAAAGTAGTTAAAATAAATTTATTAGAATTTTCCTAAGCAGTTTACTATTTATTAGATTTAAAACTAGTTTAAATAATTAAATAGGAAATATTAGTAATTAAATAGATTTCTTTAATTTTAATCAACTAAAGTAGAATTTTATATTTTTCCTAAGTTTTATAAAGTAGTTAAGACTTTTAAAAAATAGTTTCATAATTTCCACTATTCATTTTATAATTTTCTTATTTAAATTAATTAAATTAGCTTAAAATTAATTAATAAGTAATTAATTAGTCAATTAGCTTAAATATAATTTTTAGAAAGTTTTTATAATTTTTTAATAGTTCAATAGTTCATTTTATAATATTCCTGTAGTGTTTAAATAGTTTTTTAAATTTTATCATAATTTTCTAAGGTAATTTAGTATTAATAATAATTTAAAATAGTTAAAATAGTTTAATTAAGTTAAATAGTTATTAATTAATAAAATACTTATAAAAAGACAAAAATATTTATTTTCATTTTTTATACTTTCTTCAAGTTCTTATTTAGGTTTAGAAATTATTGTTATAAGTTTTTAGGTTTATTTGTAATAGTTGTAATTTTTAGTGAATTTAAATTAAGTTTTTAATTAGATTTTAATTAGTTTTATTAATTAAATAGTAATTAAATATTATAATAATCATTTTCATAGTTTAAATTTCATTTTCTATTTTCTTTAATATTAAGTTTTCAAAAGTTTCACTTTTAACCCCTGTAGTTTATAACTTGTTAAATACCACTTTTCTCTGTCTGTTATCTGATTATCTGATTTTGTGCTTATATCTGTATTTCTGTTATAGTTTTATAATTTCCAAATATCAAGCAATCAGTAGTGTAATCAACCCTCAAATCATCTTTGTTACTGTCCTCAGTACCACTCACTCTCATACTCGTTTACAAATACAATTTCAATCTCGTTGGGATTTAACGACCCGGGGATTTCCCTGTACTTCCACGGTCAATATTAACTTGCACTTTCTCCCAGGTGGGCCTAACAGCTGCACACGGCTGACTGGTTGGTTTGGGAGGAGTCAAAACCCTAAGGCCGAACCTTGTACGTATTTTACAGCTTTTTCAAGGGTTTTCACCCCTTGAATCCTTTCATGTGCTATTGAGATAAGTCTTCTCTTAATTCAATCAATATGTCTATGTGTTAGTTGTCTATATCTTGTGCTTGTCTTGATTTCAACATGTTAGGCTAGATCTATCTTGTGTTTGCTTAGATCTAATGAAACCTAGATGTTAATTATGTGTTGATTACTTGTTTATGGTTGTATTGGATGAATGATTTCAATTTTAGGCTTAAGAAAACTGGCAGATCTCCATTGTGTAACATGCTTGAACGTCTTAGGAAACATGAACCGATGTGTACTAGGTTTTATTGGTTGTATTTAATGCATGAGTAAATTCTAATGATCCCATGTTAGGAGCTTCTTAGCCGGCTCGACATAGGAGTGAAGTAGGCACTCATAGGATTGGGGAAGTAAGTACGCCACCCCATGAGTGGTATTAAGGAATAAAATCCGTCATCCACGCAACTATAACAAGTAATTAACGTGTAAAAGATATCTAGAGATTAGTGAAATCTAAGTAAACACATTTCTCCCACTTATTGTTCACAACTTTAGTTTAATTTAGTTTATTTTCATTTTTAGTATTTTATTTTGATTGCATCTTAGTATTGGGTTAGTTGACTAGCAACTAATTCCGCCCAAATCCTTCAAACCCGAGATTTTAATTTGCTTTCCATAAAATATAAAAATACAAAAAAGAATCATCCCTCATCTCTAGACTTAATCTTTAGGTTTTCTAACCCTAGCGACACTATTCCTAGCTGAACGATCAATCCCCCGGTACTTGTCATTATACTATACTACATCGATCAGGTACACTGCCTGGTGGGGGTTGTAAGCTTCTCGAGATCCCTTGAGAGGTAAAGCCTGGTGCAAACCCCACGCATCAAGTTTTTGGCGCCGCGGCCCGGGGAATAGTTATTGTCTAGGTTAGAATCTCTTTTTATTAGGTCTACTTGCTAGATTCGTTTCTAGTAAGATTTTATTTTTATTTTTAGGTTCTATTTGGTCTATCTCATTTCTTTGTGTTTTTGTTCGTAACTATTCACCACCCGATATCATGGACGATGGGAACATCTTTGAACCCGTCATCCCACCACAACAAAACCGACCACTAGAACCTCTTAGGCCCCGAACCTTAGGAGAGTATTCCCGACCTAGCCACCAAGGCCATCGAAACGCTATTGAGCTCACCTGAGCCAATGTGACCCCCTTGCGATCCGACACCATCCGGTTGGTGCAAAGCGGATGTGCATTCCATGGACTTCGTTCCGAAGATCCAAATCAACATCTCAAGGACTTCCAAAATCGTAGATTCCATAGACCTAGATGTTGCAACTAGAGAGACAACCCGATTACGCCTATTCCAATTCTCTCTACGTGATCAAGCTAGTCAATTGCTTGAGCGTTTACCCGCGGGATCCATCACCACATGGGATGATCTCACCACTCGTTTCCTTGCTCAATTTTTCTCACCGGGGAGAACTACTAAGCTTAGAAATGACATCTTGATGTTCCAACAACGTCAAAATGAAACTCTTTATGAAGCATGGGCTCGTTTCAAGGACTTACTCCAAAAAGTCCCTCATCATGGCATAGATCTTTGGCTCCAAGTCCAAATCTTCTATGACCATATCGATCTCTCCACGAGGCAAGCCATTGACCAATCGGCCGGTGGTAAGCTACATGATCTAAGTGCGGAACAATCATGGGAACTCATAGAAGATCTTGCTCTCTATGACAACGAAAGTTGGAATGATCCCCGTGATTTGAACAAAACGGTCAAGGCAATATCTTTGCCTTCGAACAACTCTAGCACTCCCGACCGTAGGATCGTGGAACTTGAGGACCAAGTCAAGTTTCTCATGAAATCTTACGAAGCTCCTAAGCCTTTAAGCCAAGTGAACAAAATCACTTCTTCATGCGAATTATGTAGTGGTCCCCATGACACTCGTGATTGTGTGGAACTCCCCGGAACAGCTTTTGCGGACTACGTATCCTCGCGTACCGATGAAGCGGGATATAAGTGGTACACTTTCAAACCCGAGCCAAATCCTTATGGTGATTCATACAACCCCTCTTGGAAAAATCACCCAAACCTTAGGTGGAAACAAAATCAAGCCAATTCTTCCAGTCAGCCTAATAGTTACCAACCAAACGGTCCACCCTCCAACCATACTTTCAACAACAATCCTTCTAACAACTATGGTAGTACCAACAATCTTGAAGGATTGATGTCTAAGTTTATGGCATCTCAAGAAGCTCGCATATCTAAGTTTGAAGCCGATTTCAAACAAAAGCAAAGCGAGATGACCACCAAAATTGACACATTGTTGAAAGTCCTCAATGACCGAGAAATGGGAGCACTCCCAAGCGACACAGTCAAGAACCCGAAACTAAACGTTAATTCCATATCATCAGTTTCGTCACCCACTTCTTGTCCACAATACTACTCGGTTAAATCAACGAGCACGTGTTTCAAACAAAACCAAATTCTTCAAAAGGACCAATCAAGTAAAACACCCGATATAAAACCGGTCAAAAGCATAGTTGAAACACCTCCTACGCAAGACCTTGACGATGAATTCAAGGAACTTCACCTTGAACGCCCCGTTATTGATGTCTTAGCCCGTGCTCCCTACTATAGTGCCCTCCTAGAAAAGTATGAGAAGTTTAAACTTGGTAAAAATGGGACCGCCTTCGTTCAAAACAAGTTGCCTAAAAAGCTTGATGATCCGGGTATATTTGTTTTGCCTTGTAAGATAGGAAGATCTGAAGCTTTCGACACACTAGCCGATTTAGGGTCAAGCCCTAACTTAAATCCCTTATCCCTTTTCACCACTCTTAAGCTAGGAAAGTTAGAGGAGACTGAGGTATTGATAGGTCTAGCGGATGGAAGTATTGCCCACCCGGTTGGAATGATTAAGGATGTAGTTGTTCACGTAGGAAAATTAACTATCTTAGCGGATTTTCACGTCCTAGACATGGTTAGTGACACTACATGCCCGTTGTTGGTAGGAAGAGGATTTTTAGCAACCGCTAGCGCCATGATAGATTGTAAGGAGTCTAAGATAGCGGTAGGTGAAGGCGACACTTGGTCGGTATACGATGTTAAGAAGCATAGCTATGATTGTGATGATGAACCGACACCACATTGGGTAGAGATTAATAGGAGACCATCTAGATATGGACCTTGGATAGAAAGAAACTTTATAGGACCTCAAAGCCCATTCTATTTAGAAAAAGATTTCATCGACAAGACACATTCGGTGGAACAACTCATAGCTAGGGATGAAGAGTTAGATCCTTTTGAGGACCCCTTAGTCTTTAGAAAGATGATTGAGTTCTTGAGCGTAATGCCTATTAATATAGAGATGAATAAGTGGAAAAGAGAGGGAGAGAAGTGTAAATGGAGGTGGGACAAGCCACCTAAAGAAGGTGACGGATCATGGCATATGAAGATGACTTTGTATGATCCGGATGGAGAGAAGTTTGAAAGGTCACACCGTACAAAGAAAACCGATAGGAAGTTAAAGCCTAAGTTTGATCCCAAAGATGTCCTCAATGAGGAACTCACCCGTATCACGTAGTAACTCATGACCTTGAGTCTAGCTACAAGACTCGTAAATAAAGAAAAGGCTTCTTGGGAGGCAACCCATGATTTTGTTTGTTTTTTATTTGCTTCCGTATGCATGCTTTATTTTTATTGTTGGTAGATCATGTTTCAAAACTAACTAGTGGAAATACTTTACTTTGTTGCTTTGGCTTAGTCTTAACTTCACCCAAAGGTATTTTTGCAAAAGATAAGTGTAAGAGGAAACCCCAAATATGTTTTTAAGAAACAAACCGATCATGATTTTCCATAATATTAAGTGAACATGTATATTCGTACTTGTTAGAGTCAAATGCTTGTATCGAGTCATAATGAAGTTTTGCAGGATTTTCCAGGAAGTAGAACCAAGTTTTTCCAGAAATTTTCCGGAAACTTAACATAAGAATTTCTGCAGGTCACTTCTGACGGCGTCATGAGTTTACTCTTGACGGCGTCACGTGTAAAAATTTGGAAATTTTTCCAGTTTTGTTTTTCTAACGGAGTCTTAAAGTTTTTGTTGAATTATTAAGTTTTATAATCTCCAGGAAATCTGAAAACTTCATTCCACAAGCATTATATCTTATTTTGTTTTCTAGGATTTAGTAACTTATGTAGATTGCTGCCGATTTTATGCGAGGTTGCCTTGTCTGTTTTCTCAGGATTTACAGGTTATGTATGACAAGAAGATGATTTATATTCTGGAAGGGAAGCTTTGATTGTTCATTTTCTTGGAGGAAGATTTAACATGGCCACCTTATTATCCATACCGAGCGAATCAGGGGAGTATTTGATTTCATTTGTTTTACTTATTTCACTTTTACATTCTTTACTTGAACATTGGGGACAATGTTCATCTTAAGTGTAAGGGGGGGGGGGTAAAATGATGATACCTTACAAATACACTTTCGCTTGAGTTTGTTTGTTTGATAGTAGATGTGTAATAAAACTATGAGAAATACTTGTTGGTGTAATTTTAGCGCCAAATTTAAATTTTTTTACAACATTTAGGAGTGAAACTTTAGCCATAGCAAGCGTCTCATGGATAGGAGATTGTATGACTAGCACAAAACCGTACCATTCAGAAAAATTTTCCACCCAAATATGTGAGGTTCGCCTTTAGATTTGATAGGAAAATCATTTACTATTAGTGTTTATGAGTGTACCGGTAGCATTTAGATTCTACAACTTGCGTTAGTGATGCATCCCGAGACCGCTAGTGAGACTACATTCGTGTAGTAGGATTTACTACATGATAAGAGGCATTAGGATCACCCTTGTGTTAAACCCGTATCATAATTACTTGACCATTTAAGTCATATTACTTGGCAAGTTAAGTCAACTAATTTTTTCCACACCTTAGCGTTGTACTCATTTTTAGTACACGACACCCCTAGTACACCCCTCCGAGCCTATCTTTTCGTTTCTAACTTTAAGCATTTTACTTAAAGGAAGAATTTGTTACACCCCACTTAAATGTACACCCAAATCGCCTTAGCCTTCCGTGTATACGCTCATTTTTAGTGCATTATTGTTATTTGTTAAACCCTAAGTTAATTATCTAATTGATTACATGGTTGCTAAGTCGAGTCATATCCTTGTACATATTGTTTTGGGACGATTGGACTCATGGGTAAAGTACTTATTTTATTGAGTAATGGGGAAGAACATCATATATTACCCACGTATGTGCGTTAATCATAAAAGTACTCCAAGTGTTTTGATTTTCTTAATTCGAGTCATTAGTTTAGTTTATTGTAAAGTATGTAAAAATTCAAGTGTAAGGGGAATGTTCATTCCTTATGATGTATTATTTTAGATGGTAGGGTAAGAGTGTATGCCAAAAAAAAAATAAAATAAAAAAAAATAGAAAAATCAAGAAAAAGAATAGAAAAAAAGAGAAAAAGAAAAGAGAAAAAACATACGGACTACCATCCCTTTTCATTCTATGTTCATTTTATGTTTTTGTTATTTTTCATTTATTAGCTTAAGTCGAGTCTAGTCTTGGCTTAGCAACGCCATATTGTGCATGTAATTAACCAAGATTGTTAACTCGCCACCAGTAAAGACTGCCTATATCCAACATAACCGTGTATTTCATATCCTTACAACTAACGTTACAACCCTTTAAAAGACCTCTTTGATAGTTTATCCTATGTGCTTACGCCATGTGGTGGAGGTTTGATCCTTTCCCAAGCCTATGGTAATCTATTTTGCTATGACAGGTAGTGAGAGATATCTTCCGTTTCCATATTGTAATTTATACTTTATTACACCCGAGAGATGTGAGTATCTAAACACTATTGTGAGGTGCTAGTATATGACCTCTGTGCTTGTCTTTGGTCTTTAGTGGAATGATTATTTGTTGTAATTACTTTTATATTAGTGTTAAATGACCCCTAACTTGTATTTTGATTAGAATAAAAGCGCATTTGCTTGAGGACAAGCAAATCTCAAGTGTAAGGGTATATGATGAGGCGAAAAATGAACCAATTTTAGGGGGTCATTTAAGACCGGAATTGAATTTATTTGATCAAATATTACCCTAAATCGTTCCTTTGGTGATTTTAGGTACTTTGGGAGTGAAATCTTGAAAAGGAAGCAATTCGGACGTTTTTGGAGCATAAAAGTGAAGAAAACGCCAAAGACTTAATTTTCCATGCTGAGAACAGTGCATGACGGCGTCAAGAGGAAATATTTGACGGCGTCAAGAGTAAAATCCATGACGACCCAGAAGAAACCTGAAGGCATCACAAAAAGGGCGTCAAGAGTTAAATTCATGCCGGCCTGCATAAGGTGTACACGTGACGGCGTCAGATCCAGATCTAGGCAGTCCGAGGAACTATTTGACGGCGAGATGACGGCGTCAGACATTTGTTCTTGACGCCGTCACCTTCTAAAATCTATATATAGTTTTCTAATTTTCATTCATTGAAAGGAACTTGTGTGGAGAAACCCTAATGAAACCTAGATGTTAATTATGTGTTGATTACTTGTTTATGGTTGTATTGGATGAATGATTTCAATTTTAGGCTTAAGAAAACTGGCAGATCTCCATTGTGTAACATGCTTGAACGTCTCAGGAAACATGAACCGATGTGTACTAGGTTTTATTGGTTGTATTTAATGCATGAGTAAATTCTAATGATCCCATGTTAGGATCTTCTTAGCCGGCTCGACATAGGAGTGAAGTAGGCACTCATAGGATTGGGGAAGTAAGTACGCCACCCCATGAATGGTATTAAGGAATACAATCCGTCATCCACGCAACTATAACAAGTAATTAACGTGTAAAAGATATCTAGGGAGTAGTGAAATCTAAGTAAACACATTTCTCCCACTTATTGTTCACAACTTTAGTTTAATTTAGTTTATTTTCATTTTTAGTATTTTATTTTGATTGCATTTTAGTATTGGGTTAGTTGACTAGCAACTAATTCCGCCCAAATCCTTCAAACCCGAGATTTTAATTTGCTTTCCATAAAATATAAAAATACAAAAAAGAATCATCCCTCATCTCTAGACTTAATCTTTAGGTTTTCTAATCCTAGCGACACTATTCCTAGCTGAACGATCAATCCCCCAGTAGATTGCATGATTATTAGAAATTAATTGTCTACTTTACTTATTTCTATAACACTGATACGTGGGAATCGCACCAGGCTTTACCTCTCAAGGGATCTTGAGAAGCTTACAACCCCCACCAGGCAGTGTACCTGATCGTTGTAGTATAGTATAGTGACAAGTACCGGGGGATTGATCGTTCAGCTAGAAATAGTGTCGCTAGGTGATGAGTGTCTAAATACTCATCATTTTATACCAATCTGAACTGCCAAAACATACAAAAACACTCAAATATGTATCAAAATACTTAAAATATCTTAAAGGTGTGTTTTATATGTTTCAAATACAAAATATGCAAAAACAGATTAAAAACGTACAAAGTTTGCATAATTGGCAGTTTCAGTCCCTCAAGTTTCATAAATTGGCAAAACTAGTCCCTGGTTATTCTAAAAACATGAAAATGTCACCAAAGGTCCTTTTTAATCATAAAGTTACATATTTAGTCCTTTGGTGCAAAGTTTCATAAAATTACAAGTTTAGTCCCTCAACTTTGGAAATTGACAGAAATGGTCCCTGGGATGTTAAAAACTTTGAGAAAAGCAATTTTGGTCCTTATACTAATAATCTTTTGCAGGAATGGTCCTTGGGTGATAAGTTTGGTGAATTTACATGATTGGTCCCTGAAGTTTCACAGTTTGGCAAAACAGGTCCCTCAAAGTTTCAAACTTGACAGTTTCAGTCCCTGGGTGTTCAAAATGGGAAAATTATCATTAAGGGTCCTAGGGAATTCATAATTGTCACTTTTAGTCCCTGGGAGAAAGTTTTGGGAAATTACATAATTAGTCCCTCAAAAATCCGGAAATTACATAAATGGTCCTTTAATATTTAAACATGGAAAATTATGTAATTTTAGTCCTTGGGTTATTCATTATTGGCAAATATGACCCTTGTGATTACTTTGGTTAAATCACAAAATCAGACCCTCTACTTTTGCTTAATTACATTTTAGGTCCTTGTGATTATTTATCTAAAAAACCAAACGGATCCTAATATTATTTAAACCAAATCCAAATTAAACCCAACACCAAACACCTACCCAAGCCCACCCTTTCCTTTTGTCCAGCCCACACAACAGCCCAGGTCAAACCCCGGTCAAACCACAAACCAATACCACCCCGTCTTCCTTATTCCCACCAAAACCACCTTCCACCACTGCTACCAAAACCACCACCTCCACCTGGCCTTCTACTTGCTCCCCACTCATTCCACCTCACCCTCCACCTCACACATACTCCCAAATCCCCTTAATCCCCTTAAAACCCTCGTACGCTACCACAGTTGTCCCCTTGGACTTTTGGCGCGAAAAAGTACTTTTGAATGGCTTGGATTGCTCAGACCTGATCAAAGGCTGGAAATTGGTGGGAATTACCCCAGTGGGTCCCACATGCTCAGAAAACAGCTACAAAAGGGAAAGAAGGCAAAAGAGAAGGAGTATTAGTTTAGGTGTAGTTAATTTAGGTCGTATGTAGTGTAGTTTATGAATTAAGTTGTAATTTCAATTAAACAAGCTTGTACTCAGTTGATTTCATGTATTTCAATCTTTAAATTAAGTTAATTTCAAGTTTCATCTCAGTTCTCAGTTTGTGTATTTCTAAATTTCTCAAAAATCTCACAAAGTTGTTGGTTGTTGTTAGTTGTTATTGTAACTATCTCATAAGCTAATATAAGCTCTGATAAAGTTTACAAAAGCTTTGAGACATCTTCAGAATCCATTTAGGGTAGAAACTCAAAAATTCCAAAATAAAAAAATAAATAGAAGGAAAATATAAAAATCAGTGTAAGAAAGAAGCAGAAGCAAGGAAATGGTTGTTCTTGGATTCATATGGTTTAGAAGTCTTGTGGAAGACTGTTAGGAAAGTTCTTGGTTGTGGTTCTTTGTCATCTCAGTTGGAATCATTTTGTAAGTTCAAAATCTTAAATTTTGCTTTTTAGTATAGAATAGCTTATAATCCGTTTGTCTGTGCTTAATTGAGTTTGTTTTATCTCATTATATAGTAATCAAATAAGTTTAAGGTTTAGATTAGTGTTTAGCTTAATAAATTAGTGAAACTGCCAAAAATAGGAGTGTTTGGATGAGGTACTCTTACTGTGTTCCTGAGAGTTTCAGCATTTGAGTAGTATTGAAACATGTCATATTAGGTTAATTTAGAACTTTAGAAACATTAAAACCACAGGTTATTGGATAAAAAGTCAAAATAGGAAAATAATCTCATCAACTGCTCACTGTTGGTAATTTGGAGTACCAAATCCTTGATTTGAGTTTTGATTTAGGTTAAGTTGTCTGATTTAGGTTCATTTAGGGCTGATAAACACCAAGTAATCAATTGGAATCAATAGAAATTGGCCAAAGTCAAACTAGTTCAAGTTCTAGCAAAAGTCAAAATTGCACTCATCAGGTTTTTCCAAAACTTGTAGGATTTTTCTAGATTTATGTATTAGGATTTAGGTTCTGAAAATTGTTTTGGTAACACTCTACCACCTCAGCTTTAGTATCCCACCATTTTTATATTTTTAGGATTTTTGTAAGTGGGCCCCACTCAACCCTAAACACAACTGCAGGGCAAGGTGTTGCCCTGCTCAGTTCAGACTCAGTCACAACACCACCTTTAGTGGTGTTTTGTGACCACCACAGTGGGCCCCAGTAGCTCTAGTTAGGTTCCCTCAACCCCCTCCTACCAGACTCTTTATTTTGACCTTTTATTTGACCTATATCACTGTGGACCCCACCTAGATTAACCATTGAAACTTGTCCCCATTCTGAGTTCAAAACAGATTTTGGATTAGCTTAATTGGGCTTATTAGCTTATCTACTGAGCTTATTTGACCAACTTAAGCTTTGACAAGTCCAACTAACCTATTAGAACCAGATTCATCCAAGGTGGGTCCCACATAAGCTCATTTGAGCTTATTTACTCATTAAGTCAACTAAAGTCAACTGTCTAGGATTATAGCTTATAACTAGCTTATTATTAAGTTCTAAAATAATTGTTTTCACAAAAGTTAGTTATATTTAGGTATAATATAGGTTGGAAAAAGAAAATTCAAGAAAATACAACATAAAAATAAGTGATAGTTTCTATTTAATTTAATCTAATTTTAATTTTCATTTTTAGATTTTTATTAAGTAATTTGTGTTTTTATATTTTTATTAATTTCCTTATAGGTTAAAGTAATTTAAATAATTTTCTTAGATTTTTATTTTGTCTTTTAGTATTAATTAGAATTAAAAATAGTTTTATTAGTAATTAATCAATAAATAAATTTTAAATAGCATAATTAGCTTTTATATAGTAAAACCTATATTTTATATTTTTCCTAGCTTCTATAAGTCATAAGATAATTTTAGAAATTTTCTTGTGATTTATACTGTTCATTTAATAGTTTTTATAGATTAAATAGTTTAAATAGTAATTAAATAATAAATAGAATAATAATTAGTAAACTAGTTTAAAAATACATAAAATAAAGTTTTTATAATTTTTTAGGATTCCTGTGATGGTTAATTAGTTTTATAAATTTTTTTCATAATTTTCTAAGTTAGTTTAATATTATTTGTAATTCAAAATAGTTTAATTAGTATAAATAATATAAATAGTTTTTAATTAATAAAAAGTTCATAAAAAGACAAAAAGATTTATTTTTATTTTTTATACTTTCTTCAAGTTCTATTTTAGGTTTAGAAAATATTTTTATAAGTTTTTAGTTTAATTTGTAGTATTTATAATTTTCTAATTAAATAGTTAAATAGTTTTTATTTAAATAATTAATAATAAATAATATAATAATCAAAAATATAGTTTTCTTTTTAGTTTAATTTTATTTTAAGATTAAGTTTATAGAATTTTCATTTTTAACCCCTTTAATTTATTTTTCCTTAAAACTCACCTTTTTCTCAGTACGCAGTCGCGTCTGATTTTAAATTGGTGTACGTTTTTACGTTTTAGATACCTAGCTTTCACATAATCGTTTCAATAGTTTAATTAAGTTATTTTAAGTTGTAAAACCCTAGTTTAAACACACACACACACACTTATAACCTTTCCTGTTCACATTCACTGATCGCAGATTCGTTTATAATATCACATCGCACACCTCGTTGGGACTTACGACCCGGGAAAACACTGTATTCCTCGGAAGCATTTGCCTCAGCTGTTTGACTATTACAGTTGGCCATTCACAAGTGGCTGATCAATAATTATCTGACTGTTTGAGGCGAATCAAAATTTGGCGCCGCTGCCGGGGAGGTTGTGCGTTTATTCTAAACAATTTTGCGTATTAGTGATTCTGAATATACATCCATTGTATATTTACCATCTTTTATCCATATTTTTATAAAACAAAACACAAAAATATTCACCTTTACATCCCTACCTATTTGATTCTTCAATTCTCATCCCCAAAACCCTTTGATTCTACATTCTTCCACTTATCTCATAATTGATTCTAATGGCATCTTTCGATGACGATTTCTTTAAACAAAGGGCCTTTAAAAGCGAAGTTGAAAAACTTATGGCCTTGTCAAAAATGTCGAGATGTCATGTTGATTATGATGGACCTTCGATTCCTATTCCTTCTCCGGTGAGGGAAAGAGATCATGAAACCGAGGTGACAAGGGACCTTGTACTTTCCTCTGATGATGGAGGTGCTAAATACGTCCAAACCACGGTTGTCCAAAAACCTGAGCTCACAAATGCTCTTAAACCTTCAAAAATCAATCCTGATCTTTCACGGTTTACGGTTAAAAGTTTGTCAAACAAACGTACAGAGCTTAGGGCAGTGACTGAAAAGAACGACTTGCCCAACCTTCACGTTTATCAAGAACCAAAACCCGAGACCATAACGGAAGTGGTGGGAATTCCTAGCTCTCAGAGCACACCACTTGTCCCACCTCCAGATTTTGTCCCTTGTGACGGTTGTGGTGAGCCTCTTTTCGGTTTTCCATGTCGTTGGTGTACATGTGTACAATGTGGTAATGATATTCAAAACGGGAGTTGTTTGTTTTGTGGATCGAGTAATTCATTTGCTTATGATCCTAATCAAAACTCATTCAACGACTCCTCAAATTTTTCCAACTACCCATCACATTCATACGAGCAAGAATCATATTATCCAAATATCAATGATGCTTCGTATCAAAATACACCAAGCCAGACTCAACAGTTTTACTGTTGTGAGTACTGTGGAGGTCCTCACTTTAGCTCTGATTGTCAAACAAAGAATCCATTTCCTTGTAACAATTACGACTATTCGTTTCAAGACCCACCTCCACAGTACCAAATGAACCAAGCAACTCCTCAAAACCAGCAAGATCCTTGTCTAGAGGTTCTTGAAAAACTTAAAAACATTAGGGAGGAGTTAGCTAATATGTCGCTTCGCCATGATCCAAGTTCTTCTTGTGTATATTGTGGGGGTCCTCATAATGATGATCAATGTCAACCTTCCGGTTTTGACACATCCACACCTTCACAATTTCCACTCATTCAAAATTCTCGTGATAAATCTATCGCAGAATTACTTGCTGAAGGACGTGCTGTTAGAGACAAAAGAAGCATGGAAGATTTAATTGCTGAGCAAAGAGTAGCCAAAATACGTGCCAATATTCGTTATGCTGCTTTTTGTGAGTACGATGATGACAGTGATGATGATGATAACATTGTTATCATTCAAAAAGATTCATCAAGTTCATCAGTTGAGACTTCTTCCATGGAAATACAGGGAGAAAAGAATATAACTGAATCACCAGCAGAAGAAATAATGGAACTTGTAGACTCCATTACTGCTAGTCCTTCTCAGCTCCCTCTGTATGTTGTTATCACACCCGAGGTTTCCACTCACTCTCTAAGCATGGGGGACGAGCATCTTGACACAATTCCTGAAAGGGAATTGGACGAATTCATAAAGTCTAGTGTTGAGAACCTTGTCCCAATCCCGAGAGAGTCACAGGGAATTCTTGATCATATGTGTGATATTCCTACCTCCCTTGATAATCCAAATGATCAAATTGAGAATGTCTCTAATTCCAATAATGATTGTATATCTTATGGAGACATTGAGTATGTTGAGGCATCACTGCCTCATTCTGATGTTGATTCTCTTCATGAGGATTTAACAGAGGAACTCACTCACATCATTCCACTTCTATCTGGAAGTAATGATGATATTCTTGATTTTGAAGCCGATATGGGAGAAACTAAAAATCTTTTGAACTATAATCCCAACATCGAGCTTAGTACTTCACATACTGATGAAAATTCTTTATCTTCTGGAGACATCAGTTATGTGGAGGAATTACCTTCTGAGCTTGTCAACTCAGAAGAAGAAAATGATAATCATTTTGTTCCCGAAGCAATCGAGACTACTCTCACTAATCCTCTATATGAATTCGAATCTGAATTCACTTTGGTTTCTGATAATCAAATCTTTGATATTCAGAATGAGGATTGTGATGAGTTCACAGCGGAACAAGAATTCACAGATTTACATCCCCTTGTTCCTGAAGCATTCAAAACTACTCTCACCAATCCTCTATATGAATTCAAATCCGAATTCACTTTGATTTCTGATAATCCACTCTTTGATATTCAGAATGAGGATTGTGATGAGTCCACAAAGGAACATGAGTTCACGGATTTACATCTTGTGAATGATTCTATTTACGAGGAGTTCTCCTTTGAACTCACTCATATCATATCTCCACCGGAGTATGATACTTTCTATTTTGATCTAGATATACCCATAATATGTCTTGATCAACCGAGCTTAAATGAGGAGATTCATGAAACAATGAATTCTCCTATTGAAGATGAGGAGTTAATCATGATTTTCATCATGACTTTCTTTCTTTTCTTCATATATCCTGTTGCTTATCCTGTTCTTCACTCTTTCGGGAGTGAAGACATTATCTTTGATCCCGGCATTCTCATTTATAAATTATGAGCCGGGTACTTATCTCATCGGTGTGGAACTTTCACATGCTTCAAATGTTTATCCAAACGTCTTGAATGAAAGTCCGATTGAGATTGTCTCTTCCACTTGCTTCCCCATGGACAAATGAATACGGGGTCGAGTCAAGCTAGTGACTCGGGAATCAAAAACATTAGCAAAAACATGGGTTTTCACCCGTGTGTAACACCCTAGTGTGGGGGAGATGCCCCACATGTTATATATATATATATATATCTAAAAAAAAAAAAAAAAAAAAAAAAAAAATGGTTGAAAATGAAAATGTAAATATAGTGATAGCTTCTATTTAAGAAGTTTTATCTAAAAAAAAAAAAAAAAAAAAAAATTGTATGTATATACATCTTAAATAAAGGCTAAGGAATATTTTCTTCTTACGTTCTAAGTGTTGGTTTAACACCCGGTACTTTGAATATTGAGGACAATATTCAGTTCTAAGTGTGGGGGGAGATTCGTTATTCTAACGAATTTAAACACATGTTCCATCAAGAACCCCCATTTTAGCCAAAATTTTAAAATTTTTTCTCACTTAGAACGCAATAAATGGTATCAATCCTCCATGTCTAACCCACAACAGGATTGGCTAATCCAGGAGCAAACGGTTCTTGGTAAAGATAACTCAAACCCGTTTATGGCTTGCAATTTGCCAAAAATTGTATGGTTCCTCAACTCCCCATTATCCTCATAAGCTAATGAGTTGGCTAGCCCGCAAGTTTATGGCTTGTGGTAAAGGCCGTGGAAAAACCATAATTGGTAATCAGCTCACCAAGATGTTGACTATTCCATCAAGAGTTGGCTAGTCCAGAAGCAAACGGCTTTTGGTAAAGACTAATCAAATCCGTTGACAGCTGGTGATTTGCTCAAAATCACACGGTTATCAGGTGTGCCACAGTTCTTACACCTGGCTACTCCAGAAGTGATGGCTTTTGGTAAAGAGTTTTTCAAATCCATTAAGTTTTTCTCAATAGATTGCTAGGGACTAGCAATAGTTTAGTGTGGGGGATTGATGAGTGTCTAAATACTCATCATTTTATACCAATCTGAACTGCCAAAACATACAAAAACACTCAAATATGTATCAAAATACTTAAAATATCTTAAAGGTGTGTTTTATATGTTTCAAATACAAAATATGCAAAAACAGATTAAAAACGTACAAAGTTTGCATAATTGGCAGTTTCAGTCCCTCAAGTTTCATAAATTGGCAAAACTAGTCCCTGGTTATTCTAAAAACATGAAAATGTCACCAAAGGTCCTTTTTAATCATAAAGTTACATATTTAGTCCTTTGGTGCAAAGTTTCATAAAATTACAAGTTTAGTCCCTCAACTTTGGAAATTGACAGAAATGGTCCCTGGGATGTTAAAAACTTTGAGAAAAGCAATTTTGGTCCTTATACTAATAATCTTTTGCAGGAATGGTCCTTGGGTGATAAGTTTGGTGAATTTACATGATTGGTCCCTGAAGTTTCATAGTTTGGCAAAACAGGTCCCTCAAAGTTTCAAACTTGACAGTTTCAGTCCCTGGGTGTTCAAAATGGGAAAATTATCATTAAGGGTCCTAGGGAATTCATAATTGTCACTTTTAGTCCCTGGGAGAAAGTTTTGGGAAATTACATAATTAGTCCCTCAAAAATCCGGAAATTACATAAATGGTCCTTTAATATTTAAACATGGAAAATTATGTAATTTTAGTCCTTGGGTTATTCATTATTGGCAAATATGACCCTTGTGATTACTTTGGTTAAATCACAAAATCAGACCCTCTACTTTTGCTTAATTACATTTTAGGTCCTTGTGATTATTTATCTAAAAAACCAAACGGATCCTAATATTATTTAAACCAAATCCAAATTAAACCCAACACCAAACACCTACCCAAGCCCACCCTTTCCTTTTGTCCAGCCCACACAACAGCCCAGGTCAAACCCCGGTCAAACCACAAACCAATACCACCCCGTCTTCCTTATTCCCACCAAAACCACCTTCCACCACTGCTACCAAAACCACCACCTCCACCTGGCCTTCTACTTGCTCCCCACTCATTCCACCTCACCCTCCACCTCACACATACTCCCAAATCCCCTTAATCCCCTTAAAACCCTCGTACGCTACCACAGTTGTCCCCTTGGACTTTTGGCGCGAAAAAGTACTTTTGAATGGCTTGGATTGCTCAGACCTGATCAAAGGCTGGAAATTGGTGGGAATTACCCCAGTGGGTCTCACATGCTCAGAAAACAGCTACAAAAGGGAAAGAAGGCAAAAGAGAAGGAGTATTAGTTTAGGTGTAGTTAATTTAGGTCGTATGTAGTGTAGTTTATGAATTAAGTTGTAATTTCAATTAAACAAGCTTGTACTCAGTTGATTTCATGTATTTCAATCTTTAAATTAAGTTAATTTCAAGTTTCATCTCAGTTCTCAGTTTGTGTATTTCTAAATTTCTCAAAAATCTCACAAAGTTGTTGGTTGTTGTTAGTTGTTATTGTAACTATCTCATAAGCTAATATAAGCTCTGATAAAGTTTACAAAAGCTTTGAGACATCTTCAGAATCCATTTAGGGTAGAAACTCAAAAATTCCAAAATAAAAAAATAAATAGAAGGAAAATATAAAAATCAGTGTAAGAAAGAAGCAGAAGCAAGGAAATGGTTGTTCTTGGATTCATATGGTTTAGAAGTCTTGTGGAAGACTGTTAGGAAAGTTCTTGGTTGTGGTTCTTTGTCATCTCAGTTGGAATCATTTTGTAAGTTCAAAATCTTAAATTTTGCTTTTTAGTATAGAATAGCTTATAATCTGTTTGTCTGTGCTTAATTGAGTTTGTTTTATCTCATTATATAGTAATCAAATAAGTTTAAGGTTTAGATTAGTGTTTAGCTTAATAAATTAGTGAAACTGCCAAAAATAGGAGTGTTTGGATGAGGTACTCTTACTGTGTTCCTGAGAGTTTCAGCATTTGAGTAGTATTGAAACATGTCATATTAGGTTAATTTAGAACTTTAGAAACATTAAAACCACAGGTTATTGGATAAAAAGTCAAAATAGGAAAATAATCTCATCAACTGCTCACTGTTGGTAATTTGGAGTACCAAATCCTTGATTTGAGTTTTGATTTAGGTTAAGTTGTCTGATTTAGGTTCATTTAGGGCTGATAAACACCAAGTAATCAATTGGAATCAATAGAAATTGGCCAAAGTCAAACTAGTTCAAGTTCTAGCAAAAGTCAAAATTGCACTCATCAGGTTTTTCCAAAACTTGTAGGATTTTTCTAGATTTATGTATTAGGATTTAGGTTCTGAAAATTGTTTTGGTAACACTCTACCACCTCAGCTTTAGTATCCCACCATTTTTATATTTTTAGGATTTTTGTAAGTGGGCCCCACTCAACCCTAAACACAACTGCAGGGCAAGGTGTTGCCCTGCTCAGTTCAGACTCAGTCACAACACCACCTTTAGTGGTGTTTTGTGACCACCACAGTGGGCCCCAGTAGCTCTAGTTAGGTTCCCTCAACCCCCCTCCTACCAGACTCTTTATTTTGACCTTTTATTTGACCTATATCACTGTGGACCCCACCTAGATTAACCATTGAAACTTGTCCCCATTCCGAGTTCAAAACAGATTTTGGATTAGCTTAATTGGGCTTATTAGCTTATCTACTGAGCTTATTTGACCAACTTAAGCTTTGACAAGTCCAACTAACCTATTAGAACCAGATTCATCCAAGGTGGGTCCCACATAAGCTCATTTGAGCTTATTTACTCATTAAGTCAACTAAAGTCAACTGTCTAGGATTATAGCTTATAACTAGCTTATTATTAAGTTCTAAAATAATTGTTTTCACAAAAGTTAGTTATATTTAGGTATAATATAGGTTGGAAAAAGAAAATTCAAGAAAATACAACATAAAAATAAGTGATAGTTTCTATTTAATTTAATCTAATTTTAATTTTCATTTTTAGATTTTTATTAAGTAATTTGTGTTTTTATATTTTTATTAATTTCCTTATAGGTTAAAGTAATTTAAATAATTTTCTTAGATTTTTATTTTGTCTTTTAGTATTAATTAGAATTAAAAATAGTTTTATTAGTAATTAATCAATAAATAAATTTTAAATAGCATAATTAGCTTTTATATAGTAAAACCTATATTTTATATTTTTCCTAGCTTCTATAAGTCATAAGATAATTTTAGAAATTTTCTTGTGATTTATACTGTTCATTTAATAGTTTTTATAGATTAAATAGTTTAAATAGTAATTAAATAATAAATAGAATAATAATTAGTAAACTAGTTTAAAAATACATAAAATAAAGTTTTTATAATTTTTTAGGATTCCTGTGATGGTTAATTAGTTTTATAAATTTTTTTTATAATTTTCTAAGTTAGTTTAATATTATTTGTAATTCAAAATAGTTTAATTAGTATAAATAATATAAATAGTTTTTAATTAATAAAAAGTTCATAAAAAGACAAAAAGATTTATTTTTATTTTTTATACTTTCTTCAAGTTCTATTTTAGGTTTAGAAAATATTTTTATAAGTTTTTAGTTTAATTTGTAGTATTTATAATTTTCTAATTAAATAGTTAAATAGTTTTTATTTAAATAATTAATAATAAATAATATAATAATCAAAAATATAGTTTTCTTTTTAGTTTAATTTTATTTTAAGATTAAGTTTATAGAATTTTCATTTTTAACCCCTTTAATTTATTTTTCCTTAAAACTCACCTTTTTCTCAGTACGCAGTCGCGTCTGATTTTAAATTGGTGTACGTTTTTACGTTTTAGATACCTAGCTTTCACATAATCGTTTCAATAGTTTAATTAAGTTATTTTAAGTTGTAAAACCCTAGTTTAAACACACACACACACACTTATAACCTTTCCTGTTCACATTCACTGATCGCAGATTCATTTATAATATCACATCGCACACCTCGTTGGGACTTACGACCCGGGAAAACACTGTATTCCTCGGAAGCATTTGCCTCAGCTGTTTGACTATTACAGTTGGCCATTCACAAGTGGCTGATCAATAATTATCTGACTGTTTGAGGCGAATCACTAGGATTAGAAAACCTAAATACTAGTTCTAAAGATGAGGGATGATTATTTTTGTATTTTTATATATTTTTTAGAAAGCAAGTAAATATCTCGGGTTTTAAGGATTTGGACGGAATTAGTTGCTAGTCAACTAACCCAATACTAAAGATGCAATCAAAATAAAATACTAAAAATAAAAATAAACTAAATTAACTAAGGTTGTGAACAATAAGTGGAGAAGTTGTGTTTACTTAGATTTCACTACTCCCTAGATATCTTTTACACGTTAATTACTTGTTATAGTTGCGTGGATGACGGGTTGTATTCCTTAATACCATTCATGAGGTGGCGCACTTAATTCCCCAATCCTATGAGTGCCTACTTCACTCCTATGTCGAGCCGGCTAAGAAGCTCCTAACATGGGATCATTAGATTTTACTCATGCATTAAATACAACCAATAAAACCTAGTGCACATCAGTTCATGTTTACTAAGACGTTCAAGCATGTTACCAATTGGAGATCTGCCAGTTTTCTTAAGCCTAACATCGAAATCATTCATCCAATACAACCATAAACAAGTAATCAACACATAATTAACATCTAGGTTTCATTAGATCCAAGCAAACACAAGATAGATCTAGCCTAGCATGATGGAATTAAGACAAGAACAAGATATAGACAACCAACACATAGACATATTGATTGAATTAAAAGAATACTTATCTCAATTACACATGAAAGAGTTCAAGGGCTGAGAACCCTTGAAAAACTTGTAAAATTCGTACTAAGTTCGGCCTTAGGGTTTCTCCAAAACTTCTCTCTTTTTTATGAATGAAAATTAGAAAACTATATATAGGAAATTGAGGCTGACGGCGTCAAGACAAAATTGGTGACGCCGTCATCTCGCCGCCAAAATACTTCTCGGACTGCCTTGATCTACTTTTGACGCCGTCACGATATAGCATTTTCCAGGCCGTCACGTATTTTACTCTTGACGCTCTACCTTGTGACGCCTTCAATTCTGTACTGGGCCGTCATGAAAATTACTCTTGACGCCGTCAGAATTTCCTTCTTGACGCCGTCACCTACTGTTCCCAGCAAGGAAAATTAAGACTTTGGCGTTTTCTTCACTTTTATGCTCCAAAAACGTCCGAATTGCTTCCTTTTCCAGATTTCTCTCCCAAAGTACCTAAAATCACAAAAGGAACGATTTAGGGCAATATTTGATCAAATAAATTCAAATTCGGGCTTAAATGACCACCTAAAAGTGGTTCATTTTTCGCCTCATCATATACCCTTACACTTGAGATTTGCTTGTCCTCAAGCAAATGCGCTTTTATTCTAATCAAAATACAAGTTAGGGGTCATTTAACACTAATATAAAAGTAATTACAACAAATAATCGTTCCACTAAAGACCAATAGACAAGCACGGAGGTTATACACAAGCACCTCACAAATAGTGTTTAGATACTCACATCTCTCGGGTGTAATAAAGTATAAATTACAATATGGAAACGGAAGATATCTCTCACTACCTGTCATAGCAAAATAGATTACCATAGGCTTGGGAAAGGATCAAACCTCCACCACATGGCGTAAGCACCTAGGATAAACTATCAAAGAGGTCTTTTAAAGGGTTGTAACGTTAGGTGTAGGGATATGAAATACACGGTTTGTTGGATAAAGGAAGTTTTCACTGGTGGCGAGTTAACAATCTTGGTTAATTACATGTACAATATGGCATTGCTAAGCCAAGACTAGACTCGACTTAAGCTAATAAATGAAAAATAACAAAAACATAATATAAACATAAAATGAAAAGGAATGGTAGTCCGTATGTTTTTTCTCTTTTTCTTTTTCTATTTTTTTACTTTTTTTTCTTGACTTTTTCGATTTTTTTATTTTTTTTGCATACACTATTACCCTACCATCCAAAATAATACATCATAGGGGATGTAAATTCCCCTTACACTTGAATTTTTACATACTTTACAATAGACTAAACTAATGGCTCGAATTAAGATAATCAAAACACTTGGAGTACTTTTAAGATTAACGTACATATGGGGGTAATAAATGATATTCTTCCCCATTACTCAATAAAATAAGTACTTTACCCATGAGTCCCAATCGTCCCAAAACAATATGTACAAAGATATGACTCGACTTAGCAACCATGTAATCAATTAGATAGTTAACTTAGGGTTTAACAAATAACAATAATGCACTAAAGATGAGCGCATACACGGAAGGCTAAGGCGATTTGGTTGTACATTTAAGTGGGGTGTAACAAATTCTTCCTTTAAGTAAAATGCTTAAAGTTAGAAACAAAAAGATAGGCTCGGAGGGGTGTACTAGGGGTTTCGTGTACTAAAAATGAGTACAACGCTAAGGGTGTGGGAAAAATTAGTTGAATTTACTAGCCAAGTAATATGACTTAAATGGTCAAGTAATTATGATACGGGTTTAACACAAGGGTGATCCTAATGCCTCTTATCATGTAGTAAATCCTACCACACGAATGTAGTCTCACTAGCGGTCTCGGGATGCATCACTAACGCAAGTTCTAGAATCTAAATGCTACCGGTACACTCATAAGCACTAATAGTAAATGCTTTTCCTATCAAATCTAAAGGCGAACCTCACATATTTTGGTGTAAAATTTTTCTGAATGATACGGTTATGTGCTAGTCATACAATCTCCTATCCATGAGACGCTTGCTATGGCTAAAGTTTCACTCCTAAATGTTGTAAAAAATTTTAAATTTGGCGCTAAAATTGCACTAACAAGTATTTCTCATAGTTTTATTACACATCTACCATCAAACAAAACAAACTCAAGCGAAAGTGTACATGTAAGGTATCATCATTTTACCCTCCCCTTACACTTAAGATGAACATTGTCCCCAATGTTCAAGTAAAGAATGTAAAAGTGAAAAAGTAAAAAGAATGAAATCAAATACTCTCCTGATTCGCTCGGTATGGATAATAAAGTGGTCAGGTTAAATCTTCCTCCAAGAAAATGAACAATCAAAGCTCCCTTCCAGATTATAAATCATCTTCTTGTCATACATAACCTATGAATCCTGAGAAAATAGACAAGACAACCTCGCATAAAATCGGCGGCAACCTACATAAGTTACTAAATCCTAGAAAACAAAATAAGATATAATGCTTGTGGAATGAAGTTTGCAGATTTCCTGGAGATTATAAAACTTAATAATTCACAAAAACCATAAGACTCCGTTAGAAAAACAAAACTGGTAAAATTTCCAGATTATTTTTACACGTGACGCCGTCAGAAGTGACCTGCAGAAATTTTTATGTTAAGTTTCCGGAAAATTTCTGGAAAAACTTGGTCCTACTTCCTGGAAAATCCTGCAAAACTTCATTATGACTCAATACAAGCATTTAACTCTAACAAATACGAATATACATGTTCATTTAATATTGTGGAGAATCATGATCGGTTGGTTTCTTGAAAACATATTTGGGGTTTCCCCTTACACTTATCTTTTGCAAAAATACTTTTAGGTGGAGTTAAGACTAGGCCAAAACAACAAAGTAAAGTATTTCCACTATTTAATTGAGAAACATGATCTACCAACAATAAAAATAAAGCATGCATACGGAAGCAAATAACAAACATACAAAATAAAATCACACAAAACATGGGTTGCCTCCCAAGAAGCGCTTTTCTTTATCTACGAATCTTGTAGCTAGACTCAAGGTCATAGGTTACTTCGTGACACGGGTGAGTTCCTCATTGAGGACATCTTTGGGATCAAACTTAGGTTTCAACTTCCTATCGATTTCCTTAGTATGGTATGACCTTTCAAACTTTTCTCCATCCGGATCATACAAAGTCATCCTCATATGTCATGATCCGTCACCTTCTTTAGGTGGCTTGTCCCACCTCCATTTACACTTGTCTCCCTCTCTTTTCCACTTATTCATCTCTATATTAATAGGCATTACGCTCAAGAACTCAATCATCTTCCTAAAGACTAAGGGGTCCTCAAAGGGATCTAGCTCTTCATCTCTAGCTATGAGTTGTTCCACCGAATGTGTTTTCTCAATGAAATCTTTTTCTAGATAAAATGGGCATTGAGGTCCTATAAAGTTCCTTTCTATCCAAGGTCCATATCTAGATGGTCTCCTATTCATCTCTACCCAATGCGGTGTCGGTTCATCATCACAATCATAACTATGCTTCTTTACATCGTACACCGACCAAGTATCGCCTTCACCTACCGCTATCTTAGACTCCTTACAATCTATCATGGCGCTAGCGGTTGCTAAAAATGCTCTTCCTACCAATAATGGGCATGTAGTGTCACTAACCATGTCTAGGATGTGAAAATTCGCTAATATAGTTAACTTTCCCACTTGAACAACTACATCCTTAATCATTCCGACCGGGTGGGCAATACTCCCATCCGCTAGCCCTATCAATACCTCCGTTTCCTCTAATTTTCCTAGCTTAAGAGCGGTGAATAAGGATAAGGGAATCAAATTGAGGCTTGACCCTAAATCGGCTAGTGTGTCGAAAGCTTCGGATCTTCTTATCTTACAAGGCAAAACAAATATACCCGGATCATCAAGCTTTTTAGGCAACTTGTTTTGAACGAAGGCGGTCCCATTTTTACCTAGTTTAAACTTCTCATATTTTTCTAGGAGGGCACTATAGTAAGGAGCACGCGCTAAGACATCAATGACGGGGCGTTCAAGGTGAAGTTCCTTAAATTCATCGTCAAGGTCTTGCGTAAGAGGTGTTTCAACTATACTTTTGACCGGTTCTATATCGGGTGTTTTACTTGATTGGTCCTTTTGAAGAATTTGGTTTTGTTTGAAACACGTGCTCGTTGATTTAACCGAGTAGTATTGCGGACACGAAGTGGGTGACGAAACTGAAGATATGGAATTAACGTTTAGTTTCGGATTCTTGACCGTGTCGCTTGGGCGTGCTCCCATTTCTCGGTCATTGAGAACTTTCAACAATATGTCACTTTTGGTGGTCATCTCGCTTTGCTTTTGTTTGAAATCGGCTTCAAACTTAGATATGCGAGCTTCTTGAGATGCCATGAATTTAGACATCAACCCTTCAAGATTGTTGGTACTACCATTGTTGTTAGAAGGATTGTTGTTGAAAGTACGGTTGGAGGGTGGACCGTTTGGTTGGTAACGATTAGGCGGATTGGAAGAATTGGATTGATTTTGTTTCCACCTAAGGTTTGGGTGATTTTTCCAAGAGGGGTTGTATGAATCACCGTAAGGGTTTGGCTCGGGCTTGAAAGTGTACCACTTATCTCCCGCTTCGTCGGTACGCGTGGATGCGTAGTCCACAAAAGCTGTTCCGGGGAGTTCCACACAATCACGAGTGTCGTGGGGACCACTACATTATTCGCATGAAGAAGTGATTTTGTTCACTTGGCTTGAAGGCTTAGGAGCTTCATAGGATTTCATCAGAAACTTGACTTGGTCCTCAAGTTCCATGATCCTACGGTCGGGAGTGCTAGAGTTGTTCGAAGGCAAAGATATTGCCTTGACCGTTTTGTTCAAATCACGGGGATCATTCCAACTTTCGTTGTCATAGAGAGCAAGATCTTCTATGAGTTCCCATGATTGTTCCGCACTTAGATCACGTAGCTTACCACCGGCCGATTGGTCAATGGCTCGCCTCGTGGAGAGATCGATATGGTGATAAAAGATTTGGACTTGGAGCCAAAGATCCATGCCATGATGAGGGACTTTTTGGAGTAAGTCCTTGAAACGAGTCCATGATTTATAAAGAGATTCATTTTGACGTTGTTGGAACATCAAGATGTCATTTCTAAGCTTAGTAGTTCTCCCCGGTGGGAAAAATTGAGCAAGGAAACGAGTGGTGAGATCATCCCATGTGGTGATGGATCCCGCGGGTAAACGCTCAAGCCATTGACTAGCTTGATCCCGTAGAGAGAATTGGAATAGGCGTAACCAGGTTGTCTCTCTAGTTTCAACATCTAAGTCTATGGAGTCTACGATTTTAAGGAAGTCCTTAAGATGTTGGTTTGGATCTTCGGAACGAAGTCCATGGAATGCACATCCGCTTTGCACCAACCGGATGGTGTCGGATCGCAAGGGGGTCACATTGGCTCCGGTGAGCTCAATGGTGTTTCGGTAGCCTTGGTGGCTAGGTCGGGAATACTCTCCTAAGGTTCGGGGCCTAAGAGGTTCTAGTGGTGGGTTTTGTTGTGGTGGGATGACGGGTTCAAAGATGTTCCCATCGTCCATGATGTCGGGTGGTGAAGAGTTACGAATAAAAACACAAAGAAATAAGATAGACTAAAGAAAACCTAAAAATAAAAATAAAATCTTACTAGAAAGGAATCTAGCAAGTAGACCTAATAAAAAGAGATTCTAACCTAGACAATAACTATTCCCCGGGCTGCGGCGCCAAAAACTTGATACGTGGGAATCGCACCAGGCTTTACCTCTCAAGGGATCTTGAGAAGCTTACAACCCCCACCAGGCAGTGTACCTGATCGTTGTAGTATAGTATAGTGACAAGTACCGGGGGATTGATCGTTCAGCTAGGAATAGTGTCGCTAGGATTAGAAAACCTAAATACTAGTTCTAAAGATGAGGGATGATTATTTTTGTATTTTTTTTAGAAAGCAAGTAAATATCTCGGGTTTTAAGGATTTGGGCGGAATTAGTTGCTAGTCAACTAACCCAATACTAAAGATGCAATCAAAATAAAATACTAAAAATAAAAATAAACTAAATTAACTAAGGTTGTGAACAATAAGTGGAGAAGTTGTGTTTACTTAGATTTCACTACTCCCTAGATATCTTTTACATGTTAATTACTTGTTATAGTTGCGTGGATGACGGGTTGTATTCCTTAATACCATTCATGGGGTGGCGCACTTAATTCCCCAATCCTATGAGTGCCTACTTCACTCCTATGTCGAGCCGGCTAAGAAGCTCCTAACATGGGATCATTAGAATTTACTCATGCATTAAATACAACCAATAAAACCTAGTGCACGTCAGTTCATGTTTCCTAAGACATTCAAGCATGTTACCAATTGGAGATCTACCAGTTTTCTTAAGCCTAACATCGAAATCATTCATCCAATACAACCATAAACAAGTAATCAACACATAATTAACATCTAGGTTTCATTAGATCCAAGCAAACACAAGATAGATCTAGCCTAGCATGATGGAATTAAGACAAGAACAAGATATAGACAACCAACACATAGACATATTGATTGAATTAAAAGAATACTTATCTCAATTACACATGAAAGGGTTCAAGGGCTGAGAACCCTTGAAAAACCTGTAAAATTCGTACTAAGTTCGGCCTTAGGGTTTCTCCAAAACTTCTCTCTTTTTTATGAATGAAAATTAGAAAACTATATATAGGAAATTGAGGCTGACGGCGTCAAGACAAAATTGGTGACGCCATCATCTCGTCGCCAAAATACTTCTCAGACTGCCTTGATCTACTTTTGACGCCGTCACGTTATAGCATTTTCCAGGCCGTCACGTATTTTACTCTTGATGCTCTACCTTGTGACGCCTTCAATTCTGTACTGGGCCGTCATGAAAATTACTCTTGACGCCGTCAGAATTTCCTTCTTGACGCCGTCACCTACTGTTCCCAACAAGGAAAATTAAGACTTTGGCGTTTTCTTCACTTTTATGCTCCGAAAACGTCCGAATTGCTTCCTTTTCCAGATTTCTCTCCCAAAGTACCTAAAATCACAAAAGGAACGATTTAGGGCAATATTGATCAAATAAATTCAAATTCGGACTTAAATGACCCCCTAAAAGTGGTTCATTTTTCGCCTCATCAAACACTCTCTACATTCATGAATAGTATGCCCTATATTGCCTCAAAGAGTTTAACTTACTTGAATCCAAATCCAGAAACACAACCTTTTTGAAAATTTTCTGCCAAAAACCCATTTATGGCATTCTGGGAATCACCAGATGGGCGGCCCCCTTAATTATATAAGGCGGCCCCCTTAATTTTAAGGGGACCGGTCCCTAATTAAGGGGACCGGCCATCTGATGGTCGGGGATACTGTTTCCTTGATCACTTTTTGACCCATTTCACCCTATACTTCCCAAAATTCACAAACACATTTTGTCCCATACTACCCCTCAAAATTTACCTTCCTAAACCACATTTCTCATACACTATAAATACCCTCTTCCCATCATTAATGCCATCACACCTAAACATGTCATCTCCCAACAACCAAAAACCAAAGATTTCAAGAACCGCAAGGATCTCCGTCAAACCCGTTTGGAGGAGGAAACTTGATTCTTTTCATAACTCAAGTGATGTTGTTCCAAGTCAACCAACAACTAAACCTCAAACCCACACTAATGACTCATCTCACAACCTATCATCCACTCATGCCCTCATTGATGCCTCTTCTTATGATGAGCATGCTCAATCCTAATCTTTCAATCAATACTTCACATGTTGCTCATTCAACAAAAACACCACCCACTCATGAAGAACCTCTTCCACCCATTTCATGTTTTCATGACTACCCAAGCTCAACCATGTCTCCATCACCAAGAGTACCACCACCACATCCTACAACTTCACATGCCATTCCTATGTTGCATGTTCAAACCTTCACCCAAGACAACTATCATGTTCCACCACCATCACCTTCCTCCGAACACTTGAAGTTCGTTGAGGAGCTAAATGAGGCTCATGAGCTTAGTGCTCTTTTAGCATCACATCTTGCTCAACGCAATTTGGATCCACCTCAATCAAGCTCACCACCATCACCACACAACATCAACCAAATTGAGAAGCATGTTAACAATTGCCCTTGTTGCATCTTCTTCCAACAACAAACCATTGCATTGAATGAGCACTTTACTTGGATTGAGTATCTTCTTACTAGATCTCAACAAACACCATCACTTGAACTACATCAAAACCCTCAATCAACAAACCCAACTTCAAATCCACCACCTACAAGCTCCACATCTCCAAACTCACCAACATCCATGCAACCAAATGTTTATCTCCACTAAACCACCAAGCATTTTATATGCTTATGTTTCTCATTTTCAAATAAAACTCCTCAACCATTTTGGGATTCAAGAAAGTTTGGTGACACTCCTTGTTGGCACATTAGGATGCTCTACTTAGTTTAGTATTCTATCTTTATGGCGTTTGTAACAATGATTATGGGTTGACATAATCATTTTCTATTAATGAATGATTTAATATGTGTTTCTAATTATCTTTTGCCATGCTTTTTATTAGTTGGTATTATGCTATATGTGTTTGCTTGTGCTTCTAATATTTTTCTTGCAAGAATTCCAATACTCGAACCTTGGTGCTCTCAAACGAGGGGGAGCATACATCAAGGGAGAGCTTCCTTCTTATTGGCTTAAACCTTTTTGATTTTACAAAAAGGGGGAGAAGTGAATATAAACTCACTAAATACTTGTCTAAAAATTAATTTTTGGATTTAATGAGTTTAGGTTTTGTAATCATCAAAAAGGGGGAGATTGTTGATATAAATAAATGACTAAAAACGTTATTCATATCTTTCGATATCTCTATGTTTTGATAATCACAAAACGAAAACACATCAAACCAAAGATCATGACGTAAACAAGTATTTAGTAGTAAATAATCACTTTCACCATCTAATCACTTAAGGTATGAATAAACATAGTGTTTAATGCATTATAAGATCAAAGGGATATTATTACAAAGTTTATTTTAATATATAAACTTATTATATATTTTTGAAAAACACTTTTGGTAATAAAGAAAAATGTTTTAATCATACTTAATATATGATTTCAAATTTTTAACCAAAATCAGTTAGTTTTTCACCAAATAAACTTTCCCCACTAAAAAACAAAAAATCTGGCCGTTACAGCTGGGCGGCCCCCTTAATTATAAAGGGCGGTCCCCTTAATTTTAAGGGGGCCGGCCTTGATTTAAGGGGACCGGCCAAGCTCCTCTGTCAGATTTTGTTGCCTATAAATACCACCTCAAATCTGGAATTTTCCTCACCTTTTTGCACTAAAAACTTTCTGATTCAAACATCCATATCAATCTTAAAAATCCTTTGATCATATAATTCATAAGCCTTTGTTTCCAAGTGATCCAAAGCCTCATTCAAGTGCAAAGAGAAGAATACTTCTATTTATCAAGACTAGGAGTATTACAACTTAGTATCATCTTGCTATCTAAGTTGTTTGATCATTTCATCTTGTATATCATTCATTCTTTGGTGAATATAGAGTATACATTGGTTAGTTAGATTTAGATATAGGATCTAGATTTATTGAAGGTGTGAAGTAGTACTAGAAGTGAAGAAGTAGAGGTGAATAGGATTAGTGATAGAAGAAATAAGTAGCGGTAGTATATTGAAGTGGAGATAGTTGTGAAGACAAAGAAGTTGAAGCTTTGAAGTTGAGAAGACCTTGAAGCCTAGAAGTTGTGAAGTAGAATATATATCTTGGAGTAGTGGTTAGGACTTAGTAGTGAAGGTGTGAAGAAACAAGTGGCGTGAAGAAAAAGAGTTAGGAAGTAGTTAGTTGTGAAGAAACTAGGAGCGAAGTAGAAAGTTGTGAAGAAGCTAGGAGTGAAGTAGAAAGGTGTAAGGAAGAATTGGTGTGAAGAAGTTGTGATTGTGTTGTGACAAAGTTGTGGTGTGTTATTTGGTGTGTAAGGTTTTCTCCGCCATAAGGGAGGGTTTTGATCTAGTGAAGAAAACTCTCGAGTAGGTGCTCGGGGAGTGGAGTAGGGCAAGGAAGGTGTCCTTGTAGCCGAACCACTATAAATCCTTTGTCTCTCGGTTTGATCTTTCCATCTCTCACTTTTTGATTACTTACTTATTAGCATTTCATACATAATTATAATTGCTTGTGTTGTGCATATATTGATTTCACATAAAGATCAAACTAAAATTCATTCATAACATTAATCTTACAAAAACAAACCAAGTACATAAACTTATATTAAAACACTTATACATATATATATATATATATATATATATATATATATATATATATATATATATATATATATATATATATATATATATATATGCTTATATATATGATATATGAAATTATAAATTCTTTCCCAACATTATACATAAGTAGTGTTTATACAAAATCGTAAATAAACTAGTATCTACACTTTCGCATTAAAGAGTTTTGAAATTGTACATTATACATAAGTAGTGTTTATACAAAATCGTAAACAAACTAGTATCTATAATTTTTGCATTAAAGAGTTTTGAAATTTTCATCTAATCTTTAGAAGCTAACTTTTACAAAACAAATAAAACGAAAATGACGTAAAACTATTCAACCCCCCTTCTAGTTTTCCACACCAATCATTGCCTCAATGTTTTTAAGAGATTCTTCATGATTGACTAAGCTCTTATTGGTGCTTTCTTGAAATCCTATCAACCATTCATCTTGTTCTTTTTTGTTTCTTGGTTGATTCTTCCAAGTATTTTGTGACTGTTTCCTCCAAGCTTGATCTTCTCTCACCGTAAGGGGCACGATTGAAGTACCCAGGTGGTCCTATCCGATATCCATTTCCGTTGTTTCCCTGAAAAGGTCTTTCGTCTCCATACTTGACCTCCTCTACCATTTTCTCTTCTTCATTCAACGGGCAATTCTTTGTAAGGTGAGTTCCTTCACAAATTTCGCATCCGACTTGGATAACATGCACGCTTTCCTTGAGTTTCTTCATTTCCTTGCCAAGATTCTCAAGTTTGTTAGTTAGAACGTTCATACCTTCCAAACTTCCACTTGTACTTCTAGTGTTTCCTCCATCATGCCACTTTTGTGAGTGATCGGCCATATCTTGAATAACATCAAGGGCTTGAGTAGGTGTCATTCACGGGATAGGTCCTTGGGAATCGATCATTTGCCTTGTTGCGATATTAATGCCCTTATAAAAGATATTCACCTTATGTTGGTTGTTCAAGTCATGTGTCGGGCATCTGTATAAGAGGTCATTGTACCTATCCCATGCTTGGTACAGTGTTTCATCACCATCTTGTCTGAAATTATGAATCTCCTCCAATTCTTTTGCCGTCTTAGAAGGAGGACAAAAGCCTTGAATGAAGGCTTTCTTTAGGAGATTCCAAGTGTTGATGGTCCCAGATGGCAACCTATCAACCCATCTTCTCGCGGCTCCCGTGAGTGTCATAGGGAAAACTCGGAGCATGACTGCATCATGAGAAACACCTGGAATATTGAAGAGGCTGGTGATATAAATCACATTTTCCACGTGCTCATAAGCATCTTCGGTCTTGTTCCCAGCAAAGGGTTTCTCTCTCGATTCTCTCATAATCTACGACTTGATCTTAAACTGAACATCTGCTCCAATCATTGGCCTAACGAGGTCCAATCCTTGCTCATACCTAGTCATAGCAAGGTACTCTTCAAGAGTCAAAGTGTTAATGTCTATAACTTCCATGTTACCTGAAACTTAAACAGAATGTGAGAAAAACAAAACAAAAATTAAAAACTAAAAACTTAAATAACAATCCTATTATACCTAAGTCTAATGTCACTATTTTAAACTGATTTAAAAGTGGAATGATTGTTTAAACAAAATGAAAGATTATATTAAATAAAACAAGTAAATTAAATTAAGGTTGTGAGCAATAAGAGAGAAGTGTACTAGCCTCATTACTCATCTTACATTATTTATGATTACGTTTCCTATTAAACTAATCTCATGCTTCAGGTGCGGCGGACATATATCACTAGGTTCATATGGTCAAGTTCCCTAGCCTATCTCCCCCGAATCCTGCCGGGAACCAAAGGCACTACCCCTTGCTAGTAAGCCGACGTACGGTAGACGGGTTTGAGTCATTAAGTGCCAATACATGTTAGACTTATCAAGCATGGTCTATTGTCACAATCATAGACCATACTCTAACTACTTAAGTTTATCCGACCCGGAAAGTGGTCATATGGTCAATTTGCACACAAGGTTCGTGGTTAGTTGTCATCCCAACCATATCCTCGCAACTCAACTACGCCGGGGTCCTATGGTCAATTCTCCTAGCATACCAAGTATGACCAGGTCTTTTAAACTACCGCAATTAAAGGTTCTTATGATAAACTAAGCATGCACACATGTAGAAGCATTAAGAAAAGTACGAAAACACAATAAAAACAACGTAAGAATCATAACTAGGCTAGCACCAGAGGTGCTTAGCCGATCATATTAAACTTAACACTCGAATAAAGGTTTACAAATGCCATGAATTCGAAATGTAAATGAAATAATGAAATTCCAAAACCTATGGTGTTTAGGCGTGATCTCTCCCTTGGAAATGCTCCATATGCTGCTGTAGAATGGCCTCCTAAATGCTCCCAACGATATTTGACTTTGTGTGTGAGAAATTTGTATGACAAATGCAGAAATTTGGGTTGTATTTATAGGCCCAACACTTGCTACAACGTAAGTCATAAATGTGTTACAGCGTAGCTAGTGTAACGTAGGATGATCTTATCCATTAGCACTAGTTACGGCCTAGTTGGAAGTGTTGTTACGCCGTAACTCTAATTAGGGTTTCTTTTTATGTAGTAGTCTTCAAGTGGGCTACGCCGTAGCATAATTCTTGGATCTTGGATCATCTCGGTGTCGTTGCTACGCCGTAACTCCATAAGTGGTTACGGCTTAATCATAATCTTTCAGGAAATTCAAAGTCTTGGATAAGCTACGGCGTAACTATGGGTTGTGGTTATGCCATAGTTTTTTATTCGAGCTGCTTCAAACTTGAATTCCTAGCTATGGCGTAATAGAGAGTTTGAGTTACGCCGTAGCTGTTTTCATCATACTATGTAAATGTATCTTTGATGAGTTATTTCCATTTTCCGCGTCTCTTTAGCTCCTATGCTCATTTGTGACATGTATACAAAATATAACGGAATCAAAGTATATATCCATATAATAAGTGTAATAAATGAGCGTATTAGGGGGAAATTGAAACTTAAATATCAGGATTATTTGACGTCATCAGATGACATCCTTTAAATGCATGAATGAAATGGGTATTTATAGGCGAGCTCTATGAAATACTTAGAGATTACAACATGTCTTAGCCATATTGGTTATAGTGGAGCAAATTTGCACAAGAAAATAGGAAGACTTCGAGTATAGGCTACGAGATCGTCCCCTTGTGTTGTTGTCGCATATACGGGAATATAGGTAATCTTTATTGTGGTAGGACCATGAAATATTTTATTTGTCTTTTAGTCACGAAGCCTTGATCTCCTTGGAGGCTCAAGCTTTATATGTCACACCTTGCCAAGGTAGAAACGCGAGTGCAACATCATGGATATCATCAGAACACCTGGTGTCTACATAGAGAATTTCTACATGCAATAAAATAGAGCAAAGCATAGACACAAAGTGTCATAACAATACAAAAAAAAAAAAAAAAAACGAAGTAAAACTCCAAGGGTGTCTTAAATAGGACATAAGTACGAGTATAAGAAATAAATCAAGGATCACAATCCGGAAATCCAAAATGAAAACTTAATTCGAAACATAATAGGTAATCAACTTCAAATGCAACTATGGTCTCGCCTAATCGCTTCCTTCTGTCTTATCCTTATGACGCTCACCTGAAAATGATGCTTAAAAACGTCAACATAAAGTTGGTGAGGTTCATATGTTTTAGACGCAAAATTTATCTCATTCAGATTAGTTCACTGTGATTATAAAACATGGCAGGACAGTAAAGTTAGTTATCATACAAACTAGCATGTAATCATAACCAGCCAACCAACAAACGGGACGGAACGTGCCCACGATCCAAGCTTACATTAACGGGTAATCATTACCCTCCGATCGGACCACACAGAAAGATAGTGGGTAAAGTTACTAACCTCCAATTGGATTGCACAAACGAACAATGGGAGCATAGCTACCCTCCAATTGGACTACACAGAAATATCACACATGCAGCAAACATACAATAACCACTTACAAGTCCATGCACTCATTAAACCACATAATCACAGTAACTTAAAACTTATATCAACACAAGCTTCATTCCCATCCCAATTTAAAAACAAAGAAAAATGGGACTATAAAACTCCATTCTAAGTTTAAAACAAAGAAAAATAGGACTATGAAACTCACCTGGAAACTCTGTAGCTTCCACAAAAATCTAACACAAATCTAAACAAACAAAAATAGAATCACGTTACACGCGACCAAGCCAAAAGCTTAAGTCCATGTAACACACATATGATGGATGTCTAAGGGTTATATTAGCAACCATGGATCACCTTGACTCCATACCCAATGCTACTAATCACTTACACTCACTAAATCCCTTGTATACATTTTATCAGAAAACGCTGTTTTTTGGGGTACTTTTACCCACATAAAATCATGACCAAATTAACTCCACAACTAACACCAAAAAATTACGGTCCCTCATGAGTATACAAGCTACTCCCAGAAGGCCATGAACTAAAAACACACACAAGTACCCTTTAGAAAATCAAACACTAAAACTATCCAGATTCGGAACTGGACGCACACCAAAATATTTTGTCCTGAAAACCATACTTGCACAACTTATTAACGGCTAATTTTCAAGTGGAAGTCAAAGGAAACATAGAAATCAACTTCCCCAGAAGGACAACCCTTATTACACTTTTAGACCCACGTTTTACCTCTTTTATTCTGACCTAAATTGTATATATATACGTATATATATATATATATATATATATACGTATATATATATATATATATACGTATATATATATATATATATATACGTATATATATATAATAT